>CASBWL010000486.1:0-600000 GCA_949130495.1 Sambucus nigra
AGAATGAGCAACGGGTAGATAGAGAGTCGAGGGAGGAGGAGAAGAGGGGAGGGCAACATGCGTCATCTTATCCCTAAGTGCATTTAAAAATTCTCTCTCTCTCTCTCTCTCTCTCTCTCTCTCTCTCTCTCTATTCTCTCAACCTCTATTTTGCTCTCATAGAAATGGTACACATCCTTTTTTGCCACATTCATCTTTCTTGTATTTGGTTACATATTTTTGCTACTCACAACACGATAGTGGGTTGCTACTCAGAGCAGGATACAAATTTGGTTGCATCTTTCTTATCTCCCTTTCTCTCTTTCTTGATGATGAGAAACCATGAGGTATCTTCGTAAAACTTTTTTTTAAAATTATATTTGTTCTTAAATTGACTCAGTTTTTTCTTTTTTTGGAAAAGAGCTTCTTGCATATTTCTAAAATTTATTTATTTTTCCTTATTTTTGGAAAAACTTGAGTTTTTTTTTTTGGTAAGATATGCCTTTTATTTTGGGTAAAATAGATTATGTTTTTTCCTTAAAGAAAAATCTACATTTTTTTTAGCCACTCTTATATTATACCCCTTAATATAACCTCCCCCCTTTTTTGGCAAGGTTCCGTGGGGTAAAACTTATGTGTTTTTTTTCATATGAAACAAGATCTGTTTTTTCTTGTATTTTTTTGTTTTCATTTTATTTGGGTAAAACTTAGTTTGTTTTTTTCTTTAATATAAAATATGTTTTTTCAAAATTTTGATTGAGTGACATCTTTTTTCAACTTATTTTTTTCATGTAAGATTTATTTGTTAAAATCGTATGTGTTTTTTTCAATTCTAAATTTGGATAAAAATTAAGTTGTTTTTCTTTCTAATAATGGTTGTGCATTTTTTTGTTCAAATAGGATCAATTTTGTAAAATTCTTTTTTATTACAATCCGTTAGTCTATTTTCCCTTTTTATTTTTTCGAAACTTTGTTTTTCATTCGCATAAAATAATATTGGATTATTTCCTTTATTTCTCTTTTTCATTTGCTAGATTAATTTTGTTTTTTATCATTAAACTTAACACGTTTTTCCTTTTTTATTTTTGCACAATTGACTCAAGTTTTTAATAATGGACAAAACCCACTACTCTCTCCTATGCACCCAAGGTTTCAAATCAGATTCCATATTAAAATTTTCGTAAAAATAGTACCATAATTAGTTTTCACTTCTTCTAAATGAGTTGCTAATTTGATTTTAAGAAAAACATGTAATTAAGTGTTTAGGCGACACTTAAAACGCATAATACTAAAGGAAGAGAATAGAGTATCCATGCCTGAGATTAGTTGAATCAAAAATCTTAGTAGACGGTTGAATTCCTCTCGAAATATTAAGAAAGAGTCTCTTTTTCACAATCTTGAGTAAACCCCAATTAAGTCTTCAAATCTTGAGTCAAAACTTTGATTAGGTTCGAGGTTAAGGTTTGTAGTTGAGAAGGAAATATTTTGGAAGAGACTTATAGTATAAAACTTGGAGAAAATGGATTATGAAAGATTACCCACGAATTAGAAGTATTATAAAATAGTTCAGAGTTTGATTAGAAGAAGGATAGTAGAAAATAAAGCAGTGTAGCCGCACCGGTCGATCAGATAGGCCCCGATCCACTAGTTTAAATGCATAAAAATATAAATCCCAAATTAAATTCCTATTTTAACTTCGATTTTAATTCCGATTAGAATCCTACTTTTCAAATACAAAACTCAACATTTTAAATTACTGAAATAAAAAATCCCCAAAATTTTATTTTTCCTAATTTCAGAATTTAATTGAATAATTCTCGAATTAAATTACGGGGTGTTACATACTTCCCCTAGCACAAAGAATTCGGCCTCGAGACGGATTTTAACTCAATTTCCTCATCCATGGGAAAGTATGCTAGATTATGTATCGAGGTGGATCAGTCCAAACCACTACTTCCTTGTTATATAGTGGATGGAAGAAAGTATAGGATGGAGTATGAATTCCTCCCTTACCTTTGTTTCAAATGTGGAAAAATAGGACATAAAATTGATTACTGTCCACTTAATGTGCCTCAAACGTAGAAGAACACAACGTCGAAAAACCGAAATTCAGGTAAACACGTGGAAACATAGGCGACTACCAGCCATAACAACTCTATTAACAATGAAATCGTTATGGGCAAGGAGAAGGGAATCGGTCCTGATAGTGGAGCGTGTAATAAACCTTTTAGATCATGGATGTTGGTCAAATGATTAAGTAGGAACGTGAATCCCGAACAATCACAAAACGGAACCAAGGATCTCAGTGGGAAATCGAGTAACATATTTTCGGCTTTTATCATTTCGAGTAATGTAAAATGAGTTGATTTATCGCATTTCCTTTCTAATGACTCCTTCTAACAAGTACATCTAGTTTTGTACATTTCTCATGAACTTTGCAGGTATTTCAATTACTGAGAAAGAAAGAATTTGGAAAAGCATCGAAAGAAATAAAGGAAGGAAAGTCAGAAGGGTAATTTCGTAACTTTGCAACCATAGTCCGAAAGTGGAGCCAGCTGGAAAGTTGAAGATATTTCAATTACAAGAACATTGGAAGAAATGACACTTCAATCCGAGTTACGGTGGGAAAGTTATGAGCATTCGAATATGAGAAAAAATTGGAAAAAGATCCCTGAATAAATTTCATAGGCGATCCAGACCATTTATTCAAAAAGGATCCGGACCGGGTACAAGGCAAGAGTTCTGAATAAATTTCAGGGGAAATTCGAACCTTTTATTCAAAAAAGGGTCCGGACTACAAGGCAATTTGGTCCCTGTATGGAAAGTAAGGGCTATCTGTACCTTTTATTTAAAAAGGATCTGGACCATCCTTGCAAAGATCTCTGATTAAAAAAAGGGAGCGATCTGAACAGCCCAACCCGAGGATTCGGACCGCTTGGGATTTTCTCAAATTTTCTTTTCTTTTTCTCAGAGTTTTAAGTGGGTCAATATCTTGAAAATTTCGGAGCTATATATGTTAGGTTGTTACACAATAGTAGGGGTTCACCATTTTAGTTTTCTGATTAGGAGTAGAGGGTTTTTGTAGCAAAAAAATCCTAGTTTTGACAAGAAGAGAAATTATTGTAAAGATTGCAATTTTTATTTCTGAATCTTCTTCAATACAAGTACTATTCATCCTTTAATTCTCTATTGGTTCTTTAGATTTGATATTTATTTGATTCAGCATATTTTTCTTTATCACTTTTCATTAGACATGATGTTTTATTTCTCCAAAATTGTATTTTTCTTTAATTTAATCATGTTCGGCTAAGTTTCTAAGGGTTGGGATGCATGAATCCAACCCGATGTCATTTACATGTGTATAAAATTAAGTTATAAATTAAATAATTGGTCAAATCGTATTGTGTGGCGATAACAACTGTTGTAGGAATTTTGATCCCGTTTGCCCTAGGTTAGCGGGATGCTTAAGAATGCAACGCGCTTGTAGCTATCTCGACACCACGTTATTCTTGCTTTTGATTATATATGATATGGGCTTGAACCTCTTCTTTATGATTTTGGGTAGTTAGCCACATTTATTTTTTTATCGTCAGTAGATGCTGAGAATGATCCATCTGAGATTCCTGGTTAAATGTAGTATAAGGCTGACCACCTGTTATTATTTTAAGCGGAGTGTCACATCATTTTTCTACTACTCTTCCAATGTGGGACAAGAGTTAAAACATACTTAATTCATTAACTTCCATTGCTTTATGAATCACTTAGGGGACATATTTATCATTCATAACTTACTAGAATTGGACATGTGAATATACTACGTCAATCTCCTTACGAAGGACAACGCGTTCGTATATGGTCCCATAATTATCGTGGTGTGAGTCCAATTTAAATTTGAGCTCAAAATTGTTCAAAATTCTGTTCAAAAAATCTGGACAGTTTTATATCCAATTTTTTCCAAAAGTTATCAACCTCAGATACCTGTTGAGTTAATGACGTGACCACAAAGTTTTGTGACGTTGTCACATTGTCAGCAGTGTCGTCTTCATTTATGAGGGGAGTAAGAAATTTGGAGACTCGAGTTTATCAATTAGGACTAAAGGAGTTGATGCCATCAGAACAAGATCATCGCAGCGACGGGGTATTAGGCGGGATTGCCGAGGGTTGCAATAGAGCTTTGTCCTACATGATGGCGAGGAAGAACTTTCGAAAAAATGTTTCTTTTGAGGAAAAATGGACCTTAGGAAGAAGGGTTGTCCTGAAAGAAGTAGAGGACATAGAACAGGGACTTATGAATGAGGTGAAGAAGTTGGAATATGAAGGTATGATGTAAAATACCTTCCTTTGGGCTTAGTTCATGCTTTATGCGGTATTGGGAGCGTCGCATGTAAAGGTGAATGAGATGTTAGTCGCTATAACTATAAGTGTGTATATAATTTCCTTAGAGGAAGGAGTGAGCATGTGTGGCATTTGGATGGTATCTTTTGGGAGAATAGATTGTTTTACGATGGGCTAGTCAAGTGTTATGCTTCATGATTTTCGAAAGTGCGGATTGTTAAGGTTTGTTTAGTAGTAATGATAAGGTATCGTTTTACGGTTAGGCTACGTGCATGTAATTGTAGAATTCCATTTATGGAAGGACTTATCTTGCGGCAATGCTTTGATGTGGTGTAAGGATTTGTATCATTGGGGAGGTTTCAAGTTTAGCAGATTCATTGTTGAGCGGCGAATTTAGCTCATGGTTGTGCTAGTTTTGAGAACTAGGTGTCGTTGAGAGTATTGCATTTGTCGGGGCCTTGTGTTTTAAACATAAGGTGTTTGTTTGGTGTGTCGAAAGACATGGAATTATATTATATTATTATATAGGCCTTCGGTCCATATCTATGATTCAAAAATCTTTTATAAAACCTTAACCCTGGTTCAACTGATCTCAATCCCCGACATAGATACAAAGTAGTGTAATGGGAGGATTCCTTGTTTGGATTTCGCTTGCGAGACCTCCCCCGTATGAAAGTAGCGAATGTCAGGAATTGAGAAGAGTTCAACCAGTGGATATTTTAAAAAAATTTATATACTTAGTACGCTATTATAGAATAATATGTTAAGAGTTATATTACGATTTGAGGCTAGTGAAGGCGGGTTATGTTTTTACGAGTTGAGCTTGGGTACAGGGTGTATGGGCGCCCTGGATAGTTAATTTGATTTTAAGCTTAAGACGATTCGCTGTGAGAAGTGGGAGAGATAGGTATAGCAATCTTGAAGGTAGACGTGAGAACAAGTTGAGGTTCGGAGCCCTAGGCATAACTTAAATTTCGAGGACAAAATTTTTGTAAGCGGGGGAGTCTGTAATACCCTGAGATTTTTGGGACTGAGATTTTAAAATTTTTGGGAGAAATAAAATTGATGTAAATTAGAGAATTTTAAATTTGTCAATTGAGGTCTAAAATTGAGGACGTTATAAAGTATTTCGGATGATGAATCTGAGTGTGTGGTTGATTTCGGATGGGTCGAGATAGTCAAAATGATTGTCCTTGGGTTTTATTTCGATTTCGGAATATTTTTAAGTTAGTTTGACTCGAATTGGAGTAAACAAGTCATTTAAAGTGTGTATTACCATTTAAAGTTGGGTATTTTGGATATTAGGCTTATAAAGCCTTTGGGAGATTGAAAATCTCATTCTTGAGATTAAGAGAGGGAGAGGAAACCCTAGAGATAGAAAGAGAAGAGTAAAATAAAGAATAAAGAGGAGAAATCTTGGAGCTTGGAGATTTTCGGCCAATACGCGATCTTGAGGATGATTCAGCCTCTACAATTTCGAGGCAAGTGTTTAATCTTGCTAAATAATTCATTTGTGTATTTTACTTCATAATTTGTGGACAAAAGAATAGGATTTTGGGTATATATATCAAAACCTAGATTTTATAGGTTAAATATTAGAAATTGATGTTTGTAAATTATTTGAGGTTGTGTAATGAGTGGGCTTGGTTTTTATATGAGTTTTGATGTTTGAAACTTAATTGGGTGGAACGTTAATGGTTGAAAGTGGATAAATTTGGGTGTTTTGAGAGTTAGGGTTCGTCTAAATGGGGAAAATGGCCGAGATATCTGGTCAAGCCTTTAAACCCTAGCTTACCCTAGTAGGACGAGTTGTGTCTCGTGAGGGTTTGTAGTGAATATAACTACAAAATTCGACCTAAAGGAAATTCAAAATACTCAAAAATTGTACAATTTAAATTTTCCAAAAAATAGTCACCACCAATTCATATTCAAGAGTCTCAAATCATAGTGCGTGTGTACGAAGCCAGAAATCGAATTGCTAACTTCCACCGATTGATTATGATGTTACTTTTCCAAAAATTCATTTTGATTCAAATGTTCACGGAATACTCTCACAAACGAATCACTCGGAATGCGTCTATTTCTCTCGGCATGGGTGATGCTTTAGGAGGTATTTGTAGTGGGTTGTCATGTCTATGTACTTAGATTTTATGCGATAAAAAATGAAGCCAACCAGATTACAGAGTTGTAGCTACCTTACATGAGATTTAGCTACCAAAAGGAGGGAAAGTAACTATAGAAATCGTAAAATCAATTTGGCAGAAGGTTGTATATTTTAGCCTAAAATTATTTCTATTGTTTCAGATTTCTGGTCAATTTTACCTTAGCAGGAGAGAAATATTAATGGGTCAGAGCCCGAGGTGTAAAAATGTTTATAGCAAGTGTATAATATGCATAATAATTAATAAATGGTCGATTTCATAAATAAAGCGGAGTCGCACTCTCGTGGAACCCCCAAACTCACCCCTCAACTAAAGCGCGCACCTAATCGTATCTTCGAACCTTAATTATGCTACCCAATACATTTTTGGGACAATTTACCTAATTGTACACATAGCTTACACCCGCATGACCCACCATCCTAACCTAACCCAAAATCCTATCCATCCTATTTACATATAATTATATACACACATATATATGCCCTACTTGGCTTCATCGGTTCTAATTATTAGCTCAATCTAGTTATTAGTCTTAGCACGTCACACATCATCTCTAGTTTTTATCTAAATAATTTATTCTCCAAACAACATACCTCCGAGTGCTAAGGACAAAACTTCTCTCCACTCCCAACATTGCACTATGTTTCGTGCGTGGAGCATCTCGCAAAGCGAAATCCAAACAAGGAACCCTCCTGATACACTACTTCTTGACAATGTTGATCGTCGGGATCCATTATGCCCTCCACACACATTCTAACCTCGGATACTTATTTTGAGTACCATATATTTTACTCAAGTAAGAACTCTATTTAAATCCTTGGGGTCAACAAATCAGCGATAGTCTGTAAGTGCGATTGTTCAACCCTAATAAACTAGTACACCAAAATCACACAAGGTGTACATCTTAGAGAACTCATATCACCTTCACTTCTATATATATATATATATATATATATATATATATATATATATATATATATATATATATATATATATATATATATATTTAGTCTGAATATATACACAATCATTCAATCCTATAACCACGTATACATAAACACATAATGCACACTTTGCAGTACTCATAACATAAACGGTTATAGAATACAAATATACTGCACAATGCTATCATTTTCCAGGAATTACTCACTTTATCCCGGGTTACCATACACCGGACTATTATCACACCGCCATGGTAATAAAATAAAACACAGCGTATGGGAAGCGGTCATAGTTCCTAACCGAAAAGTGAGAACAAATCATACCCAAGACTTCTCACCCCCAAATAAAATCACACAAACAATAATGGACGACTATGACCTGGAAACTATACACACCCTTCTCCTCAAGCCAGGGGCCTCACCCACATCGCGCAACCTCCCATGATAGCATGTGTCGGGTATGCTCACACAATAAGTATATATATATATATATCATTCAAACCATATGTACATACATATGATCAAATCATATAAATACAAACCATTACACACAATATATACATTCACGCCATATCTATATACATATATCTATACACACACACACACACACACACACACACACACACACACACACACACATATATATATATACCTTCTCCAATCCATATGTATAAAGGTAATGAATTCGGGTATATGTAGATAATTCTCATCATACTAAATAACGCCGTAACTCATACTTACTCGATTCATTTCCTTATACGATCCCTCATTAGCAACTTACCCATCCATCACACTTATTATGTGAATAGTCTCCCAACATATCCAACATTAAGGATACTATCTCAATATCGAACATACATATTCATCATCATACCCATACCATTTATAGCCAGATGTATACCAGAATAGAATAATCATTTCGGCTATAAGTATAAACACAACCTATTAGTCGGGTAATCTACGAGCTCAATCTCAATTCATTTCTTATAACCCCATCATACCTCGAAATATCAACTATTAATTGAACATAAATGTGTAATAACTATCTCGGCTAGAAGTACACCCATAACTATTCTATTCGGTAATAATCTAAAGCATATACCGCAATACCACTTGACTTCAAACGCATATAAGCAAAAAGGGACTATCTCTACAACTTATAGCTATTTCATGATAGCCCACCACAAATACATTAAGGTTATCCAATCTATCTTTCAGTCCCACAGTCTTTTCCTTACTAAAAAAAGGCATTATACTCTCATAATCCATTTCTAAAATAGGTCCGAAGGCCGCCTAATCACCCAAAAGCACAAATCTCTTGATATTATAACTTAACCCTCTATAATACATCCACTAACAAGGTCACTAAGTTTTAAACCCAAAAGAAAAGGTGGTAAAAGAAAATCCCATTCTTGGGCTAAAAACAGAGGACTGGTCGACCCTGTTTCTAAATTTTGCCTTTCGAAGAAAGTAGTAGGCTTTTCCTTTGAGGCGCTGTCGACCGGCCCCTAGCCGCGGTCGACCGACAATACCAGATTTCTCGGCCATTTCCCCATTTGGACGAACCCTAACTCTCCAAACACCCAAATTTATCAACTTTCAACCATTAACCTTCCACCCAATTAGGTTTCCAACATCAAAACTCATATAAAAACCAAGCCCACTCATTATACAACCTCAAATTCATTTACAAACATCAATTTCTAATATTTAACCTATAAAATCTAGGTTTTGATATATATATATATACCCAAAATCCTATTCTTTTGTCCAGAAAGTATGAAATAAAATACACAAATGAATTATTTAGCAAGATTAAACACTTGCCTCGAAATTGTAGAGGTTAAATCATCCTCGAGATCGTGTATTGGCCGGAAATCTCCAAGCTCCAAGCTTTCTCCTCTCTATTCTTTCTTTTCCTCTTCTCTTTCTCTCTCTAAGGTTTCCTCTCCCTCTCTTAATCTCAAGAATGAGATTTTCAATCTCCCAAAATCTTTATAAGACTAATATCCAAAATACTCAACTTTAAATGGTAATACACACTTTAAATGACTCGTTTACTCCAATTCGAGTCAAACTAACTTAAAAATATTTCGAAATCGAAATAAAACCCAAGGACAGTCATTTTGACTATCTCGACCCATCCAGAATCAACCACACACTCAGATTCATCATCCGAAATACTTTATAACGTCCTCAATTTTAGACCTCAATTGCCAAATTTAAAATTCTCCGATTTAAATCAAATTTATTTATCCCCAAAATTTTAAATTCTCAGTCCCAAAAATCTCGGGGTATTACAAATGATTAGTTACAAAATCCCACACGCGAGCATCGTCCATCTGTCCGGTCAGCTCAGCTCAGTTCGGTTCGATTCTCGGGTCGATTCGGGCTTGGGCTTATAAAAATCTATTAAATTTTTGGACCGAATTTAATTAACTTTTTGGGTTGTAATTAATTGATTACGAAATTAATTAATTAAATAATAAATTGTTTGACAGTTATTGTAAACAATCAACAATTAAATTCGTTTAACTGTGTTGGCAGTTATTTCTGAACAGTCACATGCATTCCCTATATATATAAGTTATCCCTTCGATTTTTAAACTAATGAAAAAAAATCACCCTACATTTATGTCCAACCCGAAATGTTGTTCCAGTTTCAGAAAAACATTTTCTGCATTCCTGCGTTCAGTTCATTACCATTAGTTATACTGCTTGGTTGAGTAAACAAACAAAATTGTGTTCGCTGGGATTATACATTGTTGTGTTACTTGTTTAATCCGAAAATCCGTTCTATCTTGGGAGACAATTATTCATCAACCTTTAAGCACTTGGAGGGAATAAATTTGTCTTACGGACACTGTGGCATAACACAGGGCTCAGATTTCTTTTATGTTTCTATTATTATTTCTGCAAAATCAAGTAAGTTTTATTTTCTATAATATCATTTTATTTCTATAATTTGCAATGCTGTATTATTGTTTCAATTAAATGGTAAACATAACAATCTTAAGACAAATTTAGTTTTTCTTTGCTATTGTTTATAATGTATACAGAACAATTTTGAATAACTAAAGTTTATTAGTGTCAAATAAATCTGTTTTACAGAAAATTTAATAAATTATTGTTTTATTACAGAATTTTAATAAAGCAGTTAGTGTTATAGAAAATTAATTTTCTACCCTGTTCATCGTATTCTGTTTTGTACGATTTTTTTTTAACATTAAAAACTTTGACACATAATTTCTCTTAATTTAGATTAGTAAAAACTAGTGTTTAATATTTTAGTTTAATTTTGTGATATAGAAACTCAAATATTGCTTAATATCTTAGAATTCTTGGTAGAATTCATTTATTCTTAATTGTATTTTGAGGAAATTGGTGCATAGAATTTTGCATTCTGTTTTGATAAGTTCATTATAAATGAATTATATCATTAATAAAAAATCTATTTTTGTAATAGAAATGGAATCACAAAGTACGAGCACAGTCCCACCAACCGTGAATGTGACACATGCAATTATTGTTGCCCCCGTGAACATGCCACATGGGGAAAAATCGGAAAAAAAAATTGAGGCCTATTTTAAGCGATGACAAGGAAAGATGTACTTTTATCTCATAACCTTCCAATTGGTAAGGTTCATTTATGATGATTATCCTTATTTGCAAGAAGGAGATGAAACTGAAAAAATTTCTTCCGTGAAAGCTTGGAAACATTTTGACTTTCTGTGCCGAAACTACATCCTGACATACTTGGACAAAACGTTGTACCATGTGTACAGAACCATGGCAACCATTGAGGAATTATGGAATTCTTTAGAGAAGAAGTACAAAACTGAAGATGCGGGTAGGAAGACATTCACCGTAGGTCGTTTTCTATACTTCATAATGTTTGACTCCAAGTCGGTTATTGCACAAGTTCAAGAACTTAAAGTTATTCTTCATGACATTCATGCTGAAGGAATGCCAGTCATTGACACTATTCAAATGGCGGCGATAATTAAAAAATTGCCTCCATCTTGGAATTTGTTCAAAAATTATCTCAAGCACAAACGCAAGGAGATGAATGTTGAAGAATTGGTAGTGCGATTGCGAATTGAAGAAGACAATCGTGAATCTCAAAAGAAAAGTGGAAAGAACATTATGGAGTCCAAGGCTCATGTGGTTGAAGGTCCTAAATCCAAACGTAAGCGTGATGGGGAAGGCCCATCTAAACAAAGAAATAAGTTCAAAGGCATATGATACAATTGCGGCAAGCCAGGACACCGCTCAAGCGAGTGTCGCAAACCAAAGAATGCTAAAAAGAACAATGCTCATGCAAATGTGACAGAGGGTGAGAACATTTATGATGTTATCGCAGACATAAATCTTTATGTTGTTGTCTCTGAATGAAATTTGGTAGGAAATATAAAGGAATGATGGGTGGACACTGGGGCTACATGACACATTTGTGCAAATAAATTGATGTTTACAACTTATAAGGCTTTGGAAAATGAGGAGACCCTATTTATGGGGAACTCTTAAAGTTCTAAAGTCGTGGTACAAGGAAAGATTATTCTAAAGATGACTTCGGGAAAGGAGCTTACTCTTAACAATGTGTTGCACGTGCTTGATATCCGTAAAAATCTAATTTTCGAATCGCTTTTAAGCAATAATGGGTTTAAGATTGTGTTTCATTATGATAAGTTTGTGTTGTACAAAAATGATGTGTACGTGGGAAAGGGTTGTCTGTCTGAGGGGCTCTTTAAAATGAATGTAATGACTTTGATGCCTAAGGTATCCCCAATGAATTAAATTGCTACTTTTACTTACGTGATGGAGTCTTATAATACTTTGGGTCGGTAGGACTCCCGAGGCCGACTGAGATAGGCGTGATCTCCCCCCGGTCGACTCAAATTTTTTGGCACCCCACGGCGTAAAAACCGTGGGAGGCACATTTTCTAAACCCTCGTGCCTCTCCTGTTAGCGAGTCAATTCTTTTGTGTGCTCTTACTTGATTTTATTCTCGCATTTATTTTTGAATGGTGTGATGAATTAATTAATTAAGACCTACACCCGATCACTCACGAGAAGGGATTTCATCACCCGACTCACTCGCTTACCATTGTGTGGTACCCTAGCCATCACTAAATTTAAAATCTAGTAACTAGGTAGCCCAATAGGAGAACATTTTGCAATGGTGATCACTAAGATAATTTTCGTGATTTTTTATCGCCCACGGACTTAATTAAAATTTGACAACCCCTTTCACTAAATCTAAAGATAAAAATTGGCTATGTACTAGTTAAGAATTCTCCTTAACTTGTGTATGTGTCCAATTCATTTTTCGGTAGTCGGTTTTAGTTAGTTCGTTTCCCACCTTTTCTTCCAAAAAATCCAAAAATATTTTCTTTCATTTTTATAAAAAAATCCAAAAATATTTTCTTCCATTATTTTTAGAAAATCCAAAATATTTTCTTTCCTTTTGAAAAAATTTAAAAACTCAAAAAAAATATTTTCAACCACATGGCCAAAGAACGTCCCTTACGGGACTACTTTGCTCATTTTCCATTGTCACGCGGCACGTGTGAGAGTGATCATGAGCCGTCTCTTTATGATATCCTTAGTGGTCACCGCTCTCTCACGAGTATCGTTGATACTCTTGCACCATCTATGCACTCACCTCTTATTCCATCACCCTTGCTATCAAGTGTCAACGTGTCTCCTCCTTTGTTATGCACCCACTGTTATTATGACGATCATATGTCCCATGAGTGCCAATACTCTTCATATCCATCCGAACCCACTGTGGAACATGTGTATCCATATGACACTATTGCGAAACCCATATCGGCCTATTATCCCGATATACCTAATCCCGAGTTGTGTGAGTGCCCCAGTTATTCGTGGAGGCATGATCACCCTTCACGCAATACGAATCCCAACCCGATGTTGTGGATCCTCACACGTTCCAACAGCTGTCATGTAAACCTTGTGTGATGACCCGCCTAATAAAATACCGGGCGATCACTCCTATATCAAATTAAAATAGGAGTCGCATATGGATCATTCTCAGCATCATTGTCGAAAACCCAATTAATTACTAATAACCTATTAGGCTGGGTCAAAATTTTATTTAACTAATCTTTTTAAACAAATTATACAATTAAAACATTCACACAATTTATATAAATGCAACTGGAAAGAGATAAAATAACCGAACACTCGGTTCAAATATAATACAACCAAATCGAATGTCGCACTAAAAGGCGATGAAAGAATAAATACATGCAGTTGGGCTTTCGGCCCGAAAATTACTTCAATGCTTCCTATGTAGATCACAAGAATAGAAGCGTCTAAAAATAAACCTGCATGCATTCACAGCTGCTGCAGCAGACGTCCGACTCGAAAAGATCATCATCCAAGCGTCCATGTGTCTGGACACCTATATATATATAATATATAGCAAGAGAGAGAAAATATAGAAACGGGTCAGAGCCCGAGTGGTGAAAATATTAAGCAAGTGCATAAATGCTTTATTTTTAAAAAAAAAGTTTTATCTCATATTTAAAGTGGTATCGCACTCCCATGAGATACCCCTCACCTCTCTTCTAATAGTGTACACCTAGCGCATCCCTTTATACATCCTAGTCAAGCTACACTTCCTAACTAATCCTTCACCACCAAACTCTAAAAGTCTTAACCAAACCAAGTACTAAGGACTAAACTTCTCCCCAGTCTCAATGCTATGCCATGTTCTTGTGTGGGGTGTCTCACAAAGCGAAATCCAAACAAGGAAATCCCCCGATACACTATTACTTAGCAAGATCGATCGTCGAGATCCATTAGACCCTCAGTACACAACATAAATATACTCTCATATAAGAAAACTCAAAACTAGAACACTAAGGGTTAAACTTCTCCCCAGTCTCAACACTAACCCATGTTCGTGCATGGGGTGTCTCGCGAAGCGAAATCCAAACAAGGACCCCCCCGATACACTACTACTTGGCAAGGTCGATCGTCGAGATCCATCAGACCCTTCGTACTCAACTTATATATATATATATTTATAGCTATATACGTTATCATACTCACTTATATATGCATATCATATTACACTTTCGGATATAATCTCCCGGAATAAGAATTAATCCTTTTTCATTTCATATTCAATTTATCTCTTTACTCTCATAGAGATATGATATCTTGTTCTCATACACAAGTAATGTACTATACACACAGGTACAATAACCATCCCAACGAGTTATAACTCGAGGAAGCGGTCTTATAGTGCCGATCCAACATACGGGTTTACTCACTATACCACGGTACCATGCCAGACTCTCTCAATGGACATGGTAAACAAAAATACACAACGGTGGAGGCAGTCATGTTCCCCCTGCAAGTGGAGTTACACACATCTCACTCAAACGCGAGACGATAATGACCTGGGGACTATACTCTCCCTGCTCCTCAAGCCAGAGGATTCACCCACATCGCGCAACCTCCCTGGATCGCACTAGAGAAAATATATACTCTGGCTGTTCCAACCCTATACTAAAGGAAAGCCCGTGGAAACCAGCCTCTAAATACGCATATTCCAATCACACATAGATACATATGTATTCGTATCATATAATATATATATTGTTGTCACATTGTATATATATATATATATATATATATATATATATATATAGAGAGAGAGAGAGAGAGAGAGATATTCTACATCATTCCTCAAATATATATATGGCCAAAATTGCCAATCACGCATAATGATGGCCAATAATCCCAAAGATTCTCATAATTAATAATATTCGAGTATTCACACACTCACGATACTAAACTCAAAAGTATTCTCTCACTTGATAAATAACTTGTACCTTATTCACACTTAAGGATTTATATAATTTCTCCAACTATACCAATTCACACTAAGTAAATAATTATCTTCCCAAATTTATCCTAAAAGTCTCGTAGGATGTACTCAACCACAATCGTTATAATTATGCTTTCTACGTGCATAATTATATAGGCCTAAATTCCCACCGAAATTATCCCAAGAATTATTCGTCACCAAACACCCTTAATTTAAATAGGTCGTGGATTCCATTTTTCCACAAACCCGAGGTCCACATTTCGCTCAAATAATAATCTGGAGGTCCCCACTCTATATTTAGGAACCCCTAAAATTTATCTCCAAATAGTTCTAGCCTTAATTCTCCCAATATCAGGTTTGATTTCTAACTAACGATTTCGATCTCGGACAGCCTTCCGTAAAAAAATCATTATAAATTAAAAAAAATCAGAAAAATACGCGATCGGTGCCCACACGAATGTATCGAAAATATCTACAAATTGCATTTTTTGACCAAGAGCCGAATCGATTCGCATCTAGGCCGAATCGATTCGAAAATGACGTTGGTTACTGTTCATCGTCTTCTCCGAGACTGTTTCGGCCATTAACAAACCTCCAAACTTTATTTCCTTTTATCCCACCAACATATAACCACAACCAACAATATATACACCAAAGAAATCAGTTCTAAACATCCTAAAATCAAGAATCAATCTTTAATTTCTATAATTTTCTAAGTTTCTCCAATTTGACATTTTTCGGTTTTCAACCGTTAAACTTTCGAGAAAAACCCGTTTGATCCACGAAAAACCCAACCCAAAATCTTTAGGATTTGTTATTACCAATTATGATATGATATTTATGCTCAAAATTAAATAAAGAAAGTAAACACTTGCGTGGAGGATAAAATTCGACGACCCCGAGTCGAATCCGGCAGAGTTTGGCCCGAAAATCCTTTTCCTCTCCTCTTTTCTCCACTTCCTTTCTTCTCTTCTTCTTTTCTCTCTTTTATTTGTTTCTCCCACTCTACCGTGTATTATATTGGAGAAAATAAGGGTTTATCCCTTTAAACCAAAAAATGACTCGTTTACTCAATTGTGAGTCCCTATTAATCCAAAAATTCCTGAAACTCAATTACGACCCCCGGATACTCTATTATGACTATCTCGACCATTCTGAGACCAACCGCACACTCGAAATATCCATCCGAGGTACTTGACCACAAATCACTAATTTAACCCCACACAACTTAATGCGGTATTCCCATTAAAAATAATATCCTCTATCACTTTACCCAGTTGCGACATATAATTAAAAGACTCCGACATATACTTAATCCCAAAAGTAAATATAACGCCCATCGAAAATTATCTAATCCTTGAAAACTCCAAGAATTTACTATTCACAATAATTCTTAAATTCCCAAATTACACTTAATTATTGAATTTAATTATCCCCAAAAGTGCGGTGTATTACATATCCCCCCTCCCCCCCGCCCCCCTTACAATGGAATTTCATCCTCAAAATTCAGATATAACCGATACTGCCAACACTAACCTAGGATCGTGAATCACTCCACATCCTAATGCCTCAAAGTGGAATGGTACTACCCAATAGCTCTTAACTATATCCTCAATAAGCACTCACCTCTATTAAGATTTATATTATACTATACTGCCATCTCGGCATAATCTTCAACTCTATATACTACGTCCCTTCTATCTCAGGCGGTATATAAAACCAACTTACTAAGGTGCCCATACACCTTTTTAACCCGTGCCTTTCCGCACAACCACCACCAACGTCTGACACGTACACACTCTCTAAACAATAGGCCTTATTTTCTCGGCGTAATACTCATACATGGGTCTTCTCAACCCGCAATATCCCATTCTTCTCAAGGTTAACCAACCAATCTTTCTATATCGGAGCCATTAACTCCACTAGCTTCACTGCCCACTAATTCTAAGATCGAAGCATTCCTAACTACGTGAAATAGTCCTATCCTAAATTGTGTCCCAGGTGCCAAAGACCTTTCTCAACTCCCGACATTTGCTCGATTTCATGCGTGGGATGTCTCGCAAAGTGAAATCCAAATAAGTAACCCTCCCGTTACACTACTCCCTCACGTCATCGATCACCAAGATATAACGGCCTAAGGCACACAAGCGGGACGTCCTAGATCTTACCTCGCTAACCTATTAATGCATTCCTACTATTCTATCTTTATACCTAAGCGGAAAGGAAAGTCTAACTAATCGAGGCGCCAACTCTCTATAAAAGCGTCATGAACATCATACCCAAAACATACTTCCTCCAAAATTGGCCTTTTCATTAAGGCCTGGCTATAAGCCTCAAATCAATTTCTCTAACTTCTACCTCACCCACTTACTTGCGGTGAGAGAACCATTTTAGTGCTTCTCCATAGCACAATATTTCCATAAGCATACCATCATCATACGGCTCATAGTCTATAGTGTTTCCTCCACGCTATATGACTTATCAATAACACCAACATCCTTGCGTCCTATAATATCTCTCAACTCCCGACGTCGTTAAGGTTCATGCGTGGAGCATCTCGCAAGCGAAATCCAAACAAGGAACCCCCCCCCCAATACACTCCTACTTAACTTTGTCGGTCGTGGAGGTCCGTTAACTCCAAATATGCAACCGGGATAACCATATCCCCTCTTTCAACAAAAGGTGGTATGAACTCCCATATCTGCCCAGGAGCCATACCACCAAGCACTCGCACTAACACTCAGTCCTTGCGCAATCAATAATGAACTTAAACTCACAACTCAACAATTAACCCTGCATACCTTAAATCACACTTATAAATTCACCATGCACTCCAATCATGATAATGAAACATCTGCTCACCGAAGTTCCATCTATGCACATAATAAAGGCGAACTCAGTCAGTATTTAGGTGAGA
Organism: Sambucus nigra; assembly: GCA_949130495.1. Taxonomy (NCBI): domain Eukaryota; kingdom Viridiplantae; phylum Streptophyta; class Magnoliopsida; order Dipsacales; family Adoxaceae; genus Sambucus; species Sambucus nigra. The sequence goes on from CASBWL010000486.1 coordinate 18,199, forward strand.
TATCATAACAACAACCCGTTCCACCCTGGAACCGCGGACATGATAGTCTTGCCATCATTAGCATGCTATCGCTCCGAACAACGAATATCATATGCTACTCAAAATAACACCATACTCGTATAACACACACAAAACGAGTAATACCAATTTGATATATAAACTCAAAATACTAACACCCGCTCTTCTCAGCGAATGAAAGAAAATAAATTCTCTCTATCGCGGAAAAACACATAAACACATACTATATAACGTTATCGATACTATATGTAAACTCGTATCACACACGAATCTAGGGCTAATAAAACACTGTGACTCAATCTCGTCACACAGAACAAGCCTCCTTTAACTGAGTTGAAGCTCATAATAACAACTTCGCCTATCTCCTTAGCTACTCCAAAAGGTTCTCGGACTTAATACACTTGCCGTAACTGAACCAAAAATTACTTTAATCAATGCCCCATCGGGGCACCCTACTCTTCCCCTTAACTCCCACTGGGCAATGACTAACCGTAAGGTTCTACACTCCACATTACAATATTCCCCATCTCGGGTCACCCTGACCCTTTTAAGGTTATCACTATCTTGGACTCCATAGCCGCGATCCTGACAATCACTTTACTAGTTCCTCTTAGCTTCTTCATGAGAAGGAAACTCCACCACCGACCTCAACAACCCTGTTTCAATTAATTCCCCAGGTGGATGTCCACCAATGGGGTCCTCGAACACACACATTCTCCATAAATGTTAGCAACACTTTTCTAGTGAGCCTATCATTCCTCGAAAGAACTCTCTCTTCATTGTACTTACCTTGATTCAGTACAAAGTTCACTCATCCATAACTCTCTTTATTCACTGTCGGCCTCTGACCGATCCTTACGTGAATAATTTAAAACTGCATTCTTCTCATTCCTGCTAAATCATGGGGACTTACGGTTAAAAACTATCAGTATGATCCCTTTAGGGGTTAAACGTCTTGCACCCCCGAATATGGTTATCACCGTTCCCACCATTTCAATATTGCTCCTATGAGTGAAAATTTTCCTCAAATTTTCACATTTGGGTATTTCCACACCCTTCTCCAAGTCAAAACTTATGATCCTCCTACTTCCACTGAGTAATGATACACTTACTTCGCATGACTTAACTTCAAAGTATGGTCCTTATCAAATACCCATTTCGAACCCTTAGCTTCACCGAGTAATTCAACTTTAGTACCACTCTCTACTATAGTGGTACTGCGGTACTCGTAGCTACTATTCTTTAGTAGTCGTTGAAACCATCCTTAGCAAATGCCATAAGGAGAATGACCTCTACTACGATCCTAGTCTCCAACTTCAACTAACCGTTCCAACTAAGCCCCACCTCCTGTCGCCTTCATCACAACCTTCCTTGGTCACTCATCCTTGATCAGCACAAGAACTTCGAACGAGCGTGCAAAAGATTTACTATAATTTTGCAATATGGAAGGATAACAAAATCTCACAAAAGGAATCAACAATCCTAATCATAAGGCTTTTTAACAAATCGAGAGCAATGCTGAAAGCGTAGTACGTCCGCACAGATTCCTAAGGACACTAGAACCTGATGCTTTGATACCATCTGTGACAACCCACCTAATAAAATACCGGGCGATCACTCCTATATCAAATTAAAATAGGAGTCGCATATGTATCATTCTCAGCATCACTGTCGAAAACCCAAATAATTACTAGTAACCTATTAGGCTGGCGTCAAAATTTTATTTAACTAATCTTTTTAAGCAAACTATACAATTAAAACATTCACACAGTTTATATAAATGCAACTGGAAAGAGATAAAATAACCGAACACTCAGTTCAAATATAATAAAACAAAATCGAATGTCGCATTAAAAGGCGTTGAAAGAATAAATAAATGCAGTTAGGCTTTCGGCCAGAATATTACTACAATGCTTCCTATGTAGATCACAAGAATAGAAGCGTCTAAAAACAAACCTGCATGCATCCACAGCTGCTGCAGATGATGTCTGACTCGAAAGGATCATCATCCAGGCATCCCTGTGTCTGTACACCTATATATATATAATATATAGCAAGAAAGGAAAAATATAGAAATGGGTCAGAGCCTACAAATATTTAGCAAGTGCATAAATGCTTTATTTAAAAAAAATATTATCTCATATTTAAAGTGGTATCGCACTCCCATGAGATACCCCTCACCTCTCTTCTAATAGTGCACACCTAACGCATCCCTCTATACATCCTAGTCAAGCTACGCTGCCTAACTAATTTGTCACCACCAAACTCTAAAAGTCCTAAGCAAACTAAGTACTAAGGGGTAAACTTCTCCCCAGTCTCAACGCTATGCCATGTTCGTGCGTGGGGTGTCTCGCGAAGCGAAATCCAAATAAGGACCCCCCCGATACACTACTACTTGGCAAGGTCGATCGTCGAGATCCATTAGACCCTCAGTACACAACATAAATATACTCTCATATAAGAAAACTCAAAATTAGAGCACTAAGGGTTAAACTTCTCCCGGGTCTCAACACTAAGCCATGTTTGTGCGTGGGGTGTCTCGCGAAGCGAAATCCAAATAAGGAACCCCCCTCGATACACTACTACTTGGCAAGGTCGATCGTCGAGATCCATCAAACCCTTCGTGTGTATATATATATATATATATATATATATATATATATATATATATATATATATATATATACTCGTATCTATATACGTTATCATACTCACTTTTATATGCACATCATATTACACTTTCAGATATAATCTCCCGGAATGAGAATTAATCCTTTTTCATTTCATATTCAATTTATCTCTTTACTCTCATAGAGATATGATATCTTGTTCTCATACACAAGTAATGTACTATACACACAGGTACAATAACCATCCCAACGAGTTATAACTCGAGGAAGCGGTCTTATAGTGCCGATCCAACATCCGGGTTTACTCACTATACCATGGTACTAAGCCAGACTCTCTCAATGGACATGGTAAACAAAAATACACAACGGTGGAGGCAGTCATGTTCCCCCTGCAAGTGGAGTTACACACATCTCACTCAAACGCGGGACGATAATGACCTGGGGAACATAATCTCCCTGCTCCTCAAACCAGAGGATTCACCCACATCGCGCAACTTCCCTGGATCGCACTAGAGAAAATATATACTCTGGCTATTCCAACCCTATACCAAAGGAAAGCCCATCGAAACCAGCCTCTAAATACACATATACCAATCACACTAGATACATATGTATTCGTATCATATAATATATATATTGTTGTCACATTGTATATATATATATATATATATATTCTACATCATTACTCAAATATATATATGGCCAAAATTGCCAATCGCACATAATGATGGCCAATAATCCCAAAGATTCTCATAATTAATAATATTCGAGTATTCACACACTCACGATACTAAACTCAAAAGTATTCTCTCACTTGATAAATAACTTGTACCTTATTCACACTTAAGGATTTATATAAATTCTCCAACTATACCAATTCACACTAACTAAATAAGTATCTTCCCAAATTTATCCTAAAAGTCTCGTAGGATGTACTCAACCACAATCGTTATAATTATGCTTTCTACGTGCATAATTATATAGGCCTAAATGCCCACCGAAATTATCCCAAGAATTATTCGTCACCAAACACCCTTAATTTAAATAGGTCGTGGATTCCATTTTTTCACAAACCCGAGGTCTAAATTTCACTCAAATAATAATCTAGAGGTCCCCACTCTATATTTAGGAACCCCTAAAATTTATCTCCAAACAGTTCTAGCCTTAATTCTCCCAATATCAGGTTTGATTTCTAACTAATGATTTCGATCTCGGACAGCCTTACATAGAAAAATCATTATAAATTAAAAAAAAATCAGAAAACTACGCGGTCAGTGCCCACTGACCGTATCGAAAATATCTACATATTTTATTTTTTGACCAAGAGCCAAATCGATTCGGAAATGACGCTGGTTACTGTTCATCATCTTCTTCGAGACTGTTTGGTCCATTAACAAACCTCCAAACTTTATTTCCTTTTATCCCACCAACATATAACCACACCCAACAATATATACACCAAAGAAATCGATTCTAAACGTCCCAAAACTAAGAATCAATCATTTATTTCTATAATTTTCTAAGTTTCTCCAATTTGACATTTTTCGGTTTTCAACCGTTAAACTTTCGAGAAAAAACCGTTTGATCCACGAAAAACCCAATCCAAAATCTTTAAGGTTTGTTATTACCAATTATCATATGAGATTTATGATCAAAATTAAATAAAGCAAGTAAACACTTGCCTGGAGGATAAAATCCGACGACCTCGAGTCGAATCCGGCGGAGTTTGGTCCGAAAATCCTTTTCCTCTCCTCTTTTCTCCTCTTCCTTTCTTCTCTTCTTCTTTTCTCTCTTTTCTTTCTTTCTCCCATGACTTATATAGGAGAAAATAAGGGTTTATCCCTTTAAACCCAAAAATGACTCGTTTACTCAATTGCGAGTCCCTATTAATCCAAAAATTCTCGAAACTCAATTACGACCTCCCGGATACTCTATTCTAACTATCTCGACCATTCTGAGACCAACCGCACACTCAAAATCTCCACTGAGGTATTTGACTGCAAATCACTAATTTAACCCCACACAACTTAATGCGGTATTCCCATTAAAAATAATATCCTCTGTCGCTTTACCCAGCTGCGACATGTAATTAAAAGACTCCGACATACACTTAATCCCAAAAGTAAATATAACGCCCATCGAAAATCATCTAATCCTTGAAAACTCCAAGAATTTACTATTCATGATAATTCTTAAATTCCCAAATTACATTTAGTTATTGAATTTAATAATCCCCAAAAGTGTGGGATATTACACCTTGTGCACCCATTCGCGATCAGTTCCCTCACTACGCACCCCATGAGTATCAACCAATTATCCATCACGAAAACGATCCTTTCGTGTATGATGAACTTGGCCCCACTCCACACACTTAATTTGAGTATTCTCCGTACAGTCATGATAGTAGCGAGTTGTGTCCATCTCAACCACCGCCACGACCCATCACTCCACCACCACCGTCCACATCCTCTCTCGAAAACCTCCTGCAAAAGTTCATACTCGAGCAAGAGAAAGCCACTCAAATTGAAAATGAAGACCTCCAACGGTTTGAACAAAGATTAAATGAATTGGAGTGTGCGAGAGAGTCGACCATTCCCATGGATCCGCCCATTGTTGCACCCGAGTGTGACGATGATGTGTCCTCTTGTGATACAAATTTTGAGTGTGACTAACCCTACCACCCCACGAATCTCGAAGTTGAGACCATTCCATGGTCCGGGTCCCAAGTCGACAATTGTGTTGACTTACCTTTCATTAGTGAGACTGATCCTCTTTCGTAAAATCCATATGAACCCCCACTTGAGGTTAACATTCCTTTTCCCATCGAATCTAAAAAAATGCCTGAGTCTACACCTATAGAGCTTCACCCTTGTGTTCACGAGGAACCACTTCATTCTAGGTTAGCTCCGGCTATGAGTGATCACCATTTTCCCGAGATAGAATTCGTGATAGTTCCTAACTATCCGGATATGGATAATGTCCATCCATGCATGGTTCCCTTTAAGCCCGAAATTTCTAGTGATCCCTCTATCTCTGAGCTTGGTGCCTCGTCTTTCCCACCCACCACATTCACCGATGCTACTCTTATGAAGAAGTTGCCAACTCCATCTTTAGAAAACACACTCCCTTGTGAGTATTCATTTACTCCTCCTAATGAGTGTGTGTCTCCCACACTTAAGTTGGATCATCTTCCTCCACCATTTATCCCTCCCGACCCACCCATTACAGCTTCCACCCCACCACCTGGTTTGGATCTTGATTTTACACATTTCAAGTTTCCATCTACATTTTTAGATCCTCACCTGAAACCACCCACCACCATCTACGAGAGTATTTATGGTGATACTCTCCACTTCTGTGACATCGAGCTTGTTCCTCCATGCCCACCACTTCCTTGTGGTGTTGATTTTTCCCATCGACAGCTCCCTGGCGTGTCACGACTCGACCATTATCAACGTCCATTTATAGAACGGTCGTGTGATTTCAATGAACCCCATCCCATCCCACTAGCCAAACCATTTGGCCTCCCACACCAACTAGAGCATCATGCTTATAGGGCCCTATTTACCCTCACTTTTAAGCTCAATAAGGCCCGATATTGGTGCCTTCTCACCTTTACCCTAATACCCACCCGCCCATGGTCCACTGATGCTTTGCATCGTGTGATGAACTTTTCCATACAAGTGTATTGACCCTTTTAGCCTCTATCCAACAAGACTGACGCTTCAGTCTTGTTTGGGGGTGATTCTCATCACCCAAATTTTTTTGCCGCCCCGCGCCATCATAAATCCTATCCTTAGGGTGAGATTTCATCAGTCTGGCTGAAGACATTAAACTTAGCGCTACCGGGAGGCAGCCCGCATTTCTTGTACTGTTCTCATCCTGTTTGGGGGTGGTGTTTCACATCACCCTATGTTTTACCATGTTTATAGACTTGACACATTTTTTTCTCTCACTTCTTATTCAGGTTTATTCTTGGCTACATTTGTTCACTTCATTAGCGATTGATTCTGGTAATCTCTTTCCTACCTTATGCTCTCAATTTTAAAAATCATTTTACTTAACATCGAGGACGATGTTCCTTTTTATTTGGGGGTGGGGAATTTTATCAAAATCGTACCTCTTTTGAATTTTTTTTATTTTTGAACTTTATTTTTAAAATTTCGTGCAGTTTCTTTCATCTCATTTATTGATGTGAATTTTCAATCATCCATCTTTTAAGTCTAGGAATCAAGCTAGAGAATATTTTTATAAATATGTAATACACAACAAGGCACGTTAAACCATGAATTTTTAGACTCAACAAAAAATTTGCGCACGTATCATGTTAATACGGTTTAGAGTTGAAGAGTTCTACAATTCTCAAGAGAACCTTAAGGATCACTAGTGGAGACTTTAGCTTTTGAGATTTGTGCCTTTCACCTTTTAGAGTATTTTACGCAATCTCCGAGTCACAAGTTGATTCAACTTCATTTGGGTCCGCACTTTAATTGTTGTATGATCTCATTATTCTTCATTTTTGGCTTGATCACTAAGAATGACATCTTTTTCAAGTTGTAAAAAACGCGTGTCTCGAAATTTGCCCCGAATACTAGATTTTCATCCATACACTTACCACTTTTCCATATCACATTTCCATTCACTCACCCATTACCTTCCCATTTATTTCCCTCATCATCCATAAACACTCCCCACTCCATTCATATATCATCCATCATCATTTTGAGAAAAAGAGTGTTGATTCCAAATGTTAAATGTCTTCAGTGTTGGTATGAAAAGTGAGAGAAAAAAAAAAGAAAAAGAAAAAGAAAAAGAAAAAACATAAAAATAGCAAAAATAGAAGAAAAAAGTAGAAAAAGAAGAGAAAAAAACAAGAAAAGAAAAAAAAGAGAGAGAAAAGAAAACAAAGAGAGTTTGTAGTTAGTAGTTAGTTTTGAAATAAAGACATTTGCTCTTCATGTATTGAACACTCTCTCACATCGCATATCTATCCATCATCAATACATCACCATCCAACCTCATATCCCATCCTTCTCATTTCATTTCCTCCTCACCCATTATCATCCATGTTACCCTAGGTGTTCGGGCAAATGAAAGTTAACGTGGTGAATAACTCGACGTTCTCACTATAGTGATTAGCATTTCTTTCATGATATCACTTTTCTTTCTATATGTTCGTTCTTTCTTAAGTGTGTGTGAGACGTTTGACCTTGCTTACATTTACTCACCTCCTCACACAAGAGTGATACACTAACCCTAATCTCGAGAGTTCGTTTGAGATAGCTATATCTAGTGAGATTTGAAGTTGAAGCGTTGATTTCGATAAGGCAATCTAGGAATTACTCTTATGATACTCGACCCATTTTGACTGATTCACCCCACACACATTGAGTTCTAGGAAGGATGTGCCTTGAGGATTCACTTAGCTAAACTTTTTACACATTCTAGCTTGTATTTCTGAAAATATTTTTCTTATGATGGGTTGTGCGATTATTCTATGTCTAATAAGAGATTGACTGTCTTTCAATAAATCTTTGCAAATAATAATTTTGTGGGTATATTCCCTGCGAACCCTCACGAGACACAACTCGTCATGTAGGGAAACCTATAGGTTTAAAGGCTTGTTGCACATTCTAAGTGCAATCGCAAGTGCCCGCGAAAGTGGTACACTTTTGGTTTCTTATCTTTCTCTTTCTGTCTATCTTATTGCTCGAGGACTAGCAACGCACTGTTTGGGGGTGGTGTGATAAGCACTCAAAAGTGTACATTTTATACCCCGAATAGACATATTTTAGTTGCTAATTCTCAATAATTTGGGTCTTATGCGCGTAAATATTTCATTGTGTAGGTTTAATTACAGTTGCGGTGTCAAAAACTATATTTCGAGCCAACTTGCAGTAAAATGGAGCTAATTCCCTCTCCCGTAACCAAACCCGAACCTAAACCTACCCCGAACCTCGTGTGTGTTTAGTTTGTCCCTTTTTTATATTTTTTTTAGATTTTTAGTTTGAGTCGTTTTATTTTTAGGTTTTATATTAGATTTATTTAGAATTTTTAGGTTTCATTTTCAATTTTTCAATTTTATTTTTATTAGTGTATTTTTATTTTATTTTATCTTTATTTTTTTATTAGTTTTTATTTTATTAGGATTAGTTTTTTTAGTTTTATTAGATTATTTTTTTAGGACTTTAGTTTTCATTTAGATTTTAAGTTTTTATTTCTTTTGTTTTATTTTAGTTTTTATATAGCTTAGGATCTTATTTTTTTTATTGATTTTAGTTTGTTTTATTTTTAGTTAGATTTTTTATTTATTTCTAGTTTTATTAAGTTTAGTTGAGTCTTTATTATTTTAGTTGGGTCCAAATTAAACACACACACTCACATACACCCTAAACTAATACCTCACCCTAACTCTCCTATACCTCAAACACTCACCCACACCCACATTCTCATACACCCACACACACCAAATCAACCCCACTTCATCTTCTCCAACTCACCCAACACTTCTCTCTCCTTACTAACCCCCATTACCAAACCATACCAATCCAAAAACCAATCATCGACCTGTCAACCACGACCCCCAGCCTACGATCTACCCGGACCTTTTGTCCACCTCATCAACCCGGAACCACCTGCGAGCCAAACTCTGGAGTATAAACCAACCCGCTAACAGCCACAACCCAGCAGCCGCCAGTGACCACCAGTCCCGTCGGCGACATCCTCAACTCCCGCGACCACCACCTCCTTCCGGTCGGACCCTCAACTACCTTCAAACCCGATGCCCCACCAGCGTAACCCCATCTCCACCTACCGCCGACATCCTCCTGTCCAAACTCCACATCTACATCCCATCAACCCTCCACCCACGGCCAGAAATTGCGAACCAAACCCCCATTACCCGATTCCGCCTTGGCCCGGTCCACAAACCCGAAAGCCACCCTACCCGAACTCAAAGCCAAACTCATTTCTCCCCTTTAGCCAAAATCTTGTCACATGCCAAGTCACAAACTAACCCCAACAATACCCACATGTTTAATAAAACCCACTTAAACCTTTACCCAAAATGCCCCCCAACTACCAACTTTAAACCAATTCCAAAAATGCCCCCAAACCTCTCATCCAAAAATCATATTTTATTCCATCACCTCACTTCCCACATGACCTCACCTCTGACCCATGCACATGTGTGCATAATTCTCTAGATACCCTCACCCAAATACCTTCCATATCCTATACACCCTTGTCCTCCCATTTTTACCCCCATGCTCCATGCCTACTATTTAAAGAATGGAAGACTCAATTTGAGAGAGCGTTGGATAGGAATTAGTAGAGATAATTGTAGAGAGAGAAACACCTTTTTTAGTTTAGTTTTTTTTTAGGTTAGAATTTATTTTTATTTTACTTTTTTAGATTAGTGAGAAAAATAAATTAGTGAGAATCCGTTTTTGAGTGTAATTGTTGATGTAATTTTGGTTTGATCACACAAATTGGAGGGATGTAAATTGCAAATTCAAGGATTGGAGTCCAATTTCACTCAAAGAGATTTGGTTTGATTGTTCTTCTCTTTTACTTTATTTTATTAGCCTTTGATTATTTGATTATCATGTTTGATATTATGTTAGGCTAAATCCCCTTTCAAGGGGTGGGGGGAAACCCTTATTTGATGTTATTTTAGTTTAATTAGTTTGATTACTTGAAAATTCCATTTGAATGTTAATTTTGATCCCTCACCCTTAAATTTACATCTCGAGAGAGGGTAAATGATTTTCGAGAGAAAATCGAAATTCTAATCATAATACTCATTTTAGATTCGAACTAGAGATAGGGGTTTCTTAAGTGGGGTATTGTAACTTGAATTTCAACTCTAAATTTATTTTCTAAGATTTACATAAATTTTAATTGATCGATCCTAGCGGGTGATTAATTACAAGGAATGTAGATATATTTTTCTAGAGTCGTGGGGTGTTAAACTTAATTTTCTAAAAGGTTACTATTAAAATTACATTTGCAACGAGAGTTGATTTGTAATTTTGATATTAATTTGGGAGAATTCATTTAATTAAATTAATTACTTAGAATAGCTAAAAGTTGTGGTGTAGACCCACTCCTTGATTGTTCTCACAATTATTTACCTCACTTTATCTCTTATTTTAGTGTTAGACTTTATGTTTCACTTTTAGTCACTTTCTAGTTAGTTGTTTTTATCTCACATTTTAGTTTAGTGTTATTTCACCTCACCTCACCCAAGTGTTTTAATATTTGAAAAGATAAAAAAAATTAGAAAAGTGAAAAAGCACAAAAAGAAAATAAAAAGTGAACTACAATTGATTTTATCTCTAGCTTACCCCATTGATGTGGATTGATACCCTTACTTACCTCTACACTTGAGGTTGATATTATTTTGTAGGTATTTTAAGGGTTTTGATTAGAGGAGTTTTTCAAGCAACGACGAAAAATATACCGAAAAGTTTTCTTTATCAAATTGTTTTATATTTGTAGGTATTTGAGGTTTTGATTGATTTGGCTTGACACAACGACAAAACACACAAAAAGCAAGTTATCACTTGGCATGCTAGATTAGGACATGTTAATTATGATGCCTTGCGTAGATTAATTAACTTGGATTTTTTGCCAAAATTTAATGTCGATAAAAATCATAAATGTGATATTTGTGTGGAATCAATATTAGCTTGATTACCTTTTCATTCTATTGAAAGGATCACCGAACCGCTAGATTTAATTCACACGGATATTTGTGATTAAAACTTTTTATAAACTAGAGGTGAAAAAAAGTACTTTATTACTTTTATTGATGATTGCACAAAATATTGCTATATATATTTGTTACATAGTAAAGATGAGGTTATTGATGCATTTAAACGATATAAAAATGAAGTTGAGAATCAATTAAGAAAAAAGATAAAGGCTATGAGGAGTGATAGAGGAGGTGAATATGAATCTCCGTTTGAGGAATTTTGTTCCGAACATGAAATTATCCTTCAAACCACCGCTCCTTATTCTCCTCAATCGAATGGTAGTGTTGAATGCAAAAATCGTACATTTAAGGAGATGATTAACTCTATGTTGATAAGTTCAGGAGCTCCCCAGAACTTGGGGGGGGGGGGGGGGGAGCCTTATTATCTGCTAATTATATTCTTAACAAAGTACCACACAAGAAAACTCATAAGATGCCTTTATGAGTTATGAAAAGGTAGACGACCTTGCTATAAATATTTACGAGTGTGGGGGTGCTTAGCCAAAGTGATGGTTCCTAAACCTAAAAAGGTAAAAATAGGACCAAATATCGTTGCCTATGTGTTCATCGATTATGTTATTCATACGAGCACATATCGTTTCTTAGTTTGTAAATCTAAGATTTTGGATATTCATGTAAATACGATCATTGAATCGAGGGTCGCTTTATTTTTTGAAAATGAATTTTTCGTATAACAGGACCCGAGAATCTGGTTCTTCTAAAAGAACAAATGAAGCTACTACAAGTGGTACTCATCAACCTATTGATCACACATTAATAGAGAATGAACCAAGATGTAGTGAAAGAGCAAGAACCTTGACTTCCTTCGGTCCGAATTTTCTAACATATTTGGTAGAAAATAAACCTCAATCGTACAAAGAAGCAATATCCTTACCCAATTTGTCAAAACTATAAAACAAATGTTAAGTGTGGGGAAAAATCAAACTACAAAGGTTGAAATGTTATTTTTATAATCATTTTTCTATTAATTTATTTTTTTATTAGTGATGTGATTTTGCATTGCTACAATACGTTGATCTCACTGGGTTTTATTAGTAACTTTTTGGATTTAAGGGTCTGTTTATTTCGGAGTAAATATGTTCGACGCAGTGAAAAATAATATGGTGATATAAATTTTCACCTATTTAAAATTAAATTTTTGTTGGGTTGATATTGTGAATAAGTGTACATCCTATGATTATAAAACTTTAAATAAGAATATAAAAAATTTAACTCTAAATAGATAAAATTAATGCAAAATGACATATTTAACTCTAAATATTTATTTCCCCGTACTCCTTTTTATCAAGTTAAAATATATTTTATCACGAAGCAAATGGACTTATATGGCAGAATGGCACATGTAGTATTTCTAAAGAAAGCGGTTAAAGAGGATAGGTTGGTAATTTTGTTGAAAGAAGAGATAAAAACAATAAAAAAGTAGAGAGGTTTGATAGTAGCCAACAGTCGAATGATTATTTCCCTCATAAGGCCCTCCGTTTCTCATTATTTCTACGGCCGCTGGTTAAATTAAATTAAACCCTAGAAGACGTGTATGCTAACAGGTTTGGGTTTTTGTTTGTTTGATTGATTGATTATCTGGATTTTATATCTATTTGTGAGCGGAATTGACATGTTTTGTTATATGCAAGTTTAATTTGCTATCCAATCAGCTGTATGACTTTAGCTTTAATGTACAGATTCACTATTTCAATTAATTATGTATGCCTTGTATCTTGTAAAAATCCTCATAGTTTTTATCCTATTCAAATGCTTGTTTTGAGAGAGGTTTGAAAAGTTTTCTTTAATTCCTAATTTGGTGTTTGATATAAATCTATACAGAGCCCTTGGTTTCTTGGTATCTTAAAAAAAGTGTAAAGGTTACTTACAAACAAAAGTCGGAAGCAGAACTGAAATTTAATAGAGACACCAACTGATAAATAAAAATATGTGGTTAACAGTTTTCTTAAAGCCTTCAAAAGATAATAGATATATAGCACGAATGACACTATCCGATCACTACACACCCTTAATGCACCAAAAGATAATAACTTTCTTTTGAATATGGTTTTACAAACAAACCCTAGATTAATAGAACATTAAGTCATTTTATTAATTCATTCACAAATACAAACCGATATTATGACATAAAGAACATAACCACATTGTAAGCAAGAGATAGGTCTTATGTGTTCGTGTGTATGTAGGTGTATGGTGGTGTGGAGATGTATGCATAATTGGTTATTTAAACATATGTTCATACCTATTAAAATTGTCCCTTCACCTTATTAAATTCCCATAACAAAGTTGATCTACGTATGTAGACATTGCAATCCATGACCCCTCTTTTTAATTTGTCTACGGGACCTCCAGATAGAGCCTAAGATCCTCACTCGATCTCAAAAGTTGTCCCTCAGGCCTTGTTACCTTCGAACACAATCCAGGACCTCTAACAACAGATCTCTCTCTCTCACGCGCGCGCGGATTCTTCTAGTTCATTTTCTTACAAATCTCCGTAGACATTGATCTAATAGTCAAAGAGAAATATTGATTTCACGACGGATAGATAAATAGAAATAGAGATAGAGATAGAGATGGTGTTTATGATGGTTTGTGGTGAGTTTGTGCTGGATTTGGTGATGGTGAGGTGGATGATGGGTTTGAGGGTGGTGGTGGTGATGGTTATGTCTTGAAAAGTGGGTTTGGCGGTGGTGGGAGGAGTTTTGATTACAGAGAGAGGTGGCGGAAGTTTGGTCATCCACAATAGGATGCCAATATTGATCAAACTACACTTTTTCTTCCAATAGTGGGTAAGAAAAGGTGTAGGTGAGTTAAGAAAATGTAAATAGGATGTAAATTTACATTGTCTTTACACAATGTGTAAACTTGGCCCACACTCTTCCGCAGGAAAGTATTTCCATCCCAAAGACGATGACTCATTTGGGCGCTAAACACTTCCCATCCCAAACTTTCTTTTGAAAAAAAAAAGAAAATTGTATCCCACTGTGGGCAGGAAGTGTGTCGCATATTCCACTCCCATTTGCGCAGGAAACTCCTTCTATCCCAATTCATTTTTTACACAATCCCACTGTGAAATTCACCATGTATCCGGCAGTCTAAATGTGTAGATTTACATTTTTTAGTGCCGTCCCATTGTGGATGGCCTTAAGGTTGGGGTTAGAAAAATATTATGGGTTAAATTCTTAAAATAAATTTCAGAATTTATTTATTAAATTATTAGGGGTTAAATTTGACTGGAATATTTTTGGGTTTGACTTTTACAGCCTGTTTGATACATTCATGTAATTTACATTTCATTAAACTTAGCATCGAGCTTGTAACTGTCATTGTAGCATTCCATGGCCCAACAAATTTTGTAACCCACAGCTGAAAACACATGCCCACCTTAATTCAAACAACAGTGGTGATGCCGTGTTATAAAGCTTAAAACTCCTAGAAGATGGTTGCATGCACCTAACCAGAGTTAAAACGAAAACCATGGTTAGAAAAAACATCATCAGATCATCCGTTTACCACTACTATCACATTAAACAAACAATCAAATCCTAGCTAAGAGAAACACAGTACTGCTCTTGTGCGGACCAGTCAGCATTTTAAGAGTGCGGACCGAACATGTGTCACCTGGCGGTGAGCCCAATAAAGAGAGATAGTGTGCCTATAATTTAGCCGATAATTTCTAGGTTCACCGCTAGGTGACACATGTCCGGTCCCAACTCTTAAAATGCGAACTGGTCTGTGCAAGTGCAGTACTATATATATATATAGATAGATAGATAGATAGATAGATAGATAGATAGACAGATATCTTTATACAATATGTGTGGATCACGGATACTCTAATAGATACTTGGCAAACATCCGACCCCATTTATGTCTGTAAGATGCGGGTTTTTCAAATACCGTTAGTATTAAGTGAGGCATAACCCCTTATCAAGATCGGGATTAACACCGTTAGATATATAGTGTAGGTCAGAGCCACAAGAGAATCAGAGACAGAGAGATTCAATATTCAAAGTTGCATTAAAGAACATATTGACATGATCAACATATGGCAAACACAATAAATGAATGGGACCAGCAAGTAGCGCGGTCGAAGGGAGAAAGAACAAGCACTCTAGGCACAATAAAGACAAGGCAGGGTCTTCAAGCTCAGTTAATGCCCAATGATGGGTGCATTGAATGTGTGTGGGAGTTAATGCTCTCGCGAAAGTTCTCTGGTTTAAGGAAATTTTGGCAGCAATTCTGGTCTCTGGCTCCTCTCTCTTTGATTTGTTTGTTTGGTCTTATTTATATGGGGGAGAGGTTTCTCGAGTTAGCATGCCCTCGATCCATCTGGTATGGTGCATTAAATGCATGAGATACTGCAATGCATGGGATCTGGTAGTTTTGATGGGATGCTCTTGAGTCCCTGACCGTCAGACGTCGTGACGTCAGGAAGTGGTTCAAATAGTGGCTATTGTTAGGTATCTAGTCACATCAGTCAGGCAGGCTAGCACCCAAGGTACCTCGAGGAGGTGACCTCGAGGGGGCAAGTATTGAGGGAGATCGAATGACTCGAGGAGGTTCACTCGAATAGGTAAGAAAATGAGTATGCTCGAGTGACATTTGTCCTGGGTGAAGTTTTGTCCAAGTGTGCCAAGAGGGTTGGTAATAATTCCCAACGTTGCCTTGTTCTCAATCCTCCAAATCATGTCCCTGCGAAGTTCCCAAGAGAAGGTTGCTTGATAGAGCATGAAAGCCCTCCCATGCCCTGCCAGGCATGGTACCAAACGACCTCGCCCAACATATACATTCATAAGATAAAATACATAATACAACATTCTATTTCTTATTACAAACTATTGTCATCCGGATGACCTTTTGTTCTTCGCGCTAAATCCTTCGGGCCAGGTCCGTGGAGACTCTTCGAGCTACAGCGCTGCGAGCTACTTATGAAGAATCTTCGAAATGGATTTGTTTGACATGCTTCTTTGTGAACAATCAGTTCACTTGGCTAAGTTAATCATCCATGTGGGGGGGCACCCGCCTACAATGTCATTGATGACACCCATCAGGTGGCATTCGTTCACTACCCCTCTCAAACAACAACTCCACATACTTCCCCACTACTTGGAGTAGTTTCACAACCAAAATAGTTTAATTTTCAATACACAAAGTAAAACAATTTATCATCCCTACAGGAAAAATAGCCTCATTCATATCATATCACATACATACGAAGTAAAATGGTACTCATCAAAGGCATTTCAGCACCACTTGTGTCTATGAATAATTGAGATATATTCAGACGATTACCAATAAAAAATTAATTTTATACATACTAATAAACTATATCTAATACAATTAAAGGAATGCTTATTAAAAAAAATATACAAATCAGACATAATACCTAACTTGAATAGCCTAGCACCATAATAAACAACACTGCTTTCACTTCCATGTCTCATTACAATTCATGTAGTAGTTAATTTTTCTAAATAAGAGGAGCACATTTATATGCACTCCATACGTGGTGGCCAAGTTATCCAAACCATAATGTCATAGCATAACTAACCCTATGTAGAATATTGAATATTTATTTATTGATCTACTATTAAAGACTACAATAATAATAAATAATTACAAAATGACACTTCATATTTGGCTTAATTCCACGTGGGGGCTACATCATCATGCACTTTGGTATCCTTTTCTTTGCCAAGAAAGACCTCTAAAGCAAGCAATTCTAACAATTGTGCACTTAATTTTGGGCTTAAAGTAATTTCCTTCCCAATTTCGTGCCTCCCTTGTAAGATGCGGTGCTTCAGACGCTATATTATATTCATGATTTACAACATCATATGTCAAGAGTTGGGTAATGGGATATACCAACCTTGAAACATGCCATCGAGTATACCTTTGGAGTGGAAGAATGGAAAGACACATAAGTTTTCCCAGTCCGCCAGTCAACATTGAGCTCGAGTAACCATCATCTAGCTGGACTTGCATATCTCCAGGATAGTCCATCCGGAGATGGGTTGTATTCCGTATTGAGTTCGTGGAAAATTCTTTCTCGGCCTGGGGTGGGGGTTATATATAAGAGGGATTTATTTGTCATTATCTTTAAGCGTGTGCATATCCTTTCACATTTTCGTTTTTCAGTTGTTTCTTTGTTTAGTAGGCTTCAGAATGAGATATTCCGTTAGTGTTTGTCCTTTTAGGATTTTTCTCTGAGGCTCCACATTCTTTTAGTAGTCATGATGTAAGTCATTGCATCATTATTCATATTATATGGAGATGGGATATTCCTAAATTGAGAACTTTCCCATTGTGCCATCGGCTGTGTTAGGTCACTTTTTTTCCCCTTCTAATAATGGTGATGCAGGTTGACTTAATATTGTTTACCAACATTGATGGTTTCATATATGTTTCTAATGCGTGTTTGGCATTGCTTCATTGACTTTGCAGATTTTGATAGCACCTGTACTTGGTTGCTTAGTATCTATGGAAATAAGTGCTAGGAATCTGAATGAAGATCAAAAGAAGTCCATGAAGGTAACAAGCATATTCCTGTTGAATCATATAAAGTTGTTTAAGTCTCACTGCATGTGACATAATGATGCTTTTGGTTTCTTCTTGTGGTTGGCTAGATTTTATTCATTTTCTGAGCATTTACTATTTTAGTGATATGTAAAATTTGAATAATGCTCTTTACAAAGGGTGGCATAGGAGATGAATATTATTTATGGAACATGTTATGTATACCCTGTTTTTTGTCCCAATTTCAGTGATATGACATCACCATATTGGGTGGTATTTTTAGTGGACCCATGTGACCCACACACACACTACCCAATATGGTGATGACACATCATTGGTTTCCAAAATCGGGTCCAAAAATTGAGTATACCTACTGCATTATCTATTCATCTCTTTACATCGTTTCCAAAGAGCATATTTTTGCGATGTTGGACATAGCCACACCTAGCTATACCTAATTACTAAGATGTCAAATCAAGATGAAGTTAGACCTGACAGAAGTGAGCAAGCTCCATTGTGAGGATAACATCACGTTTAATGATTTGCAGACAATAATACTCCATGGTTACATCTACATTTAATGTTAGGTTGCCCAACCTCATGGATATTTAAGCCTCCATGATCAGCATTTAGTACACATGATTTTCGTCATCACCAGCCTCATTACTATTGTTCTGAGAGCATTTATTGGAGAGCTGAAGGTATACACTTTGTGTTCATACTTTGTTCTTACTAGCAGTTAACAAAGTGGGTCTTTTGATCTTAAAAGAAGGCATTCATTACACCTACACTTGGTGTTCCATTTCCACCTACTTTGTACTTAAGAGTGATTATTCTCTCTCCTCCTTTTCTGGAACTCTAGCTGTGGTCCTTGGAAGTTGAAAGGCATACTCTCTTTGTTCTATCTTGGTTATTTATTACTTATTTCCCATCTTTGATTTTGTTCGATCAACACCATTAATACGGGCTACCCCTCACGTTTTACCTCACATTACCCTCTTACACCTATTCTTTTTCTTTTTCAGGTGGACAGCATTAAAACCGATGATCATATTAGTGAGTTGCCTGAGGACATTCTTGCTTCAATGCTTTCTTTTTTGATAATGGGAGATGCTGTCAGGGCAAGTGTGTTGTCTTCTAGATGGAGATATCTATTTGCAGTCGCATCAAACCTCCACTTTGATTTATTAACCATATTTGGAATCAAGTATAAATTAGCCGATTTATGGGAGCGCAGGTTCATATTCATTACAGCAGTTGATCAGGTTTTGCAGCAATACAGATGTTCAAAAACACTCTCCTTCAAACTCCGTTACTGCTTAGGAAATGAGTCTTCTTGTCATATTGATGAGTGGATAAGTTTTGCAGTTTTAATGAAGACTGAAGAACTGGATCTTAACCTTTCACATATTCCCAACAACTGTGAGCCCTATTTTTTTCTTATCATCTACTTCGTAATGCTTCTCATTTAAAGCATTTGATTCTTGAATCATGTGTGCTGAGGTCTTCTCATGAAATCACACGCTGTCACTCGCTCAACTCCTTACAAGCCATTGATTTGATGTCTGTATGCTTGGATCAAAGTGTTTTGAACAACATCCTTTTCGATTGTATAAACTTGGAATCCTTGAGATTAAAACGTTGTAGGCTACCCGTGTATCTTTCCGTTCACAAGCCATTCCCCTGCTTAAAGTTATTGGCCTTGAAGAGTTGTTTTGGAGCTGATAGAATTGAGATTTCTTCTATAAATCTCATTACATTCGAGTATATTGGTTGGATAGAAAAGTTAAGTTTTGATGGTGTTTCGTCTGTTGAGAAAGTGAACCTTAAGTGCCTGGAGTACTGTGGACGTACAAGGTACTATGGACCTGCAAAGGATCTTCCAAAGATGCAATCTCTCTCACTAGTTTTGTCTACTTCTCAGGTGCGTAAGAAGCAAAACCGTCAACAATTTCCACTTTAAAAATCTCAGACGGGCATGTTATAAGAGTTTTGTTACATTCTTTTGTATTTTAGGTGCAGCGAATGCCTGTGAATAAGGATATACTCTGCCATCTAAAAGAACTAGAGTTGATCATTGGTTTAGTTACCAACATTGATCTGCTCATTTTTACTTCCATTTTAAGTGAATGTCCCAATCTTCAGAAGTTTCGTTTGCACGTGAGTTATCGTATTTTCCCTTTAAAACTTACACCTGCAATGCAAGACAAAACTATCAATAAAGCTCAGCATTTCCAATTAAATCGATTTTTTTGGGAGAAATAATGCTTAGTGTCTAGGAGCTAAGTGTATTTTGCATTAAGCCCACTTTATTTTTGATGTTCCAAAATGTCCCTCGTCTACTTTTTTTTTGCCATTTTTTGTTTTTTTTCGGGTTCATTTTTTTTTTGGTTTAGGCTTTAGGCTTTTAAGTTTATGGTTTGGAAGATTGGATACGGGTGTTTTGGCCGAGGGACATTTTGGAACCAAAAAAAAGTCTTGGACTAAACATTAATTAAGAAATGTTGAGGGACTATTTGTCAAATACCAAATTTTATTTAGAATTAATGACATCTTTCTGTTGCTGTTATTCTGATAGTTACGAAGGTTTTCGAGTTTCGAAGGTGAGTTGGTGCGACGGGGGTATTCTAAGCGGCTGTTTGATCAGCTGAAAGAAGTCGAAATAGGTGGTTTTGTTGACATCAGAAGCAACTCCTTGGAGCTGGTGATATATTTGCTTCACAAGGCTGTTGGACTTGAGCGAATGACTGTCAACTTACAAAATGTTTATGAATGTCGGTCGAGAGATGAAGAAAAGAAATGGGTCCACCATGTGCTCTTGAATGAAAAGGTCAATCCAAATGTGGAACTAATTGTTCTATGATTGATTCATATTTATGCAGCCAACACATTAAAAATACAGTTAGATGTCATCTTTATGCCTTGTGTACTTATTTATTTGACTATTTAACGTTATGGAATGGAGTGTAACACACACACACACACACTAATATAATTTTCAGTTGCATTTTATTGTCAAAAGAGTGTTGAACACCACGGGTAAAATATATATTTGGTGTATATATTATCATATTTTCTCGTAAGGTGGATTACAATTAGAGTATGTTTGATAAATAAGATGGAAAATAAGCGCCAAGAATCAATTTCCATGGAATTGAAAACTTTGGAAATATTTTCCATGGAAAAAATTTGTTGGTGTTGTTTGATTTCAATTATTTTTCAGGTGGAAAATGTTCTATTTTCCATCTTTTATGTGTTTAATTTCCAATATTTTTCATAGAAAAAAAAGGAGAAAATATATATAAAAAAAGGAAAATAAAAAAAATCTAGAAAATTAATAAAAATAACGAGAATTTTTTAAAAAAACATAAAAAATGAAAAAAAAATCCAAAAAATAATAAAAGACAGAAATGGATAAAAAAACAGAAAATAAATATTAACCCTAGAATCAATTTAAAAAAAACAAATAGAAAAAAAATAGAAAAAATGTATTAAGGTTATTAATAAAAAAATAAAAATGAATAAAAAACAAATACACCCCCCCCCCCCAACCCAACCCCCAACTGTTTCGTCCCCCATATCGCCAGGTATGTTCTTCTTTTTTTAATTCTCTCGTCTTTTAAATTTTTTTCAAATATTTGCATTTTTATTAGTTTTCAAGGGTATTTATTCATTTCCATTTTTAAAACCTTTTGAGCGCTTGTATATATTCTTTTATTTTTTTTCTTAATTAATAATTTTTTTACTTTTAAATAAATTTTTGGGTTTTTTAAATTAATTCATGAGTTAATATTTATTTTCTATTTTTTAACTCATTTTCCATATTTTTTTTCATTATTTTGTTTTTTCCATTGATTTTTTTCCTGGCCTTTTTTTTTTATTTTCTGGTGTTTTCTTAAATAAATTCTGGGACTAATATTTATTTTATGTATTTCTTTTTCATTTTCTATATTTTTTAAAATTTTCTAAGCGTTTTTAAAAAAAATTTGTTATTTTTTTTTTAATTAATAAGTTTCTGACTTTTTAATAAATTTTTGGGTTTTTTTTTACATTAATTCCGGGGTTAATATTTATTTTCTTTTTTTATCCACTTTCTATATTTCTTTCATTATTTTTGGAGTTTTATTCATTCTGGATTTTTTCCATTTTTGGGGGGGTTTTATTCACTCTATGGATTTTGTTTTCATTATTTTTGGGGTATTATTCATTTTCTGGATTTTTTTCATTTTTTGGGCGTTTATTAACTTTTTGTATTTTTATTTAATTAGTTATGGTTTTTTCTTCACTGTCTTGATTTTTTTTCATTATTTTTTATTTTTATTCACTTTACGGATTTTTTTTTCATTTTTTTGGGTTTTTATTCATTTTCTGAATTTTTTTTTGTTATTTTGGTTTTTCTTTATTTTCTGGACTTCTTTTTCATTTTTAGGGGGTTTAATTCAATTTCTGGATTTTTTTTCATTATTTTTGGGTTTTTATTCACTTTCTGTATTTTTTTTCCTCATATTTTCGGGTTTTTATTCACTTACTAGAAAAAAATTTCGTTATTTTTTGGGTTTTATTCATTTTCTGAATTTTTTTTCATTATTTTTGGAGTTTTATTCTCCTTCTGTATTTTTTTCGTTATTTTTGAATTTTTATTCACTATCTGTATTTTTTTCAATATTTTTGGGTTTTTCTTCATTTTTCAATTTTTTTTCAATATTTTTGGGTTTTTCTTCATTTTTCAGATTTTTCTCAATTTTTTGGGGGTTTATTCACTTTCTGTATTTTTTTCATTATTTTGGGGTTTTTATTCACTTTCTAGATTTTTTATTATTATTTTTGAGTTTTATTCAAATTTTGGATTTTTTTCTCATTATTTTTGGGGTTTTATTCACTTTCGGTATTTTTTTTTTCATTATTTTTGGATTTTTATTCACTTTCTGTATTTTTTCATTGTTTTTGGGTTTTCATTCATTTTCTGAATTTTTTATCTTGAGTGGCATTTCTTTTCCCTAGAAAATGAATAACAAGGTGGGAGGAGGTTTTTCAATTTCACAGTTTTTTGGAAAAAATGGTTATGTGTCTTCTTTTAAAGAAATCAATTGCTTGGAAAATTTTGTTTATCAAATATCGAAAAGATGAAAAATGACTCCATATATTGTATTTTTCATGAAAAATGAAGCATGGCCAAGGATCAAAAGTATTCAACCAGGAACGCTCTCGGTCATCTCTGGTGATACAAAGTTGAATACTTGAATATTAATGCTGAGGGAATTCACACACACACACACACACACACACACACATATATATATATATAACCTGATGCACAACACGATAACACAATACGAATCGACATGAAGTTATAAGTTAATGGGTGGACCCTAGAATATCCCGCATTTTTATGAGTATTAAATTGAAGTTATATTGATTTACTTGAAAATGTGGGAACTATTAGTCGGATGGAATAATTGTATTTATCTTTAAATTTGACATAGTAATTAAACGAGTATGTTTAATTATATTAGAGTATTTAATTTAAATATAATATTTCATAAATGGGATACAAGTGTTATGATTTTTATGATATGACGATATATTGCGAATAATGAAGATAGTTACGAATAAATTTATGACTCGTTGCGATTTAATTGAGTCGTATTGAGAATATACATATATGATAATGATGGAACTTACAAATAAATGTATAAAGTGTTTATAGACTTTTAAATATGAGTAGGTTATTTAAATACGCATTTTAAGTGTTTAAAAATGAACCTATGGGTTGGGTAGAGTTCTGAGCCAAATCAAGTATGGATACGAACCTTTTTAGGGGCCTTAAGTCTGGCCCTATAGAGACCTTCGAATTTAAGTTAATTTAAAATGCTATTTAAAGGGTTAAAATTAGCCTTAGGGTTTCATAACCCCCCCCCCCCCCCCCCCCCCCCACACACACACACACACAAACGTTTGGAGGCTACACATCTTAGGAGAGAAGGGAGAAGCCACCTTAGAGGAAGAAAAGCGATACTCCCTTATTATTTTCAGGCAAGAATTCTCTTGTCATTCTTATCTAAAATGTTATATTCCTGTATTAATGTTGAATCCATGTTTAGAATTGTGGGTACCCTGAATTTAGCATTATAGGCCTGGACGAGTAGCCCCGCCTTAGGGGCCCAAAGCCCAGGCCCATTACCTTTTGTATTGATCCGATTACTCCACGATCCCATGAAGAGGAGTTGTGGGGAAGCGCGATCCCATGTAAGAAAGTTACAGGGGAGATGGCTAATAAGGAGGAACCCATCACCCCCACTAACCAACATATGCATGTATAAATTAAACCCTAAGTCCGGGGCAAAGGACAAGTTGTATTCTCTGTACTTGTTCTTCAGAATATAGAGAAATAACACTGACTGCACCATAGTGGACGTAGGCACATCTTTGCTGAACCACGTATACCTATTGTTGTGTGATTGGCATTTTATTTATCTTTTCTTGGTCATTACCTCTTCCATATTTATTTGTGTTGCATAATAATTGTCACCACAATTGGCGCCGTCTGTGGGAAACGTTCATCTTTCCCTGAGAAGAGCCCACGCCGAGAAAAAATCTAAGATGTCTGGTCACAGCAACAACGCTCCTCAAGCAGGAGATATTCAGGAGCCACCTGTTCCTCGCAGGATTAGGTCTGAAGTCCGACGTTCAGATCAAGGGGCTCGCATAGAAAGGCTAGCCTCAGAAGAAAGTCAAGGACCAGTAAGGTCCACGCAGATATCCAGATTGATCGATGCATACGAGGCAAGGCTCCACGAGCAGAGGGAGTCTTCTCGCAGATATGAGGCTGGGAATGCTCGCTTGAAAAGAAGACTGGAAAAACTGGAGAAGGAACTACGTCCTGATGCCAGGAGACGCCCCTATCGCACTCCTAGCCCTCAGACGAGCAAATCTCGCAGCCGAGGAAGGATCCCTAGGCAGAAATATCGAAGGGACGAAGGTGGCGACTCAGACGAAGACCTCCGTGAACAACTAAGGAAAGCTCGCCGCTACCAGAGCCCTGCTCGCAGCGACGATAACATACGGAACCTGGTCCGCCGAGAGATGGACCAACATCCAGCTCACCGCGGAACCAGGTCGACCAGAGAACTCGCCAGAAGAGCCCTCAACACCCAGATGAAATCACCCTTCACGAAGGAAATTGAAGAAGAAGAAGAGGCTCCCAAAAAGTTTGCCATTCCAAGGTTCAAGATTTACGACGGGAAAACTGATCCCATAGATCATGTCAGGCAGTACCGGCAGGCTATGACCCTCTGGAATCACTGAGATGCACTGATGTGCCGTATATTCCCCTCGAGGCTTCATGACGTGGCCCAGAAATGGTTCGAGAAACTCCCTCACCGATCCATCAGGAATTTCAAATCCCTGGCCGAGCTCTTTACGGCCCGGTTTATCACCAGCAGCTCCCATCCCAAAAGTATGGATGCTCTATTAACAATGAAGAAAACGCCTCAGGAGACACTCCGAGACTACGCGAAGAGGTACTGGGAGTTATTTAACGAGGTCGAGGACTGCGCGGAAGAAGTGGCAGTGGCTTCATTCAAAATTGGGATACCTAGCTCTTCCCTCCTTTACCAGTCCTTGACAAAGAAGGAAGCTACGACCATTGATGACCTGATGGCCCGGATTGAGAAATAAGCAAAGGTGGAAAATGTCACCCGCCTTAACGTAAGAGAAAACGGTCGAGCCAAGCTCACTACCAAGGGAAGTGAGAAAGTTGAGAACCAGAAAAAAGGAGGAAAGAGTGGGGGCAAGAATGGCTCCAAAAACGGAGGGAACCCTGACGTTACAAAATCGTTCCAGGCGATCAACACCGTCTTCAAAGAACCAATTTACAAAATTCTCGCGAAGATCAAGGATGAGCCTTTCATCAAATGGCCACGAAAAATGGGAGGAGACCCCTCGAAAAGAAACAATGCATTAAGATGCACTTTCCACAAAGAGGGAGGGCATAAGACCGAGCACTGCAAGGCTCTTAAGTCCCACCTCGAGGAGTTGGCCCAATCCGGGCATTTGAATGACTTTGTGGAAAAGAAGGTAGAAAGAGTGACTGCCCACAAAGAGGCGAAACCTGACAACGTATTGGAAGATGACGCCGGACACGAATTCGCAGTAATCCATGGAGTATCTGATGTTAAGCAAATCCAAGGTAACTCAGCTCGAATGGAGGTAAAGAAACTGACAGCGGTAATGCAAGCTTTTCGGATTGATCCAGAAAAATCACAGTCAGGGAAACGTCGGTGAGCAGAGGACATCAACTACAACAAGCATATTGTTTTCACGGATGAAGATCTCGTGGCAGTAAGGACCCCACTTCATGATGCCTTAGTCATTACACTCAGGATAGCCAACTTTGACATCGACAGGCTGCTTGTCGATCAAGGAAGCTCATCCGAAGTAATGTACATTGACCTATTCCGGAAATTGAAGTTGAACATCGCCGACCTAAAAGGAACCACTATCCCTCTGGTCGGCTTTGCTGGGAAAATGACCATGCCTCTGGGCAAAATAGTACTGCCAGTGCGCGCTGGAAATGTTTCCAAAATGATCGAATTCTTGGTGGTCGAAATTGATTCACCATATCAAGCCATCCTCGACAGGGGATGGCTTCATGCAATGAAGGCAGTCTCCTCGACCTACCACCAGAAACTCAAATATGTCACCGATCGGGGAGTGATGGAGATACATGGCGACCAGGCGATGGCAAGAAAGTGCTTCATAGCGGCCATCCGACCAAAGCCAGAGAAAAGAGTTGTTCAAACCAGCGAGAAGGTGGAGGAAGGTGCAATTCCTTCCAAATAGAAATTAAAATATGGAAGGCCTGGAGTGGAAGAGACCAGGATCCTCCCCTCCGAGCGCGTCGTCGAGGACCTGGTAGAAGTGTCGGCTGAAGAAGGCGACAATAGCAGAATCTTCCTGATCGGAACCTCACTCACTGACCAAGAGCAAAAGGATTTGTCAACCTTACTCAGAAGCAACATAGACGTTTTCGCTTGGGAACCCTATGAGCTTCCAGGAATCGATCCCAATATGGTCTGCCATCAGTTGCACGTCGATCCCACATTCAAGCCGATAGCGCAGAAGGCACGACGAACTGCCCCCGAGAAGGCCAGAGCAATAGAAAAAGAAGTCGAAAAACTACTGGATGCAGGGTCCATACGGGAAGTGCAATTCCCCAAATGGTTATCCAACCCAGTGGTAGTTCCAAAAAGCAACGGGAAGTGGAGAGTTTGCATAGACTTCACTGACCTCAACAAAGCCTGCCCCAAGGATAGCTTCCCTCTTCCGAAAATAGACCAACTAGTAGACGCCACCGAAACTCACGAATGAATGAGTTTCCTGGACGCATACTCAGGCTATCACCAGATTCCCTTGTATGCCCCAGATCAGGACAAAACGGCGTTTATCACGACGGTTGGTTTATACTGTTACAAGGTCATGCCTTTTGGGCTAAAAAATGCAGGGGCAACCTATCAGCGGCTAGTTACTAAAATGTTCAAGAATCAAATGGGAGACACAATGGAGGTCTACATCGACGACATGATCGTCAAGAGCAAGGAGAAGGAAAATCACCTCTCGGACCTATCAAGTACCTTCGAAATCCTCAGGAAGTACCGAATGAAACTCAACGCCAGCAAGTGTTCCTTCGGTGTCCAGTCAGGAAAGTTTCTTGGGTATTTCGTTAGCAAGCGAGGAATAGAGGCTAATCCGGACCAGATTGATGCAATCAAAAGAGTGCAACCTCCTCGCACGATCCGAGATGTACAGAAGCTCACTGGAATGCTCGCTGCTCTAAATCGTTTCATTTCTAAATCCTCCGAGAGATGCAAGCCCTTCTTCCAACTCTTAAAAGGCAGCAAAACAGTAGAATGGACCCCAGGTTGCTCACAAGCATTAGACGAGCTCAAGTCCTACCTAAGCTCCCCACCACTGCTTGTCATACGACAACAAATGGACTCTTTGTACCTCTACCTCTCTGTATCCAACCATACTGTCATCTCAGCGCTAATGTGTGAAGTTACAGGGATTCAACATCCAGTCTATTACGCGAGCAAGACCTTATTAGATGCCGAGCAGCGCTACCTACCATTGGAAAAGCTCGCATTCGCCCTAGTAATGGCCTCGAGGAAACTGAAGCATTACTTCGAAGCTCATACGATCATCGTCCTTAGATCACACCCCCTCAAGGTTGTCCTAAGGAAGGCGGATTTGTCGGGCAGACTGTCTAAATGGTCAGTCGAGCTCGGCCGATTTGACATCCAATTTCAACCAAGGACAGCTATCAAGGGTCAAATCCTTACTGATTTCATAGCTGAATTCACAGGCGAAGAACCCTTCGACCAGCCTAAGCCAACAGAACAAAACAACCAGGCTGCAGGGAAAGCTGGAAACTATTCGTTGATGGAGCCTCCAACTCAAAGGGGGCAGGAGTAGGAATTATTCTCATCACTCCAGAAAATACAGTCCTCGAGCAAGGAATCAGGCTGGGATTTGCAGCCTCCAACAACGAAGCAGAATACGAAGCCTTAATAACAGGTCTCCAAAAGGCGCAAACTCTGGGAGCAAAGCATTTGCAAGTATTCGGAGATTCTCAACTAGTTTCCAATCAGATAAGTGGAGACTATAACGCGAAGGATGAGAGAATGGCAGCCTACCTCTCCTTGGTAAAAAACTTAATGACGAACTTTGAAGAGATCAACATCCAACAGTTTCCCAGGGGGCAAAACAGCCACGCTGACGCCTTAGCATCCCTGAGCTCGACAGTTGATTCTAGCCTTAAAAGGATCATCCCTATCGATTTCCTCAGTTGCCCAAGCATTTACCCCAACTGCGAGCTGACAAAGGCAAAACCAATACTCCAATTAGAGTCAGCCCCCAACTGGATGGATCCCTTGAGAGACTATTTAAAGAACGGAACGCTCCCAGAGGATAAGAGGACTGCCCACCAGATAAGAGTCAAAGCTGCTCTCTTTCACTTATCCACGGGAGGCGACTTGTATAAAAGATCTTTCTCCAGCCCCTACCTTAGATGCGTCCACCGAGGCGATGTCAAGGTAGTGCTTCACGAGCTTCACGAAGGAATCTGCGGGAGTCACGTCGGAGTAAGGTCTCTATCCTTCCGATCAATGAAGGAAGGTTATTGGTGGCCATATATGCAAAAGGACTCCGTGGTATATGTCCACAAATGCCTAAAATGCCAACTTCACGCCCCCATGGTCCACCAGCCCGCCAGCGAGTTAAAATCCCTGACCAGTCCCTGGGCCTTCGCCCAGTGGGGAATGGACATCGTTGGACCACTGCCCACCACTGCCGGTAATCGCAAATACCTCTTGGTCGCAACTGATTACTTTACCAAGTGGATCGAGGCAGAACCACTGGCGAACATCCGAGATGCTGACATGATGAGGTTCATATGGAGAAATATAATCACTCGATTCGGGATCCCCAGAACCATCATCACTGACAATGGAACACAGCTCGAAAGTGGCCCTTTTCAGGACTTCTGCGACCAACACGGGATCAGGCACCACTTCAGCTCAGTGGCCTACCCACAAAGCAACGGACAAGCTGAGGCTTCCAACAAGACAGTGATCGCTGGATTGAAGAAGCGGTTAGAGCGAGCCAAAGGCGCATGGACAACCGAGCTACCGCATATCCTATGGGCGTACAGAACGACTCCTAGGCGAGCCACAGGAGAAACGCCATTCTCACTAGCATATGGTATGGAGACGGTCATCCCACTAGAAGCAGGATTGCCTACAATGAGATCCGACCTTGTCGAGCAGGGTCAGAACGATCAGGCTTTGCTCACTGAACTCGACTTGGACGACGAGCACAGGGAACTTGCCCTAGTAAAACTAGCGAGCTATCAGCAACAGCTCGCGAAGCACTAAAGCAAAAGGGTCAATCCGAGGAAATTCAAAGTTGGGGACTATGTTCTAAGAAAGGTCCTGGGCAACACAGTGAAGCCATCAGACGGTAAACTGGGCCCAAACTGGGAAGGACCTTATAAGATAATTAGAGACGACCTGCAAGGTGCCTATCATTTGAAAACAATGGAGGGCAGAGAGATACCACGAGCATGGAATGCAGCTAATCTCAAGAAATTCTATTTTTAGGAGTTCTATTGTTAGATCTTTTATTGTACTCATTATGGGAAAAGACAGTTTATTTCTCAATTCACCAATGAAAATCTCTCAGTTGATCACTCTCTAAAAATTAACAATTATATCTTACTGCACATCCCTTTCAAATCACAAGTATAATGGTTGACATAGCAGGGGAACCCCCCTCCTCAGGTCATCGTCATGAAGCACGACAGACCTCTTAGCATTTCCCATGGCAATATATGAAGCCCTACAGAGTATTCTTAGGCATCAAACCTACTTTGGTTAAACAAAATCCTGACCGGATGAAAACATCCAATACCAGGTGTGTCCTCGCCAATTGCCCTACTTAGGCCTAAGGGAGTGTGACGACACGACCAAAAAGGTAAAGGGAGGGCACAATGGTATTCTTATACTGGACTGGGCGGACACTCACATGACAAAATAAAAATGATTGTGAAGTTGCAAAAATATAAAAGGATTGGATGAACACGTTTAGTCGGCAAAATTGCCCAAAACTCGAACTTCTCATTAATCTTTTATATATTTACAAACAATGATAGTACATGTTTAGTCGGCGAAGCTCGCCCAAAGCATTTACAATAATTAAAAACAAAATCTCAAGAAGGTGGAAGCCTCCGAGCAAGATAATCAGCAACTTTAGCTCTCCTTCCATCATCAGGAGCAGGGACGAGCTCCTCCACGACCTCATTTGCGTCCAATTCCAATAATCGCCGGGGAATAGCATCAATGGGTATCCATCGATCATCCCGCCTAAATGGATTGGGCATCAGAGTAGAGGAGGACATCTCGTGTCGATACCACAGCGTCGAGTTCCTCGGGACCTGCAGCTCTTGAAGGGCACTCAACCACCCCCTGATGAAGGATAACTCTTCAAATTCTGATAGTCTCGTCGGAGCCTCCAGCCAGCCTTGATCGTAGCCATCGGACCACACTTGTCGAGGACCGTTATTGAATAAATGCCGTAGATGGGTAACGTCCCTCTGGAGCCCAGCAGCAGTCGCATAAGCTCGCCGAACATCGCCGCGCAGCTCCTCCATTTCCCTCTCACGCTGTTCCTCGACTTCCCTATTCCTACCCCTGGCACTCCTACCAGCACACGGGATGGGAGGCCGAGCAGCTCGCGACGAAGAAGAGCCTTGTAGGACTGCCGAAACGGTGCTCGGCGAATGCTCCTTAAGCTTCAAGACCTCCCGCCTCAGATCATCATTTTCCCCCTGCGGAAACTCCCCAACTTGGTTGATCTCGGTGGCCTCCAGTAACTTCGCTCTCAGTTCGCTAACTTCTTCTTGCACTGAAGCACCGATCTCTTCCATTTCCTGGAGCCTGTCCTTCAACTTGGCCACTAGCTCGGACTGATCCTTGTATTTCTGGTTCCTTGACTTAGCAAACCTGCAAAGCCTAGCAAAGGCCTGGCGAACTGCAGGGCTTGCATTAGGACCAAGAGTCCTACCTAGGTGGGAGGTAACAGGAATATAGTCATCCACATCAACCAACTACAAGTAAAGGAAAGAGAAAAGAAAGAAATCAGCATAAACAAAAATGAAGTCTTTTCATTGATAATGAACGAGGTTACATCAGATCAAAAAAGAAAAAATTACAAAGAAGCCCTATCAATTAGCAACCTCGGATGGCCCAGAGGTGGATGGACCCTTGTCCTTATCAGCATCAGCAGGGGCATTACCCTCTGCAGGGGTGTCCACTGCCCTCTCGACCAAGGGAGCATCAGTAGAAGTCGCCTGAGAGATAGGATTGGTGCCTTCAGCAGTTGGAGCTGGTTCCTCATCTACGAATGGCTTCGGCCCTGGATCGTGCTCATCAAAGAGGGGGGATGCAACGTCCACCCCAGCAGCCACGAGGGCCTTATTCCACCCTTTCTTGAAGTTCAGACGGCTGATATAGCCTATCTGAACCTCAGCGTCCTCATACGCAGCATCCCAGCCAGAGTTGTACGAATCTTCCTTAAGAGTGGCTGTCTGGGCTTTCTCCGCCTCCAGTTGCTCGGCCAGAACACTGTTCTTCTCTGGAAGGTCTAGCTTGCTCGAGCATACCAGGTCATACGCCTTCCTCAGCTCGCCGAGCTCCCTGACAGCATCATCTCTCTCGCGAGCAGAATTAACAAGAGCCAAGGTAGATGAAGCTCGAGCTGCGTCAGCAGCCTTCAGATCGGCCTCCAGTTGGGAACCCCTGGTTACTAGAGCAGATTTTTGCTGCTCCAGCTCACCATTCCTTCTCACCAGCTCGTCGCGAGAGCGATAGAGCACAGCGAAGTCGGTCACAAACTGCAAAGAACAAGGAAAGGATCAGGAAGAAGAAAATATCAAAACTGGTTAAAAGAAATTGAGAATTAGAAGAGAAACTTTACCAAGGTGAGCCTCTGGCTAGCCTGCAGAGCCAACTGATCGGACCCCAACGCCCTCTCGCGATCTGCCGGAAGAACTGCTCTCTCGAGCAGCGCAGGGGAAAGCTGAGGAGAGGCGGCCACCGAAGCCCCCTCGGGCAAGGCAGACACTGGAACCAGGGCCTGACCAGTTTTGGTCCTTGATTCCACCTTCCTCCTCTCCTCCTCTTTTTCCCTCTCCCTCCTCTTTCTCTCCTCCACCTTCTTCTTCTCTTCCACCTTCTTCCTCTCCTCCTCTTTTTTCTTCTCTCTCTCTCTCGCCTGCTCCTCCTCTCTCTTCTTCTTCTCTTGCTCATGAGAAGAAGGCCAAGAACCAGTAGCTATGGGCCCGGAGGCAGTCTTCGATTTCTTGGACCTCTGTGCAAGAAGCACATCATCATCATCATCATCATCTCTGATCAAATTCTTCCTAGGAGGCATCTCTTCACCAGAACTGCTGGTAGTGCTCGACGAGTCTCGAGCCTCGGAATCCCCTTCAGAAGAACTGCTACTGTCAGCACTGCCTACACCCAAATTACTCACAACGCCTGCAGGCTCACTCTCCGAGCTGCTCTCTTCTTCGTCCAAATGAATGGGCTCAGCCGAAATCTCTTCGGAAGAGTCAAAGTCTGGAACACTATCCACAGGTCGGGCTATGAAGTTGGAGCCTGTGTTCTTGTATTCAAGCAGAAAAGCAGCAAACCTAGGATACTCGCCGTCACCCAAAGGTTCCCTGATGTTCCAAGCTTTCACCAGTTCCGAGATACGAACCTCGCTGAGAGCAGGCTCCAAGTTCTTTGTCCTCGCTGTGAAAGAAAAAGCAAGGAGAGGTTAGAAAAATCACAAGTCAGCAAAGGTTGAAACAATAATCTGACATCTACCTATATATTCTTCCCCATAAAAGGGAACAATGAACCTCTCAGACCTCGACCCTTCAAATTGGGGGGAAAGTTGCCAATTCCTAACAAGAAAACCTTCTTGCCAGTAGTCCTTATGGGAATCAGGTAAATTTACTACCAATACCCTATCAGGGCTCCTAGCCTTAAGGTACAGAACACCTGAACTCATTCGAGAAAAAGAGTAACAAAAGCAGACCTCGGCAATCCCTAACCTTGTGCCATACAATTGATTTATCCTATGCACGCCGTTCACTATCTTCCATACGTTGGGCGAACATTGTGCAGGCACAATACTAAAATAGCTAAAGAAGTGCAGAAACAGATCATTAGGGGGAAAGTTAAGTCCCCCCTGGGAGAGAACCAGGACGTGAATCCATTGTGCATCCTCTATATCCCTAACGTTCCTAGGAGGCGAGGCACAACACTCAATCTCTACCCACTCAGGAATACTGTATAATTTTCTAAACTCAGTTACTGACCTATTTCCAATCTTCGCCATTGGAAAAATACAAGAAAAACTACAAACCAAAGAGAAAATGCAAAGAGCACGAGAGACTTACATGACAGAAGATCAGGTCAAATGGCGAAGAAGCAACGAAAGTAGAGATCGGAAACAGAAGGTACAAAGCGCAAGAGTTCTCAGAAGATAGAAGATTGCTGGAAAAGCTGAAGCGACGAAAAGAAATGTGCCTTATTCCAACAAGCCTTCAACTCTAATCATAGCGCACGGATAGCGAAGCGGGTGCCGCCAAAACAACGTCACAGTTTTCGAAGAAATCAACCATAATAGCTGATCATTTAAATTCATTGGACCCATAGAAATGGCCCAACAAATTTAGGGGCAATTGTGGGTACCCTGAATTTAGCATTATAAGCCTGGACGAGTAGCCCCGCCTTAGGGGCCCAAAGCCCAAGCCCATCACCTTTTGTATTGATCCGATTACTCCACGATCCCATAAAGAGAAGTTGTGGGGAAGCGCGATCCCATGTAAGAAAGTTATAGGGGAGATGGCTAATAAGGAGGAACCCATCACCCCCACTAACCAACATATGCATGTATAAATTAAACCCTAAGTCCGGGGCAATGGACAAGTTGTATTCTCTGTACTTGTTCTTCAGAATATAGAGAAATAACACTGACTGCACCATCGTGGACGTAGGCACATCTTTGCTGAACCACGTATACCTGTTGTTGTGTGATTGGAATTTTATTTATCTTTTCTTGGTCATTACCTCTTCCATATTTATTTGTGTTGCATAATAATTGTCACCACAAGAATAAACTTCAATCATGTTTTAGAGTTGCATATAAATATTTATAAATATTAAAAATTCTTTAAAAAAGGGACAACAAATAAGAAATAAAATTTTGAATTAAAAAAAATTATAAATCCTCAAAAATTAATCCCCCCCCCCCCCCCCCCCCACACACACACACAACGGCGCAACTCCTCACTAACCCCTCCCTCCACCTCCCACCCCCACTCCACTCCCCCAACGGCACACCTCCTGACCAACCTCTCCCCCACGCCTCCTCACCAGCCCCTCCTCACCAGTCGCAACTCTTCCCCCCCCCCCATCCCCCTTCTCTCTCTCTATTTCGTACACATGCCACCACTAGCAGTCAAATGAACCCAGAAATAACAAAATCTTTCAGCAACACAACTTTGGTTTTAAGATTTTATCAAATGAACCCAGAAATCAACCACCAGCAGTCAAAAAACCTTGTCTTGTTTTTTCACTTTGTTTTGAGATTTTATGTTGGTGGAAGATTGTTGTGGCGGGTGTTGGGGTCGGGGCAGCAGTGGGTGTTGGGATTTGAATTTGCAAGTTTTGGATGGTTGGTTTTGGTTTAGATGTGGTGTTGGAGGTGGATTTACAAGTTTTGGATTTGCGGCGGTGGTGGCATTTTTTTAGTTGGTGTAGGTGGTGGAGGGAAGTGGGTGGAGGGGTGAAGGTTTTAGGTGGGTGCGTGGAGAGAGGAGGTGGGTCGGTCTGCTGGGGGATGGGGGTGGGTGGGTTTTGGGGGAGAAAGAATTTTGTTTTTAAGTTTTTTTTAATTTTTTTTTTATCAATGTAACACCCCGCATTTTTCATGCATTTAATATTTAATTAATTCGTGAATTGAAAATTACTTGTGAGTCGTAATTTTAATTGAATTAATTAGGAAAATTTTATTTAAATATTAATCGGGGAGTGAATGGTTAATATTTACGGGAATTTACTTACTAAGTGAATAGTAATTATTTATTTAAGTCATTTCAAATATTAATGACAGGGTATGCACTTATCTCAACCGGGAGTCGGTATAGACTATAGGGGTGAGGGGATAAGTATTTTTATAAATTAATTCGGATGTCAATTCTGAGTGTACGGTTGAGTCCGGATGGACCGAGATAGTCGGAAAAGTGTACCCGGGGGTAGTAAACGGGTCACGGGGCATTTTTAGACATAGTCGGGCCCACACGGGGGCAGTTGGGTCATTTGGGCTTGGCCCATTAGGCAAAAAACGGGATTTAGGTAAATTGTTAAGTTAGGAGAAGTAAGAAAACGGTTGATAGAGTTTTAGAAAAAGGCTCAGTGTATTAAGGAACCCTAATAGCAGTTAAAGGCAGTTTTAGGATCACTAGAAACCCAACAAGGATCATCTTTAACCTTGGAATTCATCTCCGAATCAGACACTACGAAACCTAAGGCAAGTGGATAACTTGCAATAGTATTGAATCTGTTTTTCAATTCATATTCATGTGATGTGTTTGATCAAAATTCGTTTTGGGAGTTCATGGCATAAACATGAGGTTTTGAAAAATATAAATCTGATTTACGAATTTGAATGAGGATTCTTGTAGAAATCTGGTATTATAAATTGATACATATCTGGTAGGATGATATCTGGATAATTAGAAACGAATTTGGTGAAGGGATTTGGGGTGTAAATGGGTAAGGAATTAAAGATGAATATTTTCTCCAAATTCAGAAATTGTAGTTAATGGACGAATTAGTAATGTTGGAGGACATTCTGGAGGTTCCTAATAAGGTTCCTAACTTGTATTATTGTTAAGAAGGCTTGAGATTGCTGGTAGAAGGAGTTAGGGTTTTATGAAACTCGTCCATGGCAGAATCTGTCTTCGCGAAGAAGACGAAGACCTGCTCGATCGATTGATCGAACGTCTGGGGTCGATCGATCGATGTTCGGCAGATTTTGACAGTTCGCCCAGTTTCTTTTATATGAAGAAAATTTTAATTTAATCTTTTTCCATGAATTAATTTGGTGAGAAATTTATACATGGGTTTTAAATCTAATTAATGGTGAATAAAGTTAATTAGAATTTGGAGACGACTTAGTGTGACATCATAATTTAAATTTGTTGGGTTTTGGAGAAATTAGGTGCGACACACTAAGGTTGAATTTTTGGGAAGGTGTTCGAAAGGATTAAATAGAGATGTAGTGAACAAGTACGGGGATAACGGTTGAGGAATACCGAGAGATAAATCTTATTTACGTAAAGGCTAAATAATTCAGGAGTCGGGAATTTAGACTCGGGTGAGGATAATTCGGACTACGAGAGTAAGTCCAAATTTTATGGTGGGGGTGACACCAAAGGTGACTTAATTAATTAATGTGCGAATTAATTTAATAATTAGAGTTGGACTATAAGCTCTTAATAAATTAAATAGGCTTATGTTACGGATTTTGTACATGGTGTAGCCGGGACATTTTATATTTATATATATAAACGGAGTGTGATAGTATATATATAGTGTGTGTGCATTAATATCAGTGATTGAATATTATTAGTATATACTCTAGTGCTATAGGGGGAGGTTGCGCGTAGTGGATGAATCCCCTAGCTTGAGGAGTAGGGTGAGTATAATCCCAGGTCACAGCGTCCGTTATATGGGGGAGGGGCATCTCACTTTCAGGGAAGGAATATGATCGCCTCCAATTCGTATGTTAAACTAAGTTAGTGAGCGAATCTAACTTGGATAACTAGGTTATGTGAATACACCTAGTGGGATAGGACTTGGAAAAATTTATATTTTGTGAGTATTTTTACTCGGTCGGAAGTTTGTATTAAATGTTATTTCAGTATGTTTGTGAATACTGTAATATGATTAAATATATAATTAGGTAAATAATTATATATGGGATAATTAATACATAGTGAAAAATGTATTATGTGCATAACAGGTGTGAATGTTATATGAAATTAAAAAGGGTAATGATTTAATTAAGTTTGACGTTTATAATAACTTAAAAATCATGAATTAAGGCATACTCGGTTAGAGTAGGTAAAATTTCAAGGGTTAAAATAAGTATTGGGTCAGGAGCGTAGGACCTAGTAAATTAAATGGAAGCGTTAGTAGTGCACATTAGAGAAGGGGTGAGGAAGTCCTCAAGAGAGTGCGACACTAACTAAAATATGAAGAGCATGCATATTTATTTATTAATGCAAGTTAATCATTTTTTAAATGTTTTCAAATGTTTTTGGGTACTAACCCTTGCTATAACAAATTAAAAAAACCTTTTAGGTGTCGAGCCACAGGGGCGCCAGGCTTGACTCTATTCCAGGTATCCTTTGCTGCAGCACATGTGGATATTGCGGGGTTTTTGATAGACGCCGCCTTCTTTCATTCATGTAGAGACTCTCTAGTAGTTATCTGAGCTTGTCGCTCACAGTTCATTTATCAGTATTAGACATGTTGAGACTTTCTTCTTATCTTTATTTGTATTGGATATTTGGACCGATGGTTTATTCGGTTAGGTATTTTATTTGTGGATGGTTATTTTAGTTAACTGTGATTGTGTATTATTTTATGTTCCGCATGAGTTTTTATTTAATTAATGGAAAGATAAAAATTGGCACGAGTCTACTTGTCTCACTTAGGTGGTTAGTAATTAAAAAGACGACAATGATGCTAAGAATGGACCAACTGAGAAACCTTTTCTAACTTGATTTAGGACTGATCACTCGGGATTAATTAGGCGGGGTGTCACAGATGGTATTAGAGCATCAGGTTCTAGTGTCCTTAGGATCTGTGCGGATTTCTACATCCAGCGTAGCACTCATTTGTTGTACATCCCTATTATTAGGACTATTGATTCATTTTCCGCTTGTGAGATATCGGATTTCTGCTGTGAATATTTTTGTGTAAACTGTGTACTTATGCGATTTAATCTATTTCAGATGCCACCAAAGAGGCAGAGACCGGAGTAGGATGAGGCTAGGGATGAGGTGAGACAAGCTCACCAGGAGACACAGGTACCGCCACCACAATCCCCACCCGAGTTGATTTCCACTACTCAGGTGGCAGTGATAGTGGCCCAAGCGGTCGAGACAGCGATGCGAGTTATGGCAGCTCATTTTCCGTAGCCCCAGACACCGCCTCCAGTGGCACCAGCAATCCAGGCTCCAGTGGGGCCACCATCTTGGCAGCGAGTTAGGGAGACCTTTCAGAAGGGTCACCCACCTGAGTTTAGAGGTAGCACCGATGTGGGGGAGGCTTGTGACTGGAAGAAGAATGTTCAGCGCCATATGCGCATGCTGGCGTGTGCCGATGTACATAGGCAGATGCTTACTTCCTTTCGTCTGTCGGAGGCAGCCTTACAATGGTGGGAGTCAGTTACCACCGCTGAGGAGCGGAATTTGCTGACGACATCCAAATTCGGGGTGCGGTTCGACCGCAAATACTTTCCACCAGCAGTAGAGGCTGAGATGAGAAAGAAGTTCAGTGAGTTGGAACAGGGTGACCGGTCAGTGGCAGACTATGAGGAAGAGTTCACCCATTTGGCGAACTTTGTACCAAATGAGGTGAACGACGAGGAGCGGAAGAAGTCAGGATTCATGAATGGCTTAGCCTGGAGGATCAGGCGGCACTTGATTGGGAATCCGACGTTAATGACTTATGCAGATGTCGTTAATGCCGCCCTCGCACATTGCCAGGATCATCGCTTCCATGCGAAGGGGAGCAAGAGAACAAGGGAGCCGAGTCAACAGGGCAAGGCCATTACTAGTAGTGACACAAGTGGTGCTCAGTAGCAGGCGGGCAGTCAGCAAGGGAATCAGGCTAAGAAGTTTAAGCCTGTGGTTTCCGACCGAGAGGACAGGGGTTCAGGCAGGGGCAATCGGGCCCGAATCAGCAACAGCAGGTTCCTCAGGGCCGTCAGGGCCAAGGGAACAATGGGGGAGGCCAGCAGGGCCAGGGTTAGCCGCGTCAGGGCCAACAGGGCCAACGACAGGGGGATGGTCAGAAACTTTGTTTTGTCTGTGGCCAGCCAGGGCATTTCAAGAGGGAGTGTCCATAGAGGGGCAGAGGTCAACAGCAGGAGGCCCAACAGGGGCAACGGGGACAATTACCACCAGCAGCACCAGCCCCACCTGCCCCACCTCAGCAGGGGCAGATGCACTACGGACGTGTGTATAACGTCCGGGATGTTCCCAATCCCCCGGCGCAGCAAGCACCGCCAGCAGTTGAGGGTATGTTTTTCATTCATGGTTATGAGGGTAGTATTCTTTTTTATACGGGAGCATCACATTCATTCATTAAATTAAATTTTACTAAACGGGTCGGACTACTAGAGGCTGCGAGTAGTCTTCGGATGTGTGTAGAGTCGCCAGTAGGCAGCGGGGCTACGATTCACTCAATTTGTCGGGGTGTCGACATTTTGATTGGGAGACTTAGTTTAGCAGCAGACCTCTTAGTGTTAGATATGGAGGGGTACGATGTCATCTTGGGTATGGATTGGTTGGCAGGTTATCGGGCGACGGTGGATTGCTACGAGAGGACCATCGTGTTCTCCATTCCAGGGCAGGAGATATTTTTGATAGCAATGCCTCTACCTGAGGGAGGGTCACGCACACACTTGTATTACATTGAGGAGGAAACCTCACAGGAGGTGGCTATTCCATTGGACTCAATCCCAGTGGTGAGAGACTTTGAGGATGTGTTTCAGGAGATATCAGGATTTCCACATAGCAGGGAAATCGAATTTGTGATCGATTTAGCACCGGGGACGAGGCCGATTGCTCGGGCCCCATACCGTATGGCCCCTTCAGAGATGCGTGAGGTGAGGGAGCAAATTCAGCAGCTTCTGGGGCAGGGTTTCATTCGACGAAGTACATCGCCGTGGGGTGCACCGGTGTAGTTTGTGAAAAAGCGAGATGGCTCACTACGGTTATGCGTGGACTATAGAGAGCTGAATAAGGCCACGATACGGAATAAGTATCCGTTGCCTAGGATTGACGACCTATTTGACCAGTTGAGAGGGGCGTCTTATTTCTCTAAGGTCGACTTGAGGTCAGGGTATCATCAACTACGTATCCGAGAGGAGGATGTTCCGAAGATCGCTTTCCTGTCGCGGTATGGATCTTACGAGTTCAGGGCAATGCCATTCGGGCTCACCAATGCACCAGCAGTGTTCATGGACCTCATGAACAGAGTCTTCAGGGAGTTTCTCGATCAGTTTGTTATCGTATTCATTGATGACATCCTGATCTACTCGCGTACCGAGGAGGAGCACGCAGAGCACCTACGTATAGTGTTACAGACATTGCGGGATCACCATCTCTATGCCAAATTCGGTAAGTGTGGATTTTGGCTACGGGAGGTTCAGTTTCTTGGCCACGTGGTGTCAGACCGGGGTATTCCGGTGGATCCAAGTAAAGTATCGACGGTGAGGGAGTGGGGACAGCCCATGACACCGACTGAAGTGCGCAGTTTTCTGGGGTTGGCC
Organism: Sambucus nigra; assembly: GCA_949130495.1. Classification (NCBI taxonomy): domain Eukaryota; kingdom Viridiplantae; phylum Streptophyta; class Magnoliopsida; order Dipsacales; family Adoxaceae; genus Sambucus; species Sambucus nigra. The sequence continues at coordinate 59,326 of CASBWL010000486.1, forward strand.
GGTTATTACAGACGGTTCATCAAAGGATTCTCAAAGATTACGGGCCCTTTGACGAATTTGACCCGGAAAGGGGTACCTTTCACTTGGAATGATCACTGTCAATTAGCCTTCGACGAGTTATAGGACAAGTTGACATCTGCACCCGTGCTTGCATTGCCGAAAGGAGGATTAGAGTATTGGGTTTACACTGACGCATCCTTACAGGGACTTGGGGGTGTGCTTCAGCAGGAGGAAAGGGATATAGCTTATGCGTCCCGGAAGCTAAAGCCCCACGAGAGGAATTACCCCACTCACGACCTGGAGTTAGCAGCAGTCGTTTTTGCTTTGAGGATATGGAGACATTATCTCCTGGGGGAGTAGTTCACGCTATTCACGGATCACAAATCACTTCAGTATCTCTTCACTCAGAAGGATCTGAATATGAGACAGAGGCGATGGCTTGAATTCGTGAAAGACTATCAGTTTGATATTCAATATCATCCTGGTAAGGCTAATGTGGTGGCAGATGCATTGAGTCGGAGACCGATTGGGAAATATCAGAAGTCTGGAAAGCGAAGTGGAGAGAACTTCGATACGAGGATGATGTATCCAGGGCTTGCATGTCAGCATTATCCATCACACCCGAGATCATTATGCGGGTTGTGAGGGCTCAGGCAGAGGATCAGACCTGCCAGGATAGGGTGAGCCAGTTGCTAGCTGAGGGAGCAGAGGGTTACTCGATCAGCTCGGAGGGAGGCTTACGCCATAATGGGAGGTTGATTGTGCCAGAGGATGCGGAGTTGAGGCGCGCTGTTATGACGAAGTCTCGTGGGTCGAGATTCACGGTACATCCCAGTGGGGATAAGATGTATCAAGATATGAGGAGGCAGTATTGATGGACAGGGATGAAACGGGACATAGCAGAGTTTGTTTCGAAATGTGCCACGTGTCAGCTTGTGAAAGTTGACCATCAGAGACCATCAGGGATGCTACAGCCACTTGAAATTCATGTGTGGAAGTGGGAGAGCATCTTTATGGACTTCATTACAGGGTTACCGACATCGAAGAAGGGTCACGATTCCATATGGGTCATTGTGGATCGATTGACCAAAGTGGCCCACTTCCTACCGGTTCGCACAGACTTTGAGACGATGCATTATGCGCAACTATTCATAGCAGAGATTATTAAGCTGCACGGGGTACCGATAAATATTGTGTCGGATAGGGACAAGATCTTTGTGGCCCATTTTTGGCAGAGTTTTCAGAAGGCCATGGGCACGGAGTTACGTTTGAGTACAACCTATCACACACAGACTGACAGACAGATCGAGAGAGTCAATCAGATGTTGGAAGATATGCTCAGAATGTGTATACTAGACTTTGGGGGAGGTTGGGAGAAATATCTTCCTCTGGTAGAGTTTGCGTATAACAACTGTTACCAATTCACGATCGGCATGGCACATTTGAGGCACTATACGAGAGACCTTGTCGTTCACCCGCTTGTTGGTTAGAGGTGGGGGATAACAAACTTTTGGGGTCGGAGATTGTGCAGGAGACATATGCCAAGATAGAGCTGATCCGAGGGAGGATTCGGATAGCTCAAGATAGGCAAAAAAGTTACGATGACGCTTCACGGAGACATGTGGAGTTAGAGGTTGGGGATCAGGTATTGGTCCGGGTGTCCCCTATGAAAGGGGTGATGAGGTTCGGCAAGAAGCGTAAGTTAGAACCGAGGTACGTGGGACCTTTCCCTATTATCGAGAGGGTGGGGCCTGTAGCCTACAGGCTGGGATTGCCGGAGCACCTTTAGCGGATACACGACGTGTTCCATGTGGCATCGCTGAAGAAATATCGCAGGAGCGAGAGGGCCTTCTGGCACATTCCACTCGAAGAAATTGATTTACAGCCAGACATCTCATATGAGGAGAGGCGGGTGGCTATTCTAGACCGTAGCGAGCGGAAATTAGGATCCAAGGTTGTTCCACTAGTTAGAGTACAGTGGGGTCATCACAACGTCGACGAGTCTACCTGGGAGCGGGAGGAGGATATGCGGGAGCAATATCCAGAGCTTTTCATCACAGGTATGACCTAATTTCGGGGACGAAATTCCTTTGTAAGGGGGGGAGTATGTAACACCCCTCATTTTTCATGCATTAAATATTTAATTAATTCGTGAATTGAAAATTACTTGTGAGTCGTAATTTTAATTGAATTAATTAGGGAAATTTTATTTAAATATTAATCGGGGAGTGAATGGTTAATATTTACGGGAATTTACTTACTAAGTGAATAGTAATTATTTATTTAAGTCATTTCAAATATTAATGACAGGGTATGTACTTATCTCAACCGGGAGTCGGTATAGACTATAGGGGTGGGGGGATAAGTATTTTTATAAATTAATTCGGATGCCAATTCTGAGTGTACGGTTGAGTCCGGATGGGCCGAGATAGTCGGAAAAGTGTACCTGGGGGTAGTAAATGGGTCACGGGGCATTTTTAGACATAGCCGGACCCACACAGGGGCAATTGGGTCATTTGGGCTTGGCCCATTAGGCAAAAAACGGGATTTAGGTTAATTGTTAAGTTAGGAGAAGTAAGGAAACGGCTGATAGAGTTTTAGAAAAAGGCTCAGTGTATTAAGGAGCCCTAATAGCAGTTAAAGGCAGTTTTGGGATCACTAGAGAGCCAACAAAGATCATCTTCAAACTTGGAATTCATCTCCGAATCAGACACTAGGAAACCTAAGGCAAGTGGATAACTTGCAATAGTATTGAATCTGTTTTTCAATTCATATTCATGTGATGTGTTTGATCAAAATTCGTTTTGGGAGTTCATGGCATAAACATGAGGTTTTGAAAAATATAAATCTGATTTACGAATTTGAATGAGGATTCTTGTAGAAATCTGGTATTATAAATTGATACATATCTGGTAGGATGATATCTGGATAATTAGAAACGAATTTGGTGAAGGGATTTGGGGTGTAAATGGGTAAGGAATTAAAGATGAATATTTTTCCCAAATTCAGAAATTGTAGTTAATGGACGAATTAGTAATGTTGGAGGACATTCTGGAGGTTCCTAATAAGGTTCCTAACTTGTATTATTCTTAAGAAGGCTTGAGATTGCTGGTAGAAGGAGTTAGGGTTTTATGAAACTCGTCCATGGCAGAATCTGTCTTCGCGAAGAAGACGAAAACCTGCTCGATCGATCGATCGAAGGTCTGGAGTCGATCGATCGATGGTCGGCAGATTTTGACAGTTTGCCCAGTTTCTTTTATATGAAGAAAATTTTAATTTAATCTTTTTCCATGAATTAATTTGGTGAGAAATTTATACATGGGTTTTAAATCTAATTAATGGTGAATAAAGTTAATTAGAATTTGAAGACGACTTAGTGTGACATCATAATTTAAATTTGTTGGGTTTTGGAGAAATTAGGTGTGACACACTAAGGTTGAATTTTTGGGAAGGTGTTCGAAAGGATTAAATAGAGATGTAGTGAACAAGTCCGGGGATAACGGTTGAGGAATACCGAGAGATAAATCTTATTTACGTAAAGGCTAAATAATTCGGGAGTCTGGAGTTTAGAATCGGGTGAGGATAATTCAGACTACGAGAGTAAGTCCAAATTTTATGGTGGGGGCGACACCAAAGGTGACTTAATTAATTAATGTGCGAATTAATTTAATAATTAGAGTTGGACTATAAGCTCTTAATAAATTAAATAGGCTTATGTTACGGATTTTGTACATGGTGTAGCCGGGACATTTTATATTTATATATATATACGGAGTGTGATAGTATATATATATATAGTGTGTGTGCAATAATATCAGTGATTGAATATTATTAGTATATACTCTAGTGCTATAGGGGGAGGTTGCGCGTAGTGGATGAATCCCCTAGCTTGAGGAGTAGGGTGAGTATAATCCCAGGTCATAGCGTTCGCTATATGGGGGAGGGGCATCTCACTTTCAGGGAAGGAATATGATCGCCTCCAATTCGTATGTTAAACTAAGTTAGTGAGTGAATCTAACTTGGATAACTAGGTTATGTGAATAAACCTAGTGGGATAGCACTTGGAAAAATTTATATTTTGTGAATATTTTTACTCGGTCGGAAGTTTGTATTAAATGTTATTTCAGTATGTTTGTGAATACTATAATATGATTAAATATATAATTAGGTAAATAATTATATATGGGATAATTAATACATAGTGAAAAATGTATTATGTGCATAACAGGTGTGAATGTTATATGAAATTAAAAAGGGCAATGATTTAATTAAGTTTGACGTTTATAATAACTTAAAAATCATGAATTAAGGCATACTCGGTTAGAGTAGGTAAAATTTCAAGGGTTAAAATAAGTACTGGGTCAGGAGCGTAGGACCTAGTAAATTAAATGGAAGCGTTAGTAGTGCACATTAGAGAAGGGGTGAGGAAGTCATCAAGAGAGTGCGACACTAACTAAAATATGAAGAGCATGCATATTTATTTAGTAATGCAAGTTAATCATTTGTTAAATGTTTTCAAATGTTTTTGGGTACTAACCCTTGCTATAAAAAATTTAAAAAACCTTTTAGGTGTCGAGCCACAGGGGCGCCAGGCTTGACTCTATTCCAGGTATCCTTTGCTGCAGCACATGTGGATGTTGCGGGGTTTTTGATAGACGCCTCCTTCTTTCATTCATGTAGAGACTCTCTAGTAGTTATCTGAGCTGGTCGCTCACAGTTCATTTATCAGTATTAGACATGTTGAGACTTTCTTCTTATCTTTATTTGTATTGGATATTTGGACCGATGGTTTATTCGGTTAGGTATTTTATTTGTGGATGGTTATTTTAGTTAACTGTGATTGTGTATTATTTTATGTTCCGCATGAGTTTTTATTTAATTAATGGAAAGATAAAAATTGGCACCAATCTACTTGTCTCACTTAGGTGGTTAGTAATTAAAAAGACGACAGTGATGCTAAGAATGGACCAACTGAGAAACCTTTTCTAACTTGATTAAGGACCGATCACCCGGGATTAATTAGGCGGGGTGTCATAATCAAATACCAAAAAGTTCCTTAAACATTTTTTTTAATACACACTTAGTCTAAGCTTTTTATTTTACACCAAAAAGTCCTTCACCATGACAAAAAGGCTTTACCATGCTGCTGGCGCGACCCTTTAAAGATAAGAGAATAAGGAAATCCCTTATTCTCTTATTTTAAAGGTTCGCGTCAGCGGCCTGGTAAAGCCGTTTTGGCATGGTGAATGACTTTTTGGTGAAAAATAAAAAGCCTTGGATTAAACGTGTATTAAGAAAAGTTCGAGGGACTATTTGGTATATGCCTCCCTTTTTTTAAAAATTTTGTATTCTAATTTTTTATTATTATTTTTTAGAGATTTTTGTTTTTTTAAGTCATCTTTAATCGAAATGCCACATGGTTGTTAGCACTTAACAAATTTTTTGACGTTTTGTATTAAAGTATAATTTTCAAACAAATTTATATTTAAGTTTGAAATGGAAGATTGGTAATGTATTAAAGTAAAAAAAAACTAAATTTATAAGTTACTTAAGTTTAACTTATCACCCGCTCTTGGATTCATATCAAGGGGCTACAACTGGGCTAGCTCTTAGAGCACAACCTTCTGATAAACTATGTAAGGACTAGAGGACATCCTAGATTTAACTAAAATGTCATATGAGTCCGTTATTGTTCGGATAAAGATGCTACTTACCATGAGGGACTCAACCTTTTCCCTTCCTGTAAATCATGCGTATATGCATAAATGTAGGGATATGAATCGACATAATGTGAAAAAAAGTGTTTGTGTATATAATAGATACAATAACTATATAGATGAAGAAATAAGTTGTGTAGTCTTGTAATTTTATTCTTAGATTCCGTTACATTTTGGCATGTAATAATTAGCTGTGGAGAGCATAAGAGTAATTGCCATTATAAAATAATATCATTTTCATTAAAATCTTGACATGATCAGTAATTTAATGAAATTATTTATTATTAGTTTAATATTTTTACATTCTACTAGTTTGAATGTTAACTAGATGGTTGAAACACTGATAATTAACTTAGTTCCCTCGTTGTGTTGAGGGTGGGGCCGAGTTCGATAATTATGATGTTTGCACAGTATGGTGCACTAGAAATCGTGAGTAAATTTTATCCGGTTTAAGACTAGACTGATTTGGTATAGATTTGAAGAAAAGTTTATCATATCACATCATTACTATCGGGTTAATGCCAAATATCTTTCCCTTTCAGTATTTCTTTCCATATCTCTATGAAATTTATGGGCGCCAAACTCAATTACAAATAAATAGTGGGGGTCAAACCCCAAATAAACCCTCAAAACCCAGAACTTATAATTTTTTGAAAGAAACCCTTGAACTATTTTCAATGCAAGAAACTCCTAAACTACACGTTTTGTTACAAAGCCCCCGACAAAATGTCTGGCAAATGAGGTATTTGCAAAAAATGTATAGTTCAGGGGCTTTTAGCGAAAAATGAAAATTCAAATGTTTTTTGGTACTTATTAAGCCTAAAAAGTGCAAGTGATAATTGGTAGGTGAAATATCTGAACACAATGAACCATGGTTGATTCATACACTCTGTTTCAATCACTTGAAAACCTATTGAATATGGGACTTAAAAAGGAATATTTAAAGAAGTGAATTTAGTATGCGCCTTAAATTAGAATGTGTCTTCATATAATTAATTTTAAGAATATAGTTTTGGCTAGAGTGCAAGAACACCCCCGAACTTCCATATGTTTCCATCTTATGAAAGATCTAAAGGTCCAACTTATTGTTTTCTTGCATTTTCATAACTAGCAAACAGGAAATATCATTACTAGAATTTGAAAATATTCCTTTTTGGACATGATAAATGCTAAATATGTTGATACTATCTAGTTTTCATTTGTTATTCACCATATTTTTCATTGTGCCATTATTCCTCGGATAAAGAACAGAGAGAAAAAGATAAAGGCAAACAGAACAGAGTTTTCTTTGTTATTCTGTGTGATGTGTTTGATTAGTTTAATATGAATCATTTTCTTGTGTTGTATCTTTGGTTCATGATGCAATTGATGATGATGGAGTCCTTGACATAGACATCACCATTTCCTTGGAGACTACCTGGCATGATGCGGAAGATTTGGTCTCTATGAGCTTAGTTCGCAGAATAGGAATTAGGTGTGCTTATCACCACTTGCATTTTGCATCTTCATTTGCTCACATTTCATGTAATCATGCCATTCATTATATGATAGTTGTATGCATTATATTATAGCTACATGAGAAACTCGAGATGTTATATTCAGGTGCTGACGCCATCTTAATAACGAGTTAAAACACGTGGGTTTTGGCAACCGTTACTTACATTCGTTTGGGGATTGACAAACAAGAAAAACTAATGCATCGTATTCTGTTAGTATCTAGTTTTCATCCCCGTGTTACTTACATTCAATTGGAATGTAATGTTTAGTATAACGTATATATAAAACACTAAAAAACATGTCGGTGGGAATACATGCAATTTACATGCCCTTTAATATTTATTTATAAAGAATATTCATGAAAACAAAAAATAAATTATGATATTATCTTATTTTACCAAGCAAAAAACACAATGCCACACTACGCATATAAAAAGAACAATTGTAATTAGTATCCACAATTGGGTTTTATACAAAATGCTCCAGCACAACCTAAACACAAATGATTTTTACACATAATACTACAATTAGTTCAGTTAGAGGGGTAATAAAAAATCATAACTTTTCGAAATCAAAGAATAAGATTGCATTTCAGTCTACTTACAACAAAAAATAAGGAATTTTGTGAAATGTCTAGGGCACATCCCAATTGCAATTCCAGAATGTACTGATGCCAAATGACATTTTTCTTACTTTTAATTGGAATTTTGTGCATGACTTGAGTTGGCATGATAAATGTTTGCCCTCATTCCTAATACCGATAGTTGAGTAAAATTATGATCTGAGTTAGGAATTTATCAACCTCTTCATCCTTGGAACTTCCACGTCGATTACATAGCGCCTACAGAATTGTCCCAAAACCCATGTATCATATTACCCACAAGAACATGTAAGTATGTGTAGAAATTACCGAGGGATGACCTCCAAACAAAACCTATAGTAGCTTATGTAAGTATGTGTAGAAATGATCTTGGAGAAGGCGAAGAAGAATTATCATACTTGCGTTAATTGTTGGAAGGAGAATTGGACCCGTCACAGCTCCTGATTCTCCACAAACAGATCCAAACCTTTTTCCTTGGCAAATTCTCGAGACGTTTTCTCAGCTATTGTTTTAGAAACTGAATACCATAACTAGATAAATAAAATAAGTTTTATAGGTCAGAATAACTACTGGTCAGTAGTCACATAATGCATTGATTCTTGTAACCAAAAGAATGGCTAGAGAACGACATTATCAGTAATATAGGACTTAGGAGAATTATTGTGATACAAACAACACATACAAAAAATAGTCACAACACAAAAATTAAAATATAATTATTGAGGAAGCAGTGGCAATGGCAATCATCTCACCTCGTTGTGCTTGCAGTAATCAACATAAGTCCAGCAGTCCTCAGTCTTAACCACGTCATCTGGCCAATAATAACTCAGGATAATGGCAGATGTTGATGACATCACCACAACCCGCTGAACCCCAGGCTCCTTTGTCGCGGTGAGCACGTTGTTTGTTCCCTTAATGGCTAGTGCCAATAGCTCCTTCTGTCGATATTAATCTCCAATTAAATATAGATTAATTGTACACACGTGTGTGTATATATATATAGAGAGAGATGATGGAAAGGACCTCGGGGTCTTGAACTTGATCAACAGTGCAGGTAGAAGACACAGGTGGTGCCACTCACGGCAGACACAATGGAGTCGTAGTCGAGGAGATCCATCTCAAAGACACGGAGAGGAGATTCCGCTCCTTCTAAGGCTTCTAAATGCTTTGTTTCTTTCTCATCCTCTGAATCCAACCATATTTATAGGAAAAAACATGGAATTAGTATCGCCATTACTCAATTTTGCTCCTATGAAAATGGATTTAACTATTAACTATTAACCAGTGTTTTTAATTGCGCGCTATTGCGAACGCAATAGCGCGATATTGCCTTTTGCCTCACAAATAACGCAATCCCTGTTGACGATTGAACCCGAAGTCACCTTGCTTCAGCCGATCTTGTTCGTAGGTGCATTCTACCCTACTTTTATTTTGTAAGTTACTTTTACCCTTTTATTAGATACCTGTTACGCTTTTTTTTTTTTTTTTTATTGTAAGTTAACGTTTCTTTTTTTTTTCTTTTGTAAGTTGCCCTTTCTCTTTGGTAAGTTAACACTTATTTTTATATATCTGTTAACACAAGTTCAGCCTAAAATGTTATTTGTTTTATAATTTTCAGTTTAAATATGTTATTTGTTTTCAGAAATTTCAGTTTAAGTTTTAATATTTTATAATTTTCAGTTTAAAATGTTACTTATTAATAAAATTTCAACTTAAAATGTTTACTTGTTTTTATAATTTTCAGTTTAAAATGTTAATGTTTTATAATTTTCAGTTAAAAATGTTACTTATTTACAAAATTTCAACAATGTTATTCGTTTTATAATTTTCAGTTTAAAAAGTTTATTTGTTTTAATAAATACTTACTTAAAATATTTTATAATTATCAATTTAAAATGTTACTTATTTATAAAATTTCAGCTTAAATGTTATTTTTTTTATAATTTTGATTTTAAAATGTTATTTGCTTTTAGAAATTTCAGTTAAAATGTTAATATTTTATAATTTTCAGTTTAAATGTTACTTGTTTACAAAATTTCAGCTTAAAATGTTATTATTATTATTATTATTATTATTATTATTATTATTATTATTATTATTATTATTATTATTATTATTATTATTATTATTATTTTATTTTATTTTAATTTTCAGCCCAAATTGTTATTTGTTTTATAATTTTTAGTTTAAAATCTTAATTATTTTACAAATTTCAGTTTTAAATGTTATTTTATATGTTTTTCTAATAAAAAAACTGAAATGCACGAATTGCTTGCGCGATGCGCGACGCACCCCCGGAGCCAAAACGCGAGAGCTTGCGCGACCGCGATTTAAAACATTGCTATTAACTATTAAGTTAACAACAGACATAAGTAAATGAAGTTCACCAAGGTAAATTATGTAGTGTGGACAGTGTAATCACGGTGGAGGAGGAGAGAAACGAGCCTGGAATGGAACCGATAAAGCCGCTCCCTCCTGTTACACACACCACCTCTCCTGCCTTAGCTATGCCCTTTTTTTCTCAGCACCCAATTTCCAGTACAAGAAGACATTAATTCAGTTTCGGCCAACCATGACCATATCTTTCTTTTTGGTCTTTCACCATCCTTTTCTAACTCTGAGGCAGTTAGAAACTTAATTCTCTATCTTAAATGATTAGTTTACAAGCATGTATCTTCAACAATTAGTATAACCAACTAAAAAAAGCAAGTAGAATAAGCAATATCACACAATTCTGTTGTGTATAATTATTCTACTATCGGAGTTGGCATAAATTTGGCATTTGATATCATTATTTGGGTTGGGGAAAATTCTGATTACAATGCAGTGAAGTTATACATTGGTTGGATTTTCCTTGCCTTTTTGTTTCTTTTTCGATACTTCTTCCATGATAGATGGGGAAAATTCACAGTAGAATCAATGGGTCTTTTTCTTTTAAATATCAGGCTATGATCCCAACCTCTTCACTTGCCACTTTAAAAATTTATGATCTACTAACTGAAAGAAAATTCTTGTATTCCATGTTTACTTCTGCTCCATTTGATTGCCAAGAGTCCTTAGAGAAAGAAATGTAAACTTTTGAATCTTATTTCTAAGTGTTGTTGGAGTCTTTCGATACTTAATTTTTTCCTTTTTCCTTTTCAATTAAATGTTTTTCAAACATCTTAATGGTCCTATTTGTCTTTCATATCTGATTCTTATTCTTATTTATTCCCCTCCCAACTTCTCTCCTCATGAAACAGGCATTACTGTTGGATAAATTCCAATATTTATTGTTATTTTATTTTTTAGTTGTTAATATTTTATTATATTATTGGTGTTTTATTTTAAACATAGTTTGGGTTTTATTTTAGAAGGTAGAAACATGAGCAAATGGGTGTGAAAGATATGGGAGTGCTCAAAATCCCATATTGTCCCACATTGGAAGAATACTACAAAAAGTAGTGGTATATCAACTAAAGGACAACTAAGATTTTTAGTTGACAAGTCAAATAAAAGGATATGATCCTACGCATCGCGGTGGTGCTTAAGCACCACAAATCGCGACACGCGACGCGCGAAAGGGAGACTTAGGGCGCATTGCGTGCTTTGACGCGCACTTGGCACTCCGCACGTGCGCATCGTCGCTTGGAGCGTGGGAGCCTAAAGTTTTGACGAGGTAAAATAGATCAACGGTTGTGATTAAACGATCCGATCAAAGGGTTTAAAATCCGAAACGACTTGATCTAAACCGTTAGATGAACTCGTAGCGTTTCATGTAGGGGATGTCCATTCGCTTATGATGGGACGCCTAATCTGAACCGTTTGATCGCAGTTGTTCCAAACAGGCACGATCCAACGGTTGCTGAGTCACTCCATGAAGAGCTGTAACTGTTGAAGAACAGTCACAGAAATGGCTATAAATAGAGTTCCAAGCCTCTGTTTTGGATACCGAAAATTGTTAGTTTCTCCTATCTCCGTCCTCTATATTTTGGCATTATCAAGTTACAAATTCAGAGTGTTCTCGGTTTGATCAAACAGTACATAGTTTGAATCAAACAACTGTTCATACACTGCATTGTATCCTGAAGGCAGATTCTATAAACCCATAGTGTACTCGTGGTTCTGTCTCAACCGGATTGGGAGAAATTTTGCCTAAAAGAAAGCGTTCCAAGAACGTGCCTTGCAGAAATAATTAATTATTATTTCCTTCTTTCCATAACAAAACTCCAACAATTTTAGGCAAAATTATATTATTCATTCTTATTACTCCACTCAAATGGAAGGAACTGTGGCACAATCCATCCAAGTGATGAGTCAAGACTTAATTCGACTCGACCGTTTTGATGGAGGAAATTTCACCCATTGGTAAGAGAAAGTTATGTTCTTCCTCACATCACTAAAACTAGCATACATTCTAGATGACAACCTTGAGCAAATTACTGAGCCCACACCCAAAGACACCGATGAAATAAAGCAAAAGCGTGTGAAGAGGAAAGAAGACGAATTTATGTGTCGAGGACACATCCTCAATGCTTTGTCTCAAACTGTTTATAGCACTTATCGAATGATTCCGACTGCAAAGGAATTATGGAAGACTTTGGAAACAAAGTATCAAAACGAGGAAGCGAGCAATCGTAAGTTTCTAATTTCAAACTATATGAATTTTAGAATGAGTAATGATAAATCTGTCGTTGCACAAGCACATGAACTCCAACAAATCTTTGGTGACCTAAAAGCCGCTAGAATTAATCTTCAATATGAATTTCAAGTAGGGGTGATTGTTTCAAAACTTCCATCCTCTTGGAATGGCTTTAAGAAGAAAATTAATCATGATGAAAAGACTTATACTGTGGAATCTATTCTTCGTCACCTTCGTATTGAAGATGATACTCGTATTCGAGAAAAGAAGGATGAACAAGGTGAGGGTCATTCAAAAGCTAATATGGTTGAGGATCAAAAATCCAAGATTACCAAAGACTCAAAATTTAAAGAAAAGAATGATTCAAAATTCAAGAACCAAGGTGCAAATAAGAAAAAGAAGGGAAAATGTTTCTTCTGTGACAAACCGGGCCATTATTCTCGAGAATATCGTCTTAAAAAGAAGGCATTTAAGGAAAAACAAGGGTCGAAGGAAACCAATAATGTTGAAGATCTTATTGCTACTGTATGCGAAGCAAATTCAATTGATAATGAAAGTGGATGGTGGCTGGATACTGGCGCAACGGTCCACATATGCAAAGACCGCTCTTCATTCAAAACATATCAAGAAATTGATGGAAATGAAGTGAAGATGGCAAATAATCTTCGCACAGATGTAGTTGGAAAAGGCACAGTTGAATTGAAGCTAACTTCTGGAAAGACACTTATTCTAATTGATGTACTTCATGTACCTGATATGTGTAAAAATCTTGTGTCTGGGGACCTTCTGAATATGAAAGGTTTCAAACTAGTGTATGAGTCTGATAAGTTTGTTTTGTCTAAGAATGGCCAATTTATTGGCTAAGGGTACTCTTGTAACGGCATGATCAAAATTAATGTAATAAATGATATTAGTTTTGCTTATATGGTTGAGTCTATTTCTTTATGGCATAGTAGAGGAAGTATAAAAAATATGACTAATCTCGGCTTAATCTCGGATTGTAAATTTGATAACCTTTCTAAATGTGAAATTTGTGCTCAATCGAAGATAACTAGAAAGTCGTTCAAATCTGTTGAGAGGAAATCTGAAATGCTTGATCTTATTCATAGTGATGTATGTGATATGAAGAGTAATATGACTCGTGGTGGAAATAAATATTTCTTAACTTTCATTGATGATTACTCTAAGTATGCATATACATATTTACTTAAAATTAAAGATGAAGTTTCGAGAAATACCTAATTTTTAAAGCAGAAGATGAAACTCAACAAAATCGGAAAATTAAAGTCCTACGATCCGATAGGGGTGGTGAATATTACCCGAGTGAGTTTATACAATTTTGTAATACTCATGGGATAATCCATCAAGTTACGGCGCCATATACGCCACAAAAAAATGGAACGGCGGAAAGAAAAAATAGGACTTTAGTTGAAATGATAAATTCAATGTTAATCAGTTCTGGTTTACCTTTGTCGATGTGGGGAGAAGCGGTTTTATCCGCATGTTATATTTTAAATAGAGTTCCATTGAAAAATAAGGATATTACATCATATGAATTATGGTTTAATCGTAAGCCTAATCTTAGACATCTTAGAGTTTGGGGATGTCTTGCTTATGTAAGAAAACCCGAACCTAAAAGACCTAAACTAGGAAATAGGACTTACAAATGTGTTTTTATTGGATACTCTAGTAACAGTACGACTTATAGATTTTTAAACCTTGAAACTCAAGAAATCATTGAGTCGGTAGATGTGCAATTCTTTGAACATCTAACAAAGTTTAGTACTTTGAATCAAGGTTTAGAAAATAATAATCTGACTGTTGACTCCTCAAATTTAGAAGAAAATTCACAACCTGTATCTTCTTCGGAAATAACGAATGACGTTGAACCACGAAGGAGTAAAAGACAAAGAACTGAAAAAATATTTGGGCCTGACTTTGTTATTTATTTAGTTGAAGGGAATTTAAATGATACTAAGAACAAAACTAAATTTGTTCTTAATGTAGAAGATGAACCGACCACATTTCATGAAGCGGTAACATCTAGGGATGCTGTCTTTTGGAAAGAAGCAATAAATGATGAAATGAACTTAATTATGTCAAATCAAACTTGGGTTATTTTCGATCTTTCCCCTGGGGCTAAACCTATTGGGTGCAAATGGATATTTAAAAGAAAATTAAATCCGGATGGTTCTATAAATAAATTTAAGGCAAGACTAGTTGCTAAAGGCTATAATCAAAAACATGGAATTGATTATTTTGATACATATGCTCCTGTTGCTCGAATCACTTCCATTAGGATATTAATATCTCTTGCTTCTATTCATAATTTAGTTATTCATCAAATGGATGTTAAAACTGCATTTTTAAATGGTGATTTAGAAGAAGAGATTTATATGGAACAACCCGAAGGGTTTGTTTTGCCTGGCCAAGAAAAGAAAGTGTCTAAATGTGACACCCCGCCTAATTAAATACCGGGCGATCACTCCTTTATTAAATTAATTCAAGGTGAACAGTTGGTTCATTCTCAGCATCACTGTCGAAAAATAACTTTTCCAATTTAAACACCCTACTTAATTAAGCTAAGTGTCAAAACCATTTTTATAACATTACTTTCCAAATTTTATTTAAGAAAAATTATTTATTTATTTATTAACAACATTTCAATAAGTAAGAATCACACCACAAAAATCCTGGAACATAATCCAATCAATTTAAACATTCAACATCCAAGATCCCAACATTTAAAACTTAAGGTAAAACATCCATACTGAATAAATTCCATAGCAACAGTACTAGAAATAACTGAAATACAAATGTTCCAATAAGCAGATAAATAGTGAAAAGGGCGACACATGCCCCAATAACAAAGAATAATAGAAGTGGAATCAAGTAAAAGATGTCGTCTAAGCAAGTGGCCTGCAACTCCCACCTAAGCTGCAGCACGTTCCTCCCAAGGGATCCTAAGCAAGACGCCCCTGTGGCTAGGCACCTGTAATATATACATATATATACAAGAGAGAGAGAAAAATAGAAACGGGTCAGAGCCCGATAGTGTGTATGATTTAAAATTCGTTTAACAAGTATTTAAAACGATTACAGGCCAATGCAACAACCTATTAGTGCGACACTCTCTTGAGAAATTCTCACCTCTCTTCTAATGTGCACACCTATCGCACTAACCTTCCCAACGGTTTATCTTATCATTTATCGCACTGTTCTTCCCAAGGATTTAACTTATCTGAGATTACTCGTAAGATTTCAAAGCCGAATAATAATTGTTTAAAAGGAGGATTTCATTTAATAACAATGCTCTCATTTCACTTTATTTGCTAACAAAGTTTCCCAGTGTCATATTATACTTTCTCAAAACAAGTATTTACAATTTGAGTCATCAACCATGTCCTACTTACCAAATCACAGTAGGCAGTTCCAAATTTTATAATTTCATATATATATATTCACTACTCGTATAATATATATATTATAACAGCACCCCAATTAAAAACTATGGTGCGGGCATACTCTACCATCCAAACCCCATATCACTCGTATTAAGGGGAATACAAATTCGGAATCACTCTCGAATTGTATTAACACATACACAAACAATATTGAGTCGAAGTATAGATTCCAAGTCTCTAAGAGGATGGCACATACCTGCTTCTCTTAGGACCATCTGAACTATCCATTCGATAGCCTGTACCAAGGATATCTATCTCCTAGGGTACGAATCAATATCCCCCCGAAGGCAACACATGATAAGATCGTCCCAGCGCGGTAACCTCAGGGATAGCAAGCAGCGTGGGTATGATTTTCACACATAGATAGCATATGCATACACAATCATATAACTATACTAATATTACCATAACAATATTAGGTATATCTCAACTTCCATAGTTACGACATTTATCCTTGTTTTCACATTATTAGTATCGCGTATAAGGGTTCGTCTCTAACCTTAATTCGAAGGATTCTTCCAACCTATTACGTAACTCTCATAGACTATATCCTACCAAGTATGAAATTCAGTAGGTATCCTTTTTATGTTCCAACGTAACTCTCTTACGTATCTCTCCCTTTAATACATAAATTCATCGACCCTTAAGTAATTATCCCAAAAATATAATTCTCGACTCATATTAAAAGTTCCAAAATTATCCATGTGTCCTACTAGTCTTCCCTATCTCCCAAAGTACTTTATTAAGGATGTCCAAGAACTATTTCACATTAAATTGAATTTTAACTAATTATTAAGGGGAAACATGAGTCTTCCAGGAGGGGTCGATCGATCGAGGTCTAGGGCTCGATCGATCGAACCTTCGATCGATCGAAGCTCTGGGCTCGATCGATCAATCAAGCAGGTCTGCGAAATCTCCAGATTTGCAGTTACGGGTTTCATCTTCTAACCTTCACCAATTTCATAATTTTCATACCCAATCGACCCAAAATTTATACTACTGACTTTATATCATCATATTATGAAATTCCAACGTAAAGCATGTAGATTTCTATTATTAAACATGGATTAACAAGCCCCAAATTCATATAAAACTTCAAGAACCCTAAAATTTCATTAATATAATTCTAATCCATCTTTTCCAGAATTTTCTTCATCTACAACCTCATAAATTCGTGGTTTAATCCTCTACATGTTAAGGAGTTTCCAGAATAACAATTAATCCATCACTACATGCGATTTCCTATCTCATATCTTTGATTTTCTTCCATAAAAACTCATTCTAATTACTCCTAAACTAATATGAAAGATGCATCAACGAAATAAGCAAGATAAACACTTGCCTGGAATTTTCAGAAGTCTGGTTTGGTGCCGAATTCGGTGTGGTTGTGTTCCCCATCTCGCGATCTACGCGTTGGTGGTGACGGCGGTGCAAACGAGTGAGTTTTGAGCTTTGGAATGCCTTGAGAGCTCTCTCCTCTCTTCTCTAATGGCCATTCTAGGGTTCTGAGTATTCTAACCCTAAATGACTAACCTTAATGGCTGATATAGGTTATTAATTTTCGTGGGTTTAATTACCCAAAAATGCAAAATGACTAAAATGCCCTCCCAGGGTACTAATTAGGCCTAAAAACGCCCTGAGACCCAAACTAAAACCCCGGGTACACTTTTCTGACTATCTCGACCCTTCCGGACGCGTTGGCGCACTCAAAACGACCATACGAACAACTTATAAAATATTCACTTTTATTTATCAATATTTAGTCCTGACGCGACACGGGCGCGTCCCGACTCAAATTTCCAAAATTGTCATTTTATTCACTCGTGACATTCAATATAACTAATATTATATATTACTTTGTTCATTAGTAATATTCAACAAATTTCATATAATTACTAACTCTCATCACGTTAATAATTATAACATAATTAATTTTCGGATTTTTATTAAATAATTAACTCACATTAATTTAATAAATCCCCAAATTAATATAGCATAAAAATACGGGGTATTACAGTAAACTGGTTAAATCTCTTTATGGCCTTAAACAAGCTCCTATGCAGTGGCATGAGAAGTTTAATAATATTGTTATATCCCATGGATATAAAGTTAATGATGCCGACAAATGTATATATAGTAAATTTGAAAATGGTGTTGGTGTTATTATTTGCTTATATGTGGATGATATGTTAATATTTGGGTCTAATCTCAAATATGTTGAAGAAATCAAAAGGTTTGTTTCATCAAAATTTGATATGAAAGATCTTGGAGAAGCTGATGTGATTTAGGAATCAAAATTGTGAGAAAGGATAATTCTTTAGTGTTATCTCAATCTCATTATATAGAAAAAGTTCTTAAAAGATATAAGCATTTTGAACTTAAGCCAGCTGCTACACCAGTGGATCCTAGTATCAAATTAATGAAAAATATTGGGCGTGCTATGGACCAACTTAAATATGCTAGTATTATTAGTAGTCTAATGTATGCCATGCATTGAACTAGACCAGACATTGCTTATGCAGTGAGTGTCTTGTGTAGATTTACAAGTAATCCAGGACAAGAACAATGGAATGCGATTTTTAGGGTACTTAGATACCTAAAGAGGACTTTGGATTATGGCTTACATTATGTAGGATATCCATCTGTTTTAGAAGGATATAGTGATTCAAGTTGGAATAATCTTGAATCAAAATCCAAGTCAACTACTGGTTGGATTTTTATGCTAGGAGGAGCAGCTATCTCTTGGGGATCCAAGAAACAAACATGTGTATCACATTCAACAATGCAATCTGAATTTATAGCCCTAGCAGATGCATGTAAAGAAGAAGAATGGCTTAGAAATGTGTTGTATGATATTCCTTTATGGAAAAAGCCATCTCCTTCTATTATGATAAGTTGTGATAACCAAGCCACAATTTATAAAGTTTCAAACAAAACTTACAACGGAAAATCTAGACACATTAGTCTAAGGCATCAAATTATAAGAAAATTACTCAAGGAAGGAGTAATTACAGTCTACTATATTAAAACGAACAAGAATTTAGCAGATCCTCTGACTAAAGGTCTTGTTAGGGAGATGATATATATCACCTCAAAAGGAATGGGACTAAGGTCTATTAAATAAACACAACTATATTTAATGGGAACCCAACTCATATCTTGAAAATATAGATAGAGTTCAATGTGGTACAAACAAGTTAAATTATAGTTATGGAACACTAGGAATTTTTCCATTCCTATGTGCTTAGTGTTGGTTTTCTGCATGTTAGAGGATGAAGGTTAATTTTTAATAAATCATATAAGTGTGACTCACAGAATCACTAAAGTTGATTTACCTATACGAGTGTCGAAAGTGTGGCCGCTTTCTATGGAATCAAGACCGATCCTAAAGCGCTCGTGAAATCAGGATTAGCACAAGGCCATAAAAGTGTATGCTAGAAGAACACTTATAAACTCAGAAATCGGTATGTGTGATAGTTTCGGCTAGTCTCAAAAGGTCCTTGGTTCAAGATACGTTCACCACAGCACCTTGATGAAGCTTTGAATTATTTTCACTATATGGAAGTTCAAGTCCGAAAGACACTTCTCATTTATGTACTAGATTTTAGCGATAATGCCAAAAGTAATTTATTGTCTTTTTGCTTTGCTCTCTTGTGTATATTGAAATTGGTGGGGGAATGTTGGATAAATTCCAATATTTATTGTTATTTTATTTTTTAATTGTTAATATTTTATTATATTATTGGTGTTTTATTTTAAACATAGTTTGGGTTTTATTTTAGAAGGTAGAAACATGAGCAAATGGGTGTGAAAGATATGGGAGTGCTCAAAATCCCATATTGTGCCACATTGGAAGAATACTACAAAAAGTAGTGGTATATCAACTAAAGGACAACTAAAATTCTTAGTTGACAAGTCAAATAAGAGGATATGATCCTACGCATCGTGGTGGTGCTTAAGCACCACAAATCGCGACACGTGTAAGCGCGTAAGCGCAACACGCGGCGCGCAAAAGGGCGATTGGGTGACTTAGGGCGCATTGCGCGCTTTGACACGCACTTGGCACTCCGCACGTGCGCATCATCGCTTAGAGCGTGGGAGCCTAAAGTTTTGACGATGTAAAATAGATCAACGGTTGTGATTAAACGATCCGATCATAGGGTTTAAAATCCTAAACGACTTGATCTAAACCGTTAGATGAACTCGTAGCGTTTCATGTAGGGGATGTCCATTCGCTTATGATGGGACGCCTAATCTAAACCGTTAGATCGCAGCTGTTTCAAACAGGCACAATCCAACGGTTGCTGAGTCACTCCATGAAGAGCTGTGACTGTTGAAGAACAGTCACAGAAATGGCTATAAATAGAGTTCCAGGCCTCTGTTTTGGATACCGAAAATTGCTAGTTTCTCCTCTCTCCGTCCTCTATATTTTGGCATTATCAAGTTACAAATTCAGAGTGTTCTCGGTTTGATCAAACAGTACATAGTTTGAATCAAATAACTATTCGTACACTGCATTGTATCCTGAAGGCAGATTCTATAAACCCATAGTGTACTCGCGGTTCTGTCTCAACCGGATTGGGAGAAATTTTGCCTAAAAGAAAGCGTTCCAAGAGCGTGCCTTGCAGAAATAATTAATTATTATTTCGTTCTTTCCATAACAAAACTCCAATAATTACTGATGTCTTAGTAACAGGAGGTGCAGGCTATATCGATTCTCCAGCTGTGTTACGAATTTTGAAGGATTCATACCATGGGAGCATTATGGTATTTCTCTTTCAGAATATGTGCTAATACATTTAATCATTTCCAGCCAATAGTTATAACTTTATAGGATTCATCAGTGAAAATGGATTTCTTCTTACAGGGCAATCTCTCTTGGGGAAACCTAGGTGCCATCAAGATTTTACAAGAATTGTTTCCAGAACCTGGGAGACTTCAGTTTATATATGCTGACATGGGATATCAAAAAGCTGTATCCTTACCATAACATATCGACAACTTATATAACATATTCCTTATGATTGTGTGACCTGAAATGCGCATTATGCATCTTGTTTCCTTGATCATTATTTTAGGTGAACAAAATATTCTCAAAAAAGGCATTTGATGCTATAATGCATTTTGCAGCTGTTGCTTATGTTGGAGAGAGCACCATTGATCTGCTGAAGTAAGTTTTTGCTGATCTAATGTAGACTCAAAATCAGGTTGGACATAACTGTAAATATAAGCTCTCGCACATTTTGCTACAACAAAGCAATCGTTCTTTCATTAACACTGACTGTGACAATGATGCATAGAAGTTAAGTAGCTCTGACACAGCATTAATGAGAGAGGTTTGAAGTGTGCAGGTCAGTTTTATTTTATGACTCACAAATGTATTAACTAAAAATGTTTTGTGACCTTAATTTCTCATGCAAGTTTTTTTGACTGACTGCCATTTACTGTTTGTTCATGTTTCACAAGATAGAAATTTGAGGCACCATGTACTTTAAAAAGAATGTATTGAGTTCTTCAGTAGAACATTGTTCATGGTAATGAAGTGATTCAAGATTTTTCCACACTTATTTTATTTATAACCACCTTTTCTGATTTTAAGTTCTTTTTAGTATGCAAAACTAAAGCCTCTTAACTAACATTATCATGTTTTTGGTTCCTTTGTATTTTGTGGCAGCAATTTAATATTTTAGGTTACATATGTAAAACTAATGTCGGTTGTGGTCGTGCCACCACTCGTGCTTGTCTGGGGCCACCGTAAACTCGCCACAATATAGTCAAATATAGACGAACTATTTCCTTTGCCATTTACTTTAGAGTTGGCTATCTGTTGAATAACAACACTGTGTAAACTTATATTGCATCTTTTTGTCTACAGGTGATGAGATTGTGAGATGTCAAGCAGAGGGGTAGGAAGGCTCATATTAAGAAATAGTAATTATTAAAATAAATGGTTTGATTTTCTATTCAGTTATGTTATATGATATTTATTTTGTAGGTATATTTTCTCTATTCTATATACGAGATATTATTCGACTTGTATTCTCAACCTTTTATGTTGTGAATAATCCGGCACTGTATAATGTTGTTACAATCTTTCACTTTCAGTTATTTGTTGTACCAGTTTTGATTTGTTGATTTTGTTTAAATGCCTTTTTTTGTAGTTGTCATGAATGTTGTGTTTCACAAAAATTTTGGGCAAGGGAACGAAGGAGAGATAGAGACGTTGGCGGTAGCATTAATAGAGACGACGTTGGAGACGGTGGCATTGGGCAATGGTGAAGTTGCCGAGATGGATGGTTTTTGTCTTAATTTGTGTTTTTTATTTAATGTAATGTTAATAAGTTTTGGTTCTGTTAGCATATTTTGTAATGATTTAGTAACAATAATTATTATTGTATTGATGTGTTTATTGATGGATTTGTAGTAGAAATGCAAAGTTTTGATTCTTGGAAAGAATTTGCGTCTCTCAAAGCTTAATCTGGATGGGAATGGGTTTCAATAATAGCATTTATTATATGTACTGTATATTGCAACTATTTTAAACCGTTGCAAACATTCAATATGTACTATAAACCGTTACCCACCACCCGTATGTGTGCAATAAAAACTGTTACAAATACCATTTTGCAACGGTTTTGAATTGTTGCCAAAATTTTGCAACACAACAATTTGCAATGGTTTGAACCCTTGCAAATGCCATTTGTAAGTGTTTAAAACACTTGCAAAGACACATGATACAAATTAGGTTTACCAAAATCGGAAACAACGAATCCCGAATTGCACATCCTCTCAAAAGAAAATTCGAGAACTATCCCTTGCATCAAAAGAAACGAACCAAGCAAACGAGTCAAGTCCTTGAGAAGTGAATTACCAAAACATACAAAAAGAA
Source organism: Sambucus nigra (assembly GCA_949130495.1). Lineage (NCBI taxonomy): Eukaryota > Viridiplantae > Streptophyta > Magnoliopsida > Dipsacales > Adoxaceae > Sambucus > Sambucus nigra. The sequence goes on from CASBWL010000486.1 coordinate 82,115, forward strand.
CTCTTCTCTATCACTTGATAAACTAGCCCCTTGGTCTTTGCCCCGTATGTGCTTCTACTAATTGATCACCATAAGAAATATTGCTCTAAAGGAAAACACCAAAACCACTTGCTCTAACAAATTACCAATACCCACTCACCCATTGTTTTTAGGTTTAGACACAAGACTCCATTTAATTAAATGATATTTTTTCCCCTCCCCTCTCCCCTCCCGTTAGAAATATGTCATGAATTTTTTAATAAACTTAGCCACTCTAGATGGAAGTCGGAAGATAGAAAATTAATAAGAAAATAACTTAAAACAACCTAAATGAAAGTCAATCTACCCCCTCTAGACATATAACATTTCTTCCATTCATCTAATCTATTTTTAACCTTGTTCAAAAGTATAATGGTATATGTGCCGCGTGGCCATTCGTACAAGATACCACATGAATATGCCACATAGTGCCCTCCACGCACCTAACAGTTTATCCCTACCTTCTATTATGATGAATCCCCCTTCCCCTTCTGAACACGTAAAAATCATGAAAAAGGAGAATTTTAAAAAGGAAAAGAAATCAGTAGCAACTTTCCCTTATCACTTGATCTTAGAAAACATCCAGTATAGTTTGTTGAATAAAGAAAACTTCTGTGTTCTCCTTAGGAACTATATATTCTAGTGACAAAAGAAAAAAAAATATGCATCACCAACATTAGAGTAAGGCCACTGACACAACGTATTCATAGACAGTTTATAAAATGGCAGCTCCCGAATTTCCAAGGCAAACATTCATCAGCATGGACTACCAGGGTATCTAATCCTGTTCTCTTCCCATGCTTCTGTGACCACTATCAAAGAGAATCTTTTTCCTACACTTTAGTTGCAAGTCTAGGCCATTCAGCTGGGTCTTTCATTGTTGTTTTGTTCACTCGATGTGAAAGACGTGCTCCACCCCTACCCTCAAATTTAATATAATGAAATAAACTAAGAGGGTCTTCGTAGTTGTGACTATGTGAATTTAGATTAGTTAGAACGAATTTTCACTGTAAAGTAAGTCTCAGAATGTTTACTAAACAATACAAAAAAAACCAGGCTGTCTCAGAAACTATAGAGGATTTGTGAAAAGCATTTTTGGTCAAAAAGTGGGTTTTTCCACTACTTTGTTTTTGCTAAATTTCAGGATGTCCTTATTGATATTAATATTGCCTTTGACAAAGGATGGCATAGCCGTTGGATTGAAGTGGATTCCAAGGCTATGGTCAGTTGCTTCTTCAATCCCTCTTATTGATGTGGCCGAGAAACAGGGAAGAGAGAGCTGGCCAAAATTTTGGAGATAAGGATAATGTTAAAGTCCTCTCTTATTCAGCTGACCCAAGTCCTCTCTTACTGCACAGCTGCCCACCTTAGTGTACAGCTGCTATTTTCCACTTACTGCACAACTTCCTACATTAGTGTACAACTGCTATTTTCCACCCATTCTGTATAGCTACAGTTGCTACTTTCCACCATGTGCAGCTGCTACTTTCCATTGCTATTTCCCATCCATTCTGTATAACTACAGCTGCTACTTTCCATTGTTTATTTCTGCAAACAAGGAATTCTGTTTCCTTATCAAGTTGTATAGATAGACATTTATATTAATGAAAATATACACTGAATTTCAAATCTTTCATGGTATCAGAGCAGGTTGCTCCCATTAGCTTTCTTTAAATCTCCCGTGGGTATTTCTGCAGATCAATTATTTCTATATTTTTTTCTCCTCGTCCTAATCATGGAAGAATCAACAAACACGGAAGCCTCTAATGGAAACTCGATCCCCGATTAATCCTTACCTTATAGTCTTCATAATTCTGACAATCCCGGGATAATCCTTGTCTCGCAGTTGCTGAATGGTGATAATTATCCAACTTGGAGTCGTGCGATGCGCACGACACTGAGTGCCAAAAATAAAGTTAGTTTCATTGATGGAAGTTTTTCTATTCCAGAGTCTTCTTCTTAAAATTTTTTGCTATGGACACGTTGTAACGACATGGTAAGATCCTGGCTTCTTTACTCACTTTCCCGAGAGATTTTAGATAGTGTTATCTATGCTGAAACTGCCGCTGAGATATGGACAGACCTCCATGAGTGATTTTCTCAAAGAAACTCTCCTCGACTTTTCGAATTACGCAAATATATTGCTCTTTGTGCACAAGAATCCCGCACAATTGCAGGATATTTCACTAAACTCAAGGGTTATTGGGATGAATTAACATCTCTTACGATCATTCCACCTTGTTCTTGTGGAGCCTCAAAGGCTATACAAGCTTATCAACAACAGGAGCTCCTCATCCAATTTTTGATGGGGTTTCACGAGTCCTACCTCGCTGTTAACAATGAGCAGTAACCTCACCGGTTAACTCCAACCTTGACACGGTGGCCTTTTCAGTTCACACAACTCCAAAAACCACACGAAACTTTAACCGTACTTCTTCAATTATGGATAAACATCGATCCGGCAAGAAGCTGAGCATTGTGGCTGGGTTGGGCATACAAAGGAAAAATGTTATATCCTCCATGGCTACCCCCCCGGGCATAGACTTCATAAAAGCTCCATTGATATTGCAGGTGTCAAAAGTCCCACTTCTGCCAGCACTATATTTTTCACACCAGAGCAACACCGTCAATTACTTTCCATGCTCCAAGAAGGTAGTAAACAACCCCAAGCAAGCCTCGCAGGTAATGCCTTATGTTGTAATGCTCTTAGCCAAAAATCTTGGATTGTTGACACCGGTGCATCAGATCATATGATTTTTTATCCAACCCTTTTTTCTACTTCGACCCATACATCAACTATCCCACCTGTTAAACTACCCAATGGAAGTTTTTCACAAGTTTCACATGTTGGCACCGTTCATTTAACACCACTTATTCATTTGCATAATATTTTATGCATTCCCTCTTTTGGTTTTAACCTCATTTCAGTTAGCAAGCTCACCTCTTCTCTGTCTTGGTCTGCTACTTTTTCTAAAAATTCTTATCTTTTTCAGGACCTTTTAACGAAGATGACGATTGGAGTGGCTAAAGAGCATGGAGGGATATATTTGTTTGACCCTGTTTCTAGTCAAAACAAGCCTTCTTTCATTAATATGGCAGCTTTTGATGTTTGGCATTGGAGATTAGGTCACATTTCAATAAAACATTTGAACCTTTTATCGAGCATTGTTGGTAATAATTCTTTAGTGTCTAATTGTCCTTGTGATGTATGCCCCCGTGCCAAACAAACTAGACTGCCATTTCCCACACGCACCATAATGTCAACTGTACTTTTTGAACTTATACATTGTGACATTTGGGGAGGGTACAAAACACCTTCTTGTTCAGGGGCAAAATATTTTTTAACGATTGTTGATGATTTTTCTCGGTGTACTTGGGTTTTTCTAATGATTCACAAATCTGAAGCTAAGACTTATCTCAAGCAATTTTTCTCTCTTGTTCACACTCAATTTGGTTGTAAAATAAAGAAATTGAGGACTGATAATGGTCTAGAGTTTTTTTCACCAGAAATTTCACCTTTCCTACTGGAACATGAAATCATTCATCAACATAGCTGTGTGGACACCCCACAACAAAATGGGGTGGCTGAACGAAAACATTGCCACATTTTGGAAGTTGCAAGAGCACTTCGATTTCAAGCTCACTTACCCAAATCTTTTTGAGGGGAATGTGTTTTAATCGCTATTTATCTCATTAACCGTATACCCACACCATTATTGTCCAATAAGACCCCATATGAGAGCTTATTTCAAGAGCCACCAATGTATGATCACTTACGTATTTTTGGCTGCCTATGCTATGCATCTACTCTTTCTCGCCAGTGTGACAAATTTGATTCACACGCCCGAAAAAGCATGTTTGTGGGATACCCTTATGGGCAAAAGGGATACCGATTATTTGACATCCAAATAAAGCAATTCTTTGCTAGTCGCGATGTCTTATTTCATGAAAATATATTCCCATTCCAATCTGTTCCTGAACCCACCCAAAATAATCATGCAGTTTTGCCATTACCAATTCATGAATACCATGAACCCCTCGCCACCGAATCTCAAATAACACCACCCCAATCCTTTACCCAACCTCAGGTCATACCCACCCCACAATTACTTACCTATAGTCGACGGCATACTACCCACCCTACTGTACCTATTACCGAGCCCCCCATACAACTTCCTAGCCCAAAACCACCACAAAATTCTGTTCAACCAATAGATTCCGATCAACCCATTCAATCTACTCCACAATCCCCTCACCTCTAACAAATTGAACCTACACCACAACCTTATACATCTAAGAGAGATCGCAAACGCCCCTCTTATTTGCGTGATTACCATTGCTCAAGTGCCATGCTCCCACGCCACTCCGAAGCTACTTCATTGACTGGTCCTCAAAAGGGTACTCGTTATCCCCTCTCAAACTTTGTTTCATATGCTAGTTTATCTAATTCTCACCATCAATTTGTGCTTGTTGTGTCTTCTATCAAGGAACCTTTATCTTTTTCACAGTCTGTTCTTGATCCCAATTGGCGTGAAGCCATGTTAAGAGAATTTCAGGCTCTTGAGCATAACAAGACATGGTCCATTACTACATTGCCTCCCGAAAAAACACCGATTGGATGTAGATGGGTTTACAAAGTCAAATACCATTCCAACGGCGCTATCAAACGTTATAAATCCCGACTCGTTGCTAAAGGTTATAATCAAAAGGAGGGATTGGACTACCATGAAACCTTTACCCCTGTTGTAAAACTTATTACTGTCCGTTATCTCATAGCAATTGCCTCTGCTAAAAATTAGTCACTCCACCAGTTAGATGTACAAAATGTTTTTTTACATGGTGACTTAGATGAAGAGGTTTATATGTCATTCCCTCCTGGATTCTCCAGGAAGGGGGAGCACCGTGTATGCAAACTCCACAAGTCATTATACGGCCTAAAAAAAACATCACGACAATGGTTTGCTAATTCATGCCCACACCGCAACGACCACACCTTGATGCTGCTATGCAAGTTCTTCGGTATCTCAAATCCTCTCCTGGACAAGGGATTTTTTTCCATCTCACAACTCTCTCCATCTCTAGGTTTATTGTGATTCTGATTGGGCTGCATGTCCCGACACAAGAAGATCCATCAGTGGATATTCCACTATCCTTGGAAACGCTCCCATTTCCTGGTGTACCAAGAAACAACAAATAGTGTCACGTTCCTCTGCTGAAGCAGAATTCCGATCTATGGCAGCGGCCACTTCTGAAGTCCTATGGCTCCGAACACTCCTATATGACTTGGCTGTATCCCAAACGAATTCCACCTTGTTATTTTATGACAACCAGGCTGCACTCCACATTGCTTCCAATCCTTAGTTTCATGAACGAACGAAACATATCGAAATCGATTGTCATTTTGTTCATGATAGGATCAAAGACGGAACTATCGACCCATCTTATGTTTCAACAAGTTCAAAATTAGCTGATTTGTTCACGAAGCCTTTGGGAAGAAAATTGCTACGATCCTTCCTTGACAAGTTGGGAGTTCTTGATATTCACACTCCAACTTGAGGGGGAGTGTTAAAGTCCTCTCTTATTCAGCTGACCCAAGTCCTCTCTTACTGCACAGTTGCCCACCTTAGTGTACAACTGCTATTTTCCACTTACTGCACAGCTGCCCACATTAGTGTACAACTGCTATTTTCCACCCATTCTGTACAGCTACAGCTGCTACTTTCCACCATGTGCAGCTGCTACTTTCCATTGCTATTTTCCACCCATTCTGTGCAGCTACAGCTGCTACTTTCCACCATGTGCAGCTGCTACTTTCCATTGTTTATTCCTACAAACAAGGAATTCTGTTTCCTTATCAAGTTGTATATATAGACATTCATATTAATGAAAACATACACTGAATTCCAAATCTTTTAGATAAAGGGATATATTTTGATTATCTAGTATTAGTAGGTATTATTTAAATAACGGTAGTATATTTAGGTTAGGATATTTAATTAGTTTTCTTTTATCGGTTTAGTTTCCTTGTTTGAATAGGTTTCTTTATCTTCAAGATTTTAAGCCTATAAATAAAGGCATTAGGCTAGCGCTTCAATTTTTTAATAGATTAAGAATTTTGGCTTTAATTTCTTAATAGATTGAGAATTTTGACTGCTGCTCTTGTTGATATGTTGTGTGCATGTTAAATTTATGAAACGTTTTACATCAAAGTGGTATCAGAGCCATTCGCTCTTGCTATCCGTCATCGTCGCCGTCATATTTGTATTCGTACTCACTGAATTCACTAGCCATGCCATTGAAAACAAGAAGCATGTCAAAATTCAAGGGAAGTCTTGCCAAGATGTTGGCTGATTTTCGTGCTGAAATATCCCGAGCAGTCGAAGCAACCGCCGCTAATGCCCAAGCCATCCAGGCACTGACCTTAGTCCTATCGGTCCTGTATCCCATGAACCAAGGCAGCGCCAAGGTGTCTCAGCCCTCGCCCCTTCCACCTGTCGCAGACCAAAACCTACCGAGCCTCTCAGAGGCTCCCACCGACAGTTAACACAACCCATTGCTAATCCATCCAAGACTGATCCCGAGTTAGGCTGTTGTGGAATAAGTTGCCAAAGATCATGCCGTAATAGAAAAAATCATCGGTAAAGCCCCACGATTCTTTTCATGCTCTCTGGGGAGATTGAGACCTCGAAGACGCGGAATGGTATCCCACTCGAACCAATCTCCTCTCCCTAGGGGAATCCAAAATCAATCAAGGCAGGCCCCATTGATCCATGGCACGTGGAGAACGTGTCCAGCCATGAGCGTAACGATGTGAACTTCAAGACACAAACAGGCCCAGAGGTGATTGGGTCTTTTAAAAGTGGTGAAGCCCACCGCTATTCCCCAAATTTTGTCCCGACACATATGTGGGCATTAGGGCCATATGAAGGATGAATAGCGGGCAGCCGTGAGGAAGTCTAAAAGGAAGAAGCCCAAGTCGATAAAATAGCAACATGAGCCTTCATTTGATTCTTCCCTCCTGTCAGGTGAAGCTTCTCAAGCAGACAATAGTTATGGCTCTCCGAATGATGGGAGGAAAATGACGATCCATTTTTTAGAGGCCGAAACGAAGAGGATAATATTACCAAGCTCATCCGAATTTTGAATAAGATGTCCTGCAACGATATCTACGTGGATGTAGCACAATTTTAGGGAAAACTAGATGGAGACACATGTATGGATTGGATTGACTCGGTAGATAAACTCTTTGAATGAAAAAATTACCTTGGTATCAAGTGCATCCTATTAGCTGCTACAAAATTAACTGGGAATGCTCGGGTGTGGTGGAATGGCTTAGTTCAATCTCGAAAGGAGGCCAAGAAAGATCCTATCGTCACATGGAAGATGTGATGATATTTAATGAGAGCTTTCATTCCTATGGGCCTCGAGAGGGATTTGTTTACAAGGGTACAAAATCATCAACAACAATCCATGTCTGTTACCAAATAAATCAAGTTTCATCTTCTTTACATCCCTGCAAACCTTATGAGCAAAGAGCATAAGGTGAGCCACTATATTAACGGGCTGCAATGCAAGATCAAGACAGAGATATATTTGAAGGATATTCCCAATCTAGATAAGGCTATTGATTATGTGAAGAGGGTTGAAGAGTACCTACATAATCTAATCATTAACACTGTCATTACGGCTGCCCCAACGGAGAATAAAGCTAGTTCAATAGTTTTGATATCTACTTTCAAGTGCTTTTCATGTTGAGGAGCGGGTCATAGGATGCCATAGTGTCTCAAGAAGAAGAAATCTGTCTTAATTGTTGAAGGAAAATAAGCTGAAGTTGAACCTAAGGTTGAAGAGCAGCAAAATTTAATTACTCGCATTTTGGTTCCACCCGAGACTGAAGGCATATCGTTACCCCTTGGATGCTCGGGGATGAAATTTTTCGAAAGAGGGGGAAAATGATGCGACCGAGAAAGAGAGAAGAGAGGGCTGGCCAAAATTTTGGAGATAAGGATAAAGGGAGATATTTTAATTATCTAGTATTAGTAGGTATTATTTAAATAAAGGTAGTAGATTTAGATTAGGATATTTATTTAGTTTTCCTTTAACTTTTTAGTTTCCTTCTTTGAATAGGTTTCTTTCTCTTCAAGATTGTAAGCCTATAAATAAAGGCATTAGGCTAGGGTTTTAATTAGTTAATAGATTGAGAATTTTGATTCCTTTTTTTGAGATATTATGTGCATGTTAAATTTTGCTTCACTTTACATCACTTATTCTCCTCCTTGGCAGCTGAAATCTCAATGAATTAAGTGTTTGAAGTAGGATAATTCTATGCAGATCAAGATATCTCACACTTTTAGAGAGGTTACTGCAGCTGCGAGTAAGATTGCAGATCATGCCCTGCTGATCCAATGGCTTGTTTGATGGCATTCCTCTATGCCCTTTACTGCTGCAGAAGTTAGTAGAGACATGGAGGGTCTTCCTATTTATAGATTATGCTAGTATTTTTTTTTCCTGTTTTGTTTTCCTTTTCAGGAGTTCAGACTACCCCCTCATTTTCATTTTGTACTCCTTTTTCTCCTTTTTAATAAAATTCAGGCTTGGGTTTTGGTTAGGAATCTCAGGGGGCATGCTATCTTAGTTAGGATTCGCTCTGTCCTAGGCTCTAGTATCATTTATCCAACAAAATAAAAAAGGCTCTAGTCGTTTTATTAATTTATTCCATTATTGTAAACGACGTCATTCAATACTGCAACAGTTGGGAGTTAGTTGCTTAGAGTTAGTTAGCTGCTTTGGCGCCAACTCAGTTTGTTAGATTGTTTGTAATAATATTCTCTCAGCCATTTCATTCTACTGAACATATATGGCTTAGAACTGTAAAAATGATACTTATGGGAATCAGTCTCTGAAATCCTGACAGGCACATCTTGCAGTATATGTGTATATATATATATATATATATATATGTGTGTGTGTGTGTGTGTGTGTGTGTGTGTGTGTGTGTGTATCTTTGAATTTTACTTTAGTTATTTATTTTAAATAGGCATTTTCCAAAATAATTCTGAATGTTTTCCATAATAATTAGGAAACTTTTGTGATAAATTAACAATTATAAATATCCAAAATTTATTGGTGCTTGGAAACTGCGATAATCACTTCGAGGCTTTGGAACCCGGGGGTTTGCTGATGCTTGGTTGGAATTAAACGGTTAGAATTAATCAATTTTTGGATTTAAATCAGAGCATAATATCTTCACATTTTTAAATTGAGACCCGTGGACACTCGTATACCTCCGGTTTTCTCCATTTTCCAGATTTTTTCTAGGTTTTCTAGAAAAACGATGCCTTTTCTTGAAAAACACATGCACTTTCTCAGAAAATTAATGTATTTTCCCCAAAAATGTATCCACTTTTTAGATATTGTACATGGAATCAGAAAACTAGCTGAAATGCATTTTCTCATTGCTATTAATTTAAACTGCACTCAAGAATTTTGGTTGCTTTCTTGATAATGGCACTGGGATGGAAAGATATGTTGATGCAATGAATTTTCTTCGTGCCAATACATCAGGGTATTTTAGCATCATATCACAGTAATTTTAGCATTATATCAATCCGTTTTAATGTTTTATGTCATTATACATTTTCTCAGCGTCGTTTTACCATTGTATGAAGGTCATTTTAACATTGTACGTTGCTATTTCAAAACACCAATATTATTATAAAGATATCTTTATAATGGTATTTTTGTATCTTAAAGTATAGTTATTTTTGTTGATGCAACCAATTAATTCGTCCCACCTATTAATTAGCCCCTTGACCGAATCAACCCATCTTTGTTCATCTGGGTAACGATGATGCTCCCATTCTGGTACAGTGTGGCATTAGAGTTTCTGGTTTATGATGTATTTTCATGAAATGATTATCATCTTACAACACAATAGGAACAATTGGAGATATTTTACTGGTTGGGCCGATCCTTAATGGCAAATATGTAATATTATGTTTAGGGGAATACACACAATGTATTCAGTTAAATGCAATGGAAAATAAGCATCCCATGGCTGGGAATTGGAATTGCATCCAATATATTTCGTGGGCAAAGCTTATACTGAAAAAAACCAATTCCGCCTCCACAACTTTATATAATTTATCACCCTCCAACATACCCAAATGTAATTTTTTTATGCTTTCGTAATTCAGTAAGCATAGTCTGTTGTACAAACATACATCCATCCATCCATCCATCCATCCATCCATCATCTGCACTCATATTTAGTAATTCAACACAACATTTGTACCCGCAATGCCCGTCTAGGGGAACATTAATAGAGCCATCAACAATAAAGGTTGCAATCTTTGGGTCGAACTCAGCTAACAAGGAATTAGAATATTCAAGTTCGCTCATGTTAAATAAATGGGTGAAGCTAGTTATACTACCAGGCACATGTTCCTGAGTATAAACAATAAAGAAAAAATAGCATATAAGAAAGAAAAGAATTTTTTTAGTAAAACATTACTTTATTTGCTAATTTTTAGTTATTTGATACATCTTCCTTAGTAACACCACCAGATATAGCTTCATGTAAAAAAGGACATAGCAACTTAAGTAATTGGGTATAAGTAACAAAAGATAAAAAGTTCTAATTTGTTATCACCTCAACTAATTGGGTGAAGCTTGTCGTACTACCGAAACAAGTTCATTATCTATGCCCCCAGTATATGAATTCTCACAACTTTCAAAAAACAGTTCTTGTTAAAAATAAAATAATTGAAACAAATAAAATAAGGTAAAAATTTTAAAATGTAGATTTTCATATGATATAAACAATGAAGTCTATTTACCTTAGGTTGGGATACCATTGGTAGTATATTATAGTTATGCTAAGTGGATGAAATTGGAACATAAGAGCTAACAATTGTTGAAGAAGATGGTACCTTTCGAGACCGCTTATTCTTTCGGGGTTTCTCTAAAATATTTTTGTATTAACGACGTTGTCCCCTACAAGTCTCCTTTATCTTTGTTCCATTTTCTCCTTTACTGATATAACCACCGAAATCTCTCTTCTCGTATATATTTCAGAGCCCCTGTCAAATTCATCATGTGTACCTATCGGTGGCTCATCCAATACTACTTTCAAACTGTCATCGACTTCTTTCAACATTTTTCTCCATAACCCATGCAAGCTAAATATGTTTTTCTGATTCGGCTGCTCTTGCTGCCATTTTCACAAAAACAAGACACATCTCCTTGTAAAGCCTTCTTATCTCTTAGGATTCCTATGTACAGTGGCACCACGATAATCTCTTACAGTCCCAACATTGGCATCTCTTGTCCATCTCTTGAGAACATATTGTTCTGGGATAGTTCGTATATTCTTATTAACAAGAACTTTTAGAGCACGGGGACACAAAATGCCAACAAATTCAAATTTCTTACAACTACAAATTACTACACTAGAGGTTACGTCAAAAGTAATGTCAATCCCCCAAAACTCTCTCAAAATGTTGAAAAAAATCGGCGATCGCAATAAGTTTTTTTGCGAGTCAAGGTACTTCTTTAATAAACCATTTATACTTTCCCTTCTCTGTGTAGTACTCATATCAGTGCAAAAGGTTTGTCTCCCATAAATCAAAGCCAATTTCTCTCTTTCTTAAATTTTTTCTTGGGTAAATTGCACCTAGCCCCCTTCGACTATCTCAGGTTTACAGGTCACCCCCCTAAAAAAATACTCAGCAAACTCACCCCTTTAACTATCAATTCGTTCCAATTAAACCCAGAAACTGGGTTCCCTCCATTTTTTACACAAATTGACTAACATACTCCTTGCCCAATTAAAAAACCCAAAACTAAAAAAAACAAAACTAATAAAAACAATTTGAGTTATTTTGATCAATTTGAGTACAGAAAAGGAGGGAACCCGGTTTTTGGGTTTAATTGCAACGAATTGATAGTTAAGGGAATGTACTTGTTGGGTATTTCTTTTGAGGGGGGGACATGTAAAACCGAGATAGTTGAAGGGGACGAGATGCAATTTATCCTTTTTTTCTTTCAACCACGTGTTTTCACCAAGATTATACTTCTGAAACATATTATTCTATGCTGCTACAAACTCATTCTCATCTTCATAATCATACAGTTTTAAATTCTTTGACAAAAATATTATTTCGAAATATATCCAACTATTTGGCAGCATTTTGGTACATATGCCACAAACAAATACGATGATAAGTGTCCGGTAACACAGAAGAAATCGCATTAGCCATTGCAGCATCATGATTCATTAGAATGATCATTGACTTTTCTCCTGACATCGTTTTAATAAAAATTTCAAACAACCAAGTAAAGCTCTTGCTTGTTTCATCATACATTAATGCATCACCAAATATAGTAGTTTTCTTATGGTGATAAATGCCAACAAGCAATGGAAATGGATGACCCTCTTTATTTGTTTTATAAGTTGTATCAAAACAAACCACATCCCCAAAACTACTATAATCCACCATCATTTTTTGGTATCCCAAAAGATGTTTGTTATAAGATCATTCGCATCAAGTTAAATTGTATAATATGAAGAGGGATTTTCAAGTTGCATATTTTGAAAGTATTCCAGTAAACCTTCTGCATCCCCCCTTTTCATTAACAATTCACGTTATCGTAAATAATTTTTGTAGTCAACATACGTAAAACAGAGATTGTCACGGCCACCAACTTCTCTACCCAATAATTCCATAGTAACCTTTGGTGCAATACTAGACTTGTCATCTTTGTCAATCTCGGTAGTTTGAACTGGAGCTATTGCCCTAAGTGATTTTAACATGATAACTTTGCTAGGGGACACTGTGGCATGATTATGATTTGCTTCAAATCTGTTTACATGATATGTATCGTTGGATGGAAGGGAAACAGGCGTGTATGCTTGACAATTAGTCCTGGTCTCGGGGAGATGCTTCTTCACATCTATATCTTGTTTATCCTTCCCGCGCCCCTTGAGCAGAACATGAAAACATTGTATCTCATAATACACCATGCTTTTCATTCTTCCAGCGCCTTTGAATACTAGACCCTACCTTTCCAGCGTAGGTGTTACAGAAATCATATGCTTGTTCAGATTCAAATTCCACACCAATTTTCGAAATCCAATCATCATAATTCTTATTTTGACATTCTTGTGGGTTAAAGTTTAGACATCGTTCTACCGAAGTTTTGACATCCATGACTTTAATCAACTACAAAAACAAAATACAAATAGTAACCCATTTGAGATCTCAGTAATCCAGTATATTCGAGATTGTCATCTTTAAGTTAATTACAATTTCACAAACAATCGTATTGTAATAGCATTTTATAGTTATTAATTAGTTGTTGTGAATCCACTTTGCGTATGGTGAGTGACATGTTATATATGTATTTGAAATTACCTCTTATATAAGGACTTTATTAGTGGTTGGGTAATGCAGAGTATAAAATTCACTGGATATGTCACCCCAAAGAAATTTGCAAAACGCAGCGAGTGTATATACAGTCTGCATCTTCACAAGTGAAATCAAATGTGTGTATATATATACACACATATATATAATCAGTGGCGGAGCCAGGATTCTGAGTTAGTGGGTGCGAAACTGTCTGACGTACCCCGGGGGTTCGGGGGCGGAAGCCCCCGAGGCGATTTTTTTTGTGTTATTTGTACTATTTCGGGCATAAATCTAGTACTAAAATAGGATAGTTATTACAATGCAACTTTCCTAGACCTTATTTTTTGGAAAAATTGAATGATATGTTCAGTGTCAATATCATCCAACACGTCTCTTTCGATATATTAATCAAACAGATTTAATCTAACTTAAACAAGTTATTTAAAATGAATAGAATTAATGGAAAAGGATTAATCTAACATAAAATTTGTTGGAAAAAGATTAACCCATTGATGTTGAAATTTATTATTGAATTTATTTAATAAATTAATTCAGTAAAATTTTAATCACTTTGTATGATTAATCATTTTGTAAATTTCAGTAATAAATTCAGTAATAATTTCAGTAATAAAATCAATGTAATGGAGGAGAAAATTTTCAATAATAATTTTTATCTTGAACTAGGGTCCGTAATAATTTTCAGTAATAATTTCAGTAAACTAGGGCCGTTCACATTCAGGAATTTTTTATCTTGAACCCGTTAATGTGTTGTAGACTAACAAATATGTAAATGGAGGAGAGAAAGGAGACTTGCCTTTTGTTTTGTTCTTGAATAGAGAGAGAAGACAAAACTTTGGTTGGGTTGAAAAACTAGGATCGGCTGCTGTTGTATATATATTGACTTAAGTTTCAAAAATTACCCATTTTAATCTTAATATTTAAGTTACTACACACATGTATATATATAAAAAAAAAAAAAAATCCCGAAATCCAGTGCATGCGCCCGCACCCTCTCGAGTGTGTGTGGCTCCGCCCATGTATATAATCAAGCGAAATCTAACGCCGCGGTTGGTTTTAGGACAACCTCCTGCTTGTATTCTCGAAATCAATCACCGGTACATACTGCAAAATCGGAATGACGCATGGATCGAGCACGTGGAGTTGTAAAATAATTAAATAGGTGGTATAAAATTGGATCAAATACCAAAAAGTCCCTCAAACATTTTTTAATACACATTTAGTCCAAGTATTTTATTTTGTACCAAAAAGTCCCTTATTCTCTTATCTTTAAAGGTCCGCGTCAGTGGCATGGTAAAGCCTTTTTGACATGGTGAAGGACTTTTTGGTGCAAAATAAAAAGGCTTGGACTAAACGCGTATTAAAAAAAGTTCGAGGGACTATTTGATATATGCCCCTATAAAATTTAGGACATTATTATTAGTAGGTATTTTATTGATTTGTTCCTTTTTAGACTAGAATGTCAATCAAAATAACTGATTGATTATCCCTCCCCTAGAGTTATTACCATAAGAGGAGTCTAGTAATATCTATTAATACGGCTATGGAAACCATTTTCAGCATTGAGTAATATTAAAAGAGATTTTGGTTGAGAGAGATATTTTGCTTGATTGTGTGGCATTTATGTTGAGTTTGTATCAGATCATGTATGTAGGCCTGTCAATTCTAATAATCCGAGGTCTTGGAGATGAATATTTATTTATTTTAGGAGAAATAAACAATATTTTATTGGAGAATAATTAAATTGGCAATTGAGGTCAAAATTTGGAGTCGTTAGAAAGTGTGTCAAATGACAATTCTGAGGGTATCATTGTTTCCGGAAGGGTCGAGAAAGTCGAAATGATTGTACTTGAGGTCTATTTGGGTTCCGAAATAAATTAGGACCGTTTGACTCGAATTAAAGTTACCGAGTCATTAAAGTGTGTATTATCATTTAAAGATGTGTATTTTGGGAAAATAGGCTTAAAATCCTACGGGAGATTTATTCTCCAAAGAGAGAAAGAGAAATAGAAAGAAAGAAAGAGAGAAGAAAGAAAGAAGAAGAGAAAGAAGGAAAAAGGAGAGAGAAAGAGGATTCTCCGGCCATTTTGCGATCTAGAGGCGGATTCAGACCCTACGAACCCGAGGCAAGTGATTAAACTTGCTAAATAATTGTTGTGTACCATTTATTGCATGATTTGTGGATTGAATTTTGGGTTTTAGGTTTAAATTGTGAAAACCTAACTTTTGGGAAAAACCTTAGATTTGTAGTGTATAAAATGGATTTAAGGTTAGAAATTAGTTTATATGTCTTCTAGAATGAATATTGATGATATATATATGTGATTGGGTTGAAGAAAAATGGAGAGAAAACCCTTAAAATAAATTTTGGGTATTTTGGCTTACTTAAAAAGTAGCCATTTTCGAGGTTCTGAAGGCCCGAATCGATTCGGCCCCCTAGTCGAATCGATTCGGAAATATGCAGGTGCCCAGGTCTGAGTGACCGAATCGATTCGGACTCCAGCCGAATTGATTCGGCCTGAGACAGAATCCCAGGTCTGATGACCCGAATCGATTTGCCTTCCTGGCCGAATCGATTCGCTGGGCCGAATCGATTCGGAATTGGCCCGAATCGATTCGGAAACAGGGCTTTTGAGGGTTTGTTTTTCTAAAAGAAATTTCATCCTGTTTTGTTCGAGGTTATCAATTGGGGATCTCTATAGGGGATATTTGGAGTATGTTTTGGAGACTTTTAGCGAGTTTCCCTTAAAAGAAATTTTGGAGCCATATTGACAAAATTGAGGAATGCCGATTAGAGATTTTGGTCTTTTTCTAAGTGGGGAAGCCCACTTTTATCGAAGAGTCCATTTGGAGAAAATCATATTCATATGAAAGAATGTGAATAATTTAGAGATAATGGATTTTAGAATCCAATCCCAAATGGGATAACTCTAAAAAGGTTCATAAACTGAATTGAACCCTATAATGGATGGAGAATCATAAATGCTATTTGATGTGCATACGGATATAGAAATATCCTTATTGATGATTGATTTGGGAGATATCTCACACAATGAGAAATGCTAATTGAGGTGCATTAGGATATAGAATATCCTTAACTTAGATAGAATTGAGAGTCAATTCATAATAGAAGCGACATGAGAGCTTCAAGCGAGAATTAGTATAGAATATACCAAGTGGGGTTAATGTGAGAGGTTGGACGTTATTATATCTTGAGAGTAATATACTAAACATTGATATTAATCAAATTTCTCCAATGGGCGAATTATAAACATGAATATGATGTTTCAGGTATACCTTATATAATGGTATATCTTTATTATGTGGGATGTATGTATACCTTATATGATGGTGGATATACATGTTAAGCATACCCCCTCCTTGCTATCATTGGGAAGTTTCGTGCGTAGAGGGTGAGCATTCTGACTATAAAAGTCGGATGTGGATATTCCCCAGGTCATAGTCGTCCTTTGTGGTCAGCAAATGACACACACACACACATATATATATATATATATATATATATATATATATATATATATATATATATATATATATATATATATATATATATATATATATATATTGGGGGTGAAAGGTCGTGGGTATGTGTCTCTCTCACTTGCCGGTTAGGAACTATGACCACTTCCTGGACGTTGTGTGCGTGAGTAGATCACGAGGTGGGTGTCGTTGAACCCCACCAGGTGGCCCCAGTTTGCTACGTATATGGGATGCTAGAAGATGATAGCATGTGAGCCTGCGTCCTTCGAGTTATAGATCGATTGGATGGTTATTATTGCTTGTGTTTGTACTTGGGTATCAAGGGCATAATGGACCTCAACGACCTACATTGCCAGGATTAGTGTATCGGGGGGGTTCCTTGTTTGGATTTCGCCTCGGCGAGACGTCCCACGCACGAACCGCAGTGTAATGCTGGAACTTGGGGATAAGTTTAGTCCTTAATGCTGATATTTATCTATATATATATATCACCTACCCCAACGATCGACAGTGCCAGGAGTAGTGTAACGGGGGGGTTCCTTGTTTGGATTTTGCTTCGGCGAGACGTCCCACGCATGAAACGCCGTGTACTGTTGAGAATTGGGAATATTAATTAATTAAAATTGGATAATAATCAATTGGGTTACATTCATCTTGCATTGAGGGCATAATGAGCCCCAAGGATCGATACGGTCAGGAGTAGTGCAACGGGGGGGTTCCTTGTTTGGATTTCGCTTTGGCGAGACGTCCCACGCACGAAACGCAGCGACGTGTTAAGAATCGGGAGGAGTTTAGTCCTTAACTCTTGATGCTAATAACTCATATAATAATTATATATGGTTTCATGCCTTATAAGGGCATCTCTAGAATATAAATTCTAGTAAATGAGATTGTTGATGTATTGTGATGATGTGGACATGATTGGATCATGTAACTTTATATGTTCAACAAATGAACATTATAAAGATAACTATAACGATTATATTAAAGTTAATATTTATAACTTATTAATTATGGAAACAAATGTATTGGGAGATAGGTTAGATGATTTTCACTTAAATTACTTCTTTTGGGTTTAAGTTAGAATCCTCTTACCTAAATTAGAATCGGACATCCATTTGGAGATCACGTGCATACGCTTAGTGCGCGCTTTAGATGAGAGGTGAGTTGAATTCTTATGGAGTGTTCGATTCCAACTAAATCATGTAATAATGCATTTATAATTATTATGAATTTTAATACACTTGCTATAAAATGTTTTTCAAAACTCGGGCTCTGACCCGTTTATATTTCCTCCTCCGTGTATATATTGTATTTCTTCAGGTGTTCCTTCGCAAGGACGCCTTTGATGTTCCTCCATTCAGGGTTCGTGGAGCTGTGGCAGTAGCGGACTGTTGCGGCACTTTGTTTTAGTCGATTCCTATCTTTGTATATCTAGATTAGGATTCAGTTATATTGAGTTAGTATTCAAGTGTTGTAGATTAACACTTTCATATTTCATTTTCATAGATTATTGTATTGTCTATTACCCGACAGCATATTCGGGTATTTCATTGTTGAGATTTTGTTGTACAATGTATTGTACTCTTTTATTATTGGAGCATGCACATTTCACATCATAGTTAGATGTATATTGTTGGTTGTGTGCATTATTGGTTTTGTTGTTGTTGTTAAAAATAAAAGTTTTAAATTTTTGGCAATTCGCACTAAATGATTGTGGGTAGTTAGCCTTATATTATAGTGTTTAGTTGTTGATGTTGAGATTGTACCATCTGAGATACCTGATTTATGTATTATAGGGTTGGCCACCCGTTATTATTTGGAGCCGGTTGTCACATCAATTGAGCCGAGCAGGCCCGAAGCCCACTTGCTTGGCCCGCTAAATTTGGGCCGAGCTTTTATTGAGTTTGAGCTGAGCCGAGTTTGAGCCGAGGTATTAAGCCCGAATTCAATTTGAGCCGAGCGAGAGTGAAGCACTTTCAAGCCCGAACTAGGATCGGCCCGAAATAATGTATCTAAATATATATTTATATATATACATATACAAAATTATTTTATTTTCTATGACATGTGAAAAATATTTTAAAACAAAATATTTTTTATAACTTTATCCTTATGCAAATAAACTATTGGACTTAATATTAAAGAAACAAAAATAAGGTGGGTCATTTATTAATTTACTTAATCTTACGGGACTTGTCAATATTAGTGCTGAAATCTACTTTGTTTAGTGCTGAAATATGTTATTTTAGTGCTGAAATGTGATTTTTTAATGCTGAAATGCCAATATTAGTACTGAAGTCTGTTTTTTAGTGCTGAAATGTATTTTTTTAGTATTGAAATATGTTTTTCAGTGCTGAAATGTGTTTTACTAATGCTGAAATGTCAATATTAGTGCTGAATTCTATTTTTTTAGTGCTAAAATCTATTTTTTATTACTAAAATGTATTTTTTTTATTGCTGAAATATCACTATTTATTATTAAAATAAATAAATATGCATTGGAATATTCAATTCGGGCCCGCTCAAATCAGGCCCGAAGCCCGATAACTTTGTGAGCCGAGCTTGAGCCAAGCACTCTGAAGCTCGTTCGGGTCGAGCTTGAGCTTGAGCTAAGTAAATCAAAATCGGCCCGAGCTTGATCAACCATAGGCTCGGCTAGTAGAGCCCGATTGACAGGCCTACATGTATGCTCTTGGTAGTAGTGATTTTAGTATTTGAAAAGACACATACGAATGACGTCTCGAGCAAGTTCCCCCTCCAATTCCAAATTTCCCCTTTTTGTTAGTCAAACCCTAGCAGAGCTGGCGGTTGTAAAGAATTGACAAATGGATGGATAAGATTGAAGAGAACTTGGAGTCTACTGCACTCTCTGCCCAAGTCATTGCCAAGTAGGACCACAAACTTGTCCAAACCTTCAAAGAGATGGATATCGAAGAGATCCGGCCCCTAGAAGAAACCAACGAGATTGACAGAGAGGAGAAAAAAGTAGCCAACAATGGCGACAATGTCACGGCCATTGGTGTGATGCGAGCTACCAGCAAGGTCTAGGATCGGTGGAAGTTTCTTTGGTGCTTAAACTTATTTTAGGCCCACATCAAAAGGGCCACGAATTTTAAATATTTATTTGTATGGCAATGGCTTCTCCAATTTTCTTAGAAAGGTCAAGGTCGAGCTTTTCCTAAGCGCGGGAGAATGACGCAAACAGCTGCAACATGAATCGACCACATAGTGGGTTTTAGGAAAGTTATTCTCAATTGTAAATTATTTAAATAGGTAGTGGAGTATTTAGAATATTATTATTAATTAGTATATTACTAATTTGTTTCTTTTTTAGATTAGAATATCAATCAGAATAAATGATTGATTATCCCTCCCCTAATTACAGCTATCACCATAAGAGGAGTCTAGTAATACCTATCATAAGGTTGTTGTAAACCATTTTCAGCATTGAATAATACTGACAAAGCTGTTAAATTGATACAGAAATTTTACTTAATTCTTTATTTCTTCCACTGTGTGGTGTTTATGTCACGGACATTCTGACTTTCAAGCTGTGGCACTCCTTTGGTGCAACTCACACAAACAATTGTCTGGTTACCTACACTCAAATCTTGGTTTGGGGGGAATCGACAACCCACGGGTTCATCAGCCTGCATATCCTGAATAATAAAATAAATAAACAAAGAAACCCTTTACAAGTTACGGTTCATAGCGTAGGACGACCTTCTGAATTGACTTTAAACCCTCAACAGCCCACTGCCCCGTGCGCGCGTGCGCGTGCGGGGAAGTGGGCTGTAGAGGCGCTAGTGGCGCACTTTGCACTTCGCATGCCACGTGTCCGTGGTGGTAGCGGGTTATCGGGATTCGTCCGGGTCGGGGCGCGGTCACTTTTTGGTTGACCCGTGCAAAATCGATTCGGTATTAATTGTACCTATTCGGAAATGACTTAAGACTATTGGTAATTAACAGTCATACCATTTCAGAATTGATTAAGACTGTTAATCCAACAGTCATGACTCTTGAAGACAAAGATTTTCATTATCTATAAATGAAGGCTGCTTAAAATGAAATTGCACATATAATAAAAACCCAGTTTCAGATTTCCAAACCCTGCTATTACTCTCTTACAATTTTTAGGAGATACAAATTCTCTTATTCTGTTTTGTGCACAAAAACAGAATAAGAACTTGATTGACTGTTCTTCGCTGCTGCATCCAAGGGCTGTCTTCAAACATACAATTTGCAGACAGTGCAATTGCTTCATTGTATCTTGAGTATGGATTTGTTGATTCCCGTTTGTATACCGAAGTTATTCGTGTGGGGCAAATACTGTATTTAGAAAAGTGACATCATGCCTTGAAGTTTTCTACTATCTATTCAAAAGTTACATTGTTGTGTTGAAGTTGACATTATTGTGATATATAAAGAGTTCCATTTCTGTATTTGCATTCATATTATCCAACAATCTAAATACAGTATTATCTGAAATGGCCGACTCTTCCAAATCACTTCGACAAATAACAGAAGGCTTTGTCAAGTTGGACCGTTTTGATGGTGGTAATTTTCTGCGTTGACAGAAAAAGGTTCACTTCCTTCTAACAACATTGAAGATTGTATATGTCTTGTCATAACCGAAACCAAATGAAGAATAAGATGAAATCGTGGAACAGACTAGGCAACGCACAAAATGGGAGATCGATGATTACTTATGCCGTGGTCACATTCTCAATGCACTTGCTGATAATTTGTTCGACTTGTACCAAAATGTTAGGACTGCAAAAACTTTGTGAGAAACATTGGAGACCAAATATCTTACAGAAGACGCTACAAGTAAAAGAAGTTCCTTATCGGTCAGTTTTTAAGCTTTAAAATGCATGATAATAGGCCTGTGCTAGAACAATTTCATGACATTCAATGCATCATAAATCATTGCAAATTGAAAAATTTAAATATGGATGATAATGTAATTGTTTCTGCCATAATTGAAAAACTTCCTCCTTCTTGGAAAGACTATAAGAAAGAACTCAAACACAAAAAGGAGGATCTTTCACTTGAAGAATTAGAGACTCATTTAAGAATTGAACAAGAGTCTCGAATTCTAGATGGTAAAGAGGAACAAGAAAATTTTGTTTCTAAGGTCCATGTGGTGGAGGAAGGAAAGGAGCAAAAATATGGCAATCATGGAAAAAATAACAAGCGAAAGAATTTTTCAAATAATTCTAAAGCAAACAAAAAGAAGAAAGGAAATTATTTTCATTGCAACAAACCAGGTCACTTCAAGAAGGATTGTCGTGAGTTCAAGAAACTAAAGGAAAAAGGATGGACATCAGACACAAAGCAAAAATTTGCTGCTATGATATCCGAGGCTAATATGCTTGGAGAAGACAACTCTTGGTGGATTGATTCTGGTGCCACAAGGCATGTTTGTAAGGACAAGAGCTTGTTCTCTGCCTATGAAACTGTGGAAGGAGATGTTCTCTCTATGGGAAATTCTTCTACTACTGCGGTTAAAGGCAAAGGGACAGTGGATCTCGAATTCACTTTCGAAAAAATCCTTAGTCTCACCAATGTTTTTCATGTTCCTGATGTTAGAAAAAATTTAGTTTCTGGAAGTCTTCTTAACAAGTTTGGCTTTAAGCTTGTATTTGAGTCAGACAAATTTATTCTGACTAAAAGTGGTACTTTTGTGGGCAAAGGATATTTGTATGAGGGCAAGTTTAAGCTCAATATCAATGAAAAAGATTCTTCTGCTTATATCGTTGATTGTCTTTTATTATGGCATAGTCGTTTAGGACATGTTAATACAAAGAAAATGCGTTTTATGGTTAATTTAAATTTAATTCCTAAATATGAGAATGATATGAATAAAAAGTGTAAAATATGCATGCAAACAAAAATAACAAGATTGCCTTTTCCAAAAATAGAAAAAACTACATCTTTGTTGCATTTAGTATATAGTGATGTTTGTGATTTGCATGGAACACCTACTATAGGTGGTAGTAAATATTTTGCTACATTTATTGATGACTTTTCAAGATATTATTATGTATATCTTTTAAACTCTAAGGATCATGTGCTTAATAGATTTAAGACATATAAAAATGAAGTTGAAAATCAATGTGGTATTAAAATAAAATGTCTTAGATCTGATAGAGGTGGTGAATATCACTTTCCTCAATTTTGTGAAGATATAGGAATTGTACATGAAGCTACTGCACCTTATACACCACAACAAAATGGAGTAGCAGAAAGAAAAAATAGGACACTAACTGAAATGGTTAATGCTTTGCTTTCTTATTCTGGTTTAAGTAAAGGGTTTTTTCGAGAAGCTCTTTTAACTACATGTCATATTCTGAATAGGATACCTGTTAAAGATAATAAGAAAACTCCTTACGAATTATGGAAGAATAGAAAACCTAATTTAGGTTATCTTAAAGTTTGGGGTTGTAGAGCTATTGTAAGACTACCTGAAACTAAGAGGAAGAAACTAGGAAGCAAAGGCGTTGAGTGTATTTTCATAGGTTATGCACAACATAGTAAAGCCTATAGATTTTTAGTTAGTGAACCTAATGATTCTGTTGAGGTAAATACATTAATTGAATCAAGAGATGCAATTTTTTATGAACAAAGGTTTTCTTCTATTCCTAGAATTAATAATGAATTAAAAGTAAACACTCCTTCACAGTTACCTGGAACTCCACCAGTAGAACACGAAGAGATTAGAAAAAGTAAAAGACCTAGGAAAGAAAAAAGCTTTGGTCCCGACTTTGTAGTCTATCTTGTTGACGGAACTAGAGACACATCTTGTAATCAATATGCTTTAACTCTTAGTGTTCAAACAGACCCACAAACTTATAGTGAGGTAATTAAGTCTGTAGATTCAACATTTTGGAAAGAAGCTATAAATTATGAAATGGATTCAATAATGGGAAATAAAACTTGGAAGTTAGTAAATTTACCTCCAGGGTCTAAACCCATTAAGTGTAGATGGATTTTTAAAAAGAAAATGAAAATAGATGGAACAATTGATAAATTCAAGGCTAGATTGGTTGCTAAAGGTTTTACACAAAAAGAAGGAATTGATTATTTTGATGCCTATGCACCTGTTGCTAGAACCTCTACTATTAGAATTTTAATTGCATTAGCATCTATATATAATTTTGAGATTCATCAAATGGATGTGAAAACTGCCTTTTTAAATGGTGACTTAGAAGAAGAAATTTACATGGAACAACCTGAATGGTTTGTTATGCCTGGACAAGAAAATAAAGTATGTAAACTTATTAAGTCCTTATATGGCCTAAAACAAGCACCTAAACAATGGCATGAAA
Organism: Sambucus nigra; assembly: GCA_949130495.1. Taxonomy (NCBI): domain Eukaryota; kingdom Viridiplantae; phylum Streptophyta; class Magnoliopsida; order Dipsacales; family Adoxaceae; genus Sambucus; species Sambucus nigra. The sequence goes on from CASBWL010000486.1 coordinate 106,395, forward strand.
AATTTGATAAAATCATCATTTCTTATGGTTTTAAAATTCATGAATCTGATAAGTGTGTTTATAGTAAATTTGCTAATGGTAAAGGTGTGATCATTTGTTTATATGTAGATGACATGTTAATTCTTGGTACTCATTTAGAAAGCATTAATAATACAAAGAGTTTTATGTCTTCTAAATTTGATATGAAAGATATGGGTGTAGCTGATGTCATATTAGGAATGAAAATAATAAGGAAAGATAAAAATATAATTCTCACTCAATCTCATTAAGTTGAGAAAATTTTAAAGAAATTTAATCAATTTGATTGCACACCTATTAGTACACCTTTTGAGCCACAGCTAAAGATGATCCCTAATACTGGTAGAGCTATTTCGCAATTGGAATATGCATGAGTAATTGGTAGTTTAATGTATGCCATGACATGTACTCGACCTGATATTGCATATGCTGTTGGTAAATTAAGTAGATATACTAGAATTCCAAGTTTACTGCATTGGCATGCTGTTAATAGAATATTAAAATATTTGAAAGGAACTATGGACTATGGTATATACTATAGTGGATATCCTTCAGTACTAGAACGTAGGAATCCTTGGTATAGGCTATCTGATGGATAGTCAGACGGTCCTAAGAGACGTGAGGGTATGTGCTGACCTCTTAGTGACTTGGAACTATGCTTCGTCTCAATTTATATTTGTTTTGTATTAATACAATTCGAGGGTCATTTCGAACTAGTATTTCCCTTAGTACGAGTGATACAGGGACTTGATAGCAGAGTATGCCAGCACCATAAAGTTATGTGGGGTGCCAATAGTATATATATATTATATGAGTGATTAATATATATACATAGACTTAAAAATTTGTAACTTTCTACTGTGACTAAAGGAAGTTAAGTAATGAATAAATATTTCAAATGTATTATATTTGATTGAAAAGTTGTGACACTACTAAAAGACTTTTTAATGAAATAAGAGTTATGTAAAGACTTTACTCCCTGGAACTTAGTTATATTAGTCCTAGTAATTTCCATCATGAAACCTAATGACGAATCTGAAGTAAGTTAAACTTTTGGGATTAATAGAGCGGTAGGGTGCACACTAGAAGAGAGGTGAGACTTTCTCAAGAGAGTGCCGTATACTAATATAGTTGTTGCATTACCCGGTAAACATTTTTAAATACCTGCTAAACTAAATTTAAACTGTTTTACAATCGGGCTCTGACCCGTTTGCTGTTATCCCTCCTCTCTTATATGTATATATATATGTATTACAGGTGCCCAGCCACAGGGGCGTCATGCTTAGGATTCTTTGAATAGAACGTGCTGCAGCTTTTGTTGGAGTTACAGGCCATTTGCTTAGACAACCTCATTATTGACTCCACTTCTAGTTCTGTTTTATCTAGTTGGGCATGTGTCGCTCTTTTTCCTTATTCAGTCGATTTTATGAGAGATTGTAATTCATTTACTTTCAGTACTTTTTACCTTGGAATTTATTACTGCCATGATGTTTTCCTTAGTGTTTTAAAGTTGGGATTTGTTATTTGATGGATTACATTCTTAATTGTTCGTTTACAAGTTTAACCATTATTGTGTGACTCTTAAACTGTTATTTGTTAAAGGTTTTATAATTGGATTAAATAAAAATGGAAATTAAGGTTTTAAATGGTTTTGACACTTGGCTTAATTATTTAGGGTGTTTAATTTGGAAAGTTTATTTTACGATAGTTCTGCTAAGAATGTACCAACCGTTCACCTTGATTATAATTTAATAAAGGACTGATCACCCGGTATTTAATTAGGCGGGGTGTCACAGGTGGTGTCAGAGCATCAGGTTCTAGTATCCTTTAGGATCTGTACGGCTTATTTCATTTCCATCTTAGCGTCCTTGATATAGAGCCCTATTTTTAGGACTGTTGTATCCTTATATTTACGCTTACGTCTTCAACTATTAAAGATTTGATAATAACTGTAGACTAATAAACTTCCTTCTCATTTCATATGCCTCCGAGATGCGCACTCCGAGACAGAAATGCCCAAGCCGAGCAACTAGAAGCTCCAGCTCAGGGAATGATGAATGCTAATGAGGTAGCCGCTATTATTTCTCAGGCAGTGAATGCCGCATTAGCTGTAGTCAAGGTTCTAAAAAATGCGGGGCGTGACCAAGGCGTGGAGGCCAAGCCTTAAGCCTTACAAGCCTAGGCGGGTCTTGGCGTAAAAAGGCGTGAAAAGGCGTTTAGGCATTTTTAAATATATTTTAATATTTTTTGACTATGACAAGGCTATTTAAAATACTAAATTGATACATACCTTGAAAATATGTCTAAATATTTGTAAATTAAAATACTATTTTTTTAAAATACAAAAAAAAACAAAAAAAAATCATCTTTTCACGCCTTACTTCTAAAAAACTCGCGTTTTTTCACGCCTTACCCCCAAAAAACGCACGTTTTTTCACGCCTTGCCCCAAAAAACGTTGACCATCGTTGACCACGCCTTGATCCACACCTAGGGCCAAAACTTGGCGTATCTAAAAAGCCTCGCGCCTAGGCGCACCTTGGCGCCGCCTAGGCGCGTTTTTTAGAACACTGGCTGTAGTGCAGCAGGCTCCACCCCAGATTCAGGCAGTGGCGCTAGTACTAGCACATCTTCCATCTGCATGGGAGCGGGTCAGGGATGCCTTTCTGAAGGCGCATCCCCCTAAGTTCTCGGGTAGTTCGGATATTATAGTTGTCAGCCAATGGAAGTAATATATCCAGAGGCATCTGTGCATGTATGAGTGCACGGACGTGCAAAAATAGTTGCTGGCTTCCTTTAAGCTAGTGGGGGCCGCTTTGCAGTGGTGGGAGTCCACCACCACCTTAGAGGAGAGGGATACTATTCTGATTCAGTCATTCTGGGAGCGGTTTAATCGCATGTACTTTCCATCGGCCGTGAAAACTGAGATAAGGCGGAAGTTACTGAACTTGAAATAGGAGAATACCACTGTTGTTGAGTATGAGGAGGAGTTCACTAGACTCCTCACTATAGTGCCAGATGAGGAACCCACTGAGGGGAAGAAGATACTACTGTTTGTTGATGGATTAGCCTAGAGAATCTGCCAGCACCTCATAGGCAATCTATCCTTGAGTACCTACACTGATGTACTCAACGCTGCATTATTACACTGTCAGGATCACCACTTCCACCTGCAGGGAAGCAAACGTGCAGAAGAGTCTAGCCAGTAGGGCAGGACAGGAGGAGGTAGTGCTGGTGGGGCACCAGTAGCTCAGGGGCAGACACATCATCATGAGCAGAGTTCCCATCAGGGGTACCCTGCGGTTTCGATCAAGTGACTCCAGGCAGGGCTTTGGAGGCTTTAGGTAGGGCCAGCAGGGTCATCCTAATCAGCAGGGCCAGCAAGGCTAACACCGTCAGCAGTAGGTTCAGCAGCAGGGCCAATAGCATTTTCATCAGGGCCAACAGGGCCAGTGGCGGGGTGGTAATGACCAACAGGGCCGTGATCAGCAGGAACAGAGGGGAGGAAATTTCAGGGGCCGATATTTCGGGTGCGACAAGAATGGCCATAGGCACCAGGATTGTCCAGAGGGAGAGAGGTCCCCACAGCAGCAAGGTGTCCGTAATGAGCCACAGAGGTCACTCTTTCCAACCGCCCTCCCAGCACCAGCTCAGATACCAGCCCTACCAGTGGCTCCAGTATAGCAGGAGCAGTTACAGTACGGACGTGTCTATAACGTCCACCAGGCAGCATCTCCTCAGGCACCGCCCGCGATTGAGGGTATGTTTTCTATCCATGGCACTATGGGTTGGGTTTTATATGATACCGGGGCGATGCACTGTTTTATAGCTACCCAGTTTGCAAAGGCCTTAGGGTTATTAGCGACAGCAGAGAGCAGTGTTACATGCATAGACTCACCACTGGGGAATGGGTCTTTGATTTTCTTTATATGCCGGGGTGTAGGGGTAGAAATTGGTAGCTTAATTTTGCCGGCAGACATGCTCGTCTTAGAGATACATGAGCACGATGTTATTATTGGTATGGATTGGCTCGCCGCGTATAGAGCCATGATATATTGTTATAGTGGGAGTATTACCTTTGCCATTCCGGGGTAGGAGATGTTTTTGGTGGCGAAGCCTCGCCCAGAGGGAGGCTTTTCCGCTCACTTGTATTACATAGAGGAGGATACCTCTAAGGAGGTAACGATCCCCTTAGATTCGATCCCAGTTGTTCGTGAGTATTCTGATGTATTTCAAGAAATACCTGGTCTACCCCCGAGTCAAGAGATAGATTTCGTCATAGACTTAATGCCAGACACGCGATCGATAGCACGTGCACCGTACTGTATAGCCCCAGCAGAAATGAGGGAGTTACGGGACTGAATTGAGCATCTGTTAGGTCAGGGCTTCATTCGTAGGAGCAATTCACCTTAGGGCGCTCCAGTGTTATTTGTGAAGAAGAGGGATGGTTCACTGAGGTTATGTGTGGATTACCGGGAACTGAACAAGGTCACGATATGAAACAAGTATCCATTACCTCGAATCGATGACCTGTTCGACCAATTGAGAGGAGCAACCTTCTTCTCGAAGATAGATTTGAGATTGGGATACCATCAGCTACGGATTAGAGAGCAGGATGTGTCAAAGACTGCTTTCCTGACGAGATATGGATCCTATGAGTTCAGAGTCATGCCGTTTGGGCTGACAAATGCCCCAGCCGTCTTCATGGACTTGATGAACCGAGTGTTCAGGGAGTTCTTGGATCAGTTTGTCATCATATTCATAGATGACATCCTGATATATTCACACATGGAGGAGGAGCATGCCGAGCACTTGAGGAAGGTTCTTCAGACTCTGCGAGAGCATCAGTTGTATGCTAAATACGAGAAGTGCGGATTTTGGTTACGGGAAGTACAGTTTTTGGGTCATGTTGTGTCAGAATTGAGGATATCGATTGACCCGAGCAAGGTGTTGGCAGTGAGAGAGTGGGGATAACCCACAACACCGATGGAAGTGCGTAGTTTCTTGGGGTTAGCCGGGTACTACAGAAGATTAATCCGAGGGTTTTCAAAGATAGAGGGTCCGTTGACGAACCTAACTCGCAAGGGAGTACCGTATGTGTGGGACGATGCTTGTCAATTAGCTTTCAATGAGCTGAAGGATAAGCTGACTTCGGCGCCAGTCTTAGCTTTGCCCAAGCCGAGAGTGGAGTATCTGGTTTACACTGACTCCTCTTTACGGGGACTCGGGGGAGTACTTCAGTAAGAGGAAAAGGCTATAGATTTTTCCTCCCACAATCTTATGCCACACGAAAAAAACTATCCCACCCACGACCTAGAGCTAACAGCGATCATTTTTGCACTGAGAATTTGGAGGCATTATTTGTTGGGGGAGAAGTTTCTCTTGTTCATAGACCACAAGTCACTACAGTACTTATTCACTCAGCGAGAGTTGAATATGCGTCAGCCCAGGTGGTTGGAATTTGTGAAAGACTACCAGTTCGAAATACAATACCATCCGGGAAAGGCTAACATGGTTGCTGATGCGTTGAGCCGTAGACCGGTAGGTGACGTAGTAGATGTCTGGAAACCAAAATGGAAGGAGTTGGGCCACCAGGATGCAGTAGCCCGTTCCTTTATATCTTCCATGTTTGTCACACCCGAGATTGTTACGAGGGTGATACAGGCACAATCAGGTCATTCTTTTTATCAGGAGCAGATTGTCCGACTTTTGGCTAGGGTGTGAAGTCCTATTCAGTAAATTCTGATGGAGGCTTGAGGTTTAATGGGAGATTAGTAGTCCCAGAAGGGGAAGACTTACGTCATGCAGTGATGACACAGTCTCATGGTTCCAGATTTGCTGTACATCCTGGGGGAGATAAGATGTATCAGGATATGAGGTGACAATTCTGGTGGAGTGAAATGAAGAAGGACATTGTGAAATTCGTGTCCAAGTGTTCTACCTGTCATATGGTAAAGGTAGACCATCAGAAACCGTTAAAGTTTCTTCAGCCGTTGGAGATACCCACGTGGAAGTGGGAGAGTATTTCCATGGACTTCATTACTGGGATGCTTACATCACAGTGGGGTCATGACTCCATCTGGGTGATCGTGGACCGTTTGACTAAGGTGGCCCATTTTCTTCCAGTACGTACAGACTATACCGCAGGCCAGTATGCACAGTTGTTCATTATCGAGATTGTTAGGCTACATGGGGTGCCCTTAGATATCATGTCTGATAGAGACAAAATTTTTGTGTCGCGTTTCTGGGAGAGATTTCAGGAGGCCATGGGTACAGATTTGAGTTTGAGTTCAGCTTATCACCCATAGACGGATGGAAAAATAGATCTTACCAATCAGATGTTAGAAGATATGCTACGCATGTGTGTCATTGACTTTGGAGGAGGATGGGAGCCGCATCTTCCGCTGGTGGAGTTTGCTTACAATAACTCCTATCAGTTTACGATCGGCATGGCTCCATTTGAGGCATTGTATGACCGTCCTTGTCGTTCTCCAACTTGTTGGCTAGAGGTGGGGGATAATAAATTTCTCGGACCAGAGGTAATTCGGGAAACCTCAGCTAGGATTGAGATTATAAGAAGTCGCATTCAATTAGCCCAGGACAGGCAGAAAAGCTACGCAGATGCGAAACGGTTCTTCCGAGAATTTAATGTGGGGGACCAAGTATTACTATGCGTTTCTCCTATGAGAAGAGTGATGAGGCTTGGAAAGAAGGGAAAGTTGCCCCCAAGATACGTGGGACCATTTCCCATTATCGAGAGGATTGGGCCAGTTGCATACACATTGGGGTTGCCAGATCATTTGCACCACATTCACGATGTATTTCACATTTCTTCGTTGAGATGATATCTTCGGGATGATATGGCCCACACCCACATCGCGATAGAGGATATAGATTTACATCCCGACAGTTCTTACGAGGAGAGACCAGTGGCTTGTAATACCCCGTATTTTTATGCTATATTAATTTGGGGATTTATTAAATTTAATGTGAGTTATTAATTTAATATAAATCCGAAAATTAATTACTTTATAATTATTAACGTGATGTGAGTTAGTAATTATGGGAAACTTGTTGTTGAATATTACTAATGAGTAAAGTAATATAATATTGGTTCTATTAAATGTCAAGAGTGAATAAAATGACAATTTTGGAAATTTGAGTCGGGACGCGCCCGTGTTGCGTCGGAACTAAATATTGATTAATAAAAGTGAATATATTATAAGTCACTCGTATGGTCGTTTTGAGTGCGCCAAAGTGTCCGAAAGGGTCGAGATAGTCAGAAAAGTGTACCCGGGGGTTTAGTTTGAGTCTCGGGGCATTTTTAGGCTTAATTAGTACCCCGGGAGGGCATTTTGGACATTTTGTAATTTTGGGTAATTAACCCCACGAAACTTCAAGGGTTATATCAGATGTCTAAGGTTGCCTTCTAGGGTTAAAACAACCAAAGACAAGTGACGGCCATAGGAGAGGGAAGGAGAGAGCTTTCAAAGCAAATTCTAGATCGAAAATTCATCCGGTTGCACCGCCACCACCACCAACGCGTAGATCGCGCGACGGGGAACGTAACCACACCAAATTCGTCATCAAATCAGAACTTTAAAATTTCCAGGAAACTATTTATCTTGCTTATTTTTGTTAATTCATCGTTCATGTTAGTCTAGGGTGATTAGGATGAGTTTGGTAGAAGAAAATCCATGTCGGAGATAGGAAAATCGCATGTAGTAATGATTTGAATGATAATCAGGAAACCCCTTCACATGTAGAGTCTTAACCACGAATTTATGATGAATTAGGAGTAAAAATTTCTGGAAAAAGACTGATTAGAACCATGTTAAAGAAATTCTAGGGTTTTTGAGATTTGTATGAGTTTTGGCATATTAATCTATGGTTATTGATGAAAAATTGCATGCTTTACGTTGAAGATGTATAATATGGGTTCATACCATTTGTAGTACAAATTTTAGGGAGTTTGGGTGTGAAAAATATGGATTTGATTGAGGTTATATTATGAAACCCGTAATTGTTAATCTGCAGAATTCGTATACCTGTTTGATCGATCGATCGAACCAGGGGTGTCGATCGATCGACGCATCGATCGATTGAGCCCCTGCCCTCGATCGATCGACCCCTTCTGGCAGACTCACATTTCCCCCTTTTTAAAGTAGTTAAATTCAAATTAAATGAGTAGAAATATTTGGGCATCCTTATTAAAATAATTTGGAAGGTAAAGGACACCAGTAGGACTTGTAAATAATTATGAGACCTTTAATGTAAGACGAGATGTACATTTTTGGGATATTTACATATAAGGAACGATGAGATTATGCATTAAAGGGAGAGAGGCGTAAAATAGTTATGTTGGAAAAATAGATCAGTACCTACTGAATTCTACACTTGGGAGGATAGAGTCCATGAGTGTTACGTAGTAAGTTGGATTAATCCCTCAATTAAAGTAAGAGACGAACCGTTATACGTGATAACTAAAGAATTAGAAATAAGGATAAATATTATATTATGGGTGATGAAAGGTACCTAAAGAGATATGGTAATAGTAGTATATTTATATGACTGTGTTTATGCATATACTATATACAAGTGAAAATCATGCCCGGGCTACTTGCTAGCCCTGAGGTTATCGCGCTGGGACAGTCTTATCTCGATGTGACCTTTATGGGGGATATTGACTTGTACCCAAGAAGACAGGATTCCTAGGTACAGGCTATCGTATCGATAGTCACGGTCCTAAGAGACGCGAGGGTATGTGCTGACCTCTTGGACTTGGAAACTATGCTTCGCCTCAATATTGTTTGTGTTTTGTTTAATACAGTTCGAGAGTGATTCTTAACTTGTATTTCCCTTAGTACGAGTGATACGGGGATTGGATAGCAGAGTATGCCCGCACCATAGTTTTTATGTGGGGTGATGATAGAATATATATATATTATACGAGTATTTAATATATATATGAATTTCTGAAATTTAGAATTTCCTACTGTGTTTATGGTAAGTAAGAGATGAGTAATGATTTCAATTGAGAATTACCTGTTTTGAAAGTATAGTATATTTCTGGAAAACTTTATTAATAAATAAAGTAAAAAATGAGAGCTTTGTCACTAAATGAAATTTACTTCTTAAACTGCTGAATTGTTTAGTTTAAACCTTACGAGTAACCTAAGATAAGATGAGTTGAACCGTTAGGAAGGTTAGTGCAATAGGTGTGCACATTAGAAGAGAGGTGAGAATTTCTCAAGAGAGTGTTGCACTAATATGTCGTTGCATTGGCCTGTAAACATTTTAAATACTTGCTAAACAAATTTTAAATCATTTACACTATCGGGCTCTGACCCGTTTCTATTTTCCTTTCTCTCGTGTATATATATGTATATATTACAGGTGCACAGCCACAGGGGCGTCTTGCATAGGATCCTTTGGAAGGAACGCGCTGCAGCTTAGGTGGGAGTTGCAGGCCTCTTGCTTAGACGACTTCATTTATTTGATTCCACTCTTAGCATATTTATTTAGTTGGGCATGTGTCGCCCTTTCCATTTTTCAGTTGTTTTATTGGATATTGTGATACATTTATTTCCAGTACTTGAACTTTGGGATTTATTATTGCTAGGATGTTTTCATTTAAAGTATTAAATGTTGGATTCAACTAGTTGAATGTTTGATTATTTGGATTGTATGTTCCAGAATAGTTGTGGTGTGTCTATTAAATTGTGAATTATGCAAAGTTTAAATGTTGATTTATATAAAATAAAATTTGGAAAGAAATGTATAAAATGGTTTTGACACTTAGATTAATTATTTAGGGTGTTTAAATTTGAAAAGTATTTTTGACAATGATGCTCAGAATGAACCAACTGTTCACCTTAGTTTTAATTTAATAAAGGAGTGATCGCCCGATATTTAATTAGGCGGGGTGTCACATGACTATCCTAGACCATAGCGAAAGAAGATTGAGGTCGAAGGTAGTTCCACTTGTACGAGTACAGTGGGGGCATCATAATGTGGAGGAGTCCACTTGGGAACGCAAAGCAGATATGCGCGAGAAATACCCAGATTTATTCCTACCAGGTATGCCTTATTTTTCAAATTTCGGGACGAAATTCTGTTATTAGGGGGGAAGTATGTAATACCCCGTATTTTTATGCTTTCTTAATTTGGGGATTTATTAAATTTAATGTGAGTTATTAATTTAATAATAATCTGGAAATTAATTATTTTTATTAAATATTCACTAGTGTGACGAGAGTTAGTAACTATTGGAAACTTGTTGAATATTACTAATGAGCAAAGTAATATATAATGTTGATTCTATTAAATGTCACGAGTGAATAAAATGACAATTATGGAAATTTAAGTCCAGACGCGCCTGTGTCGTGTCAGGACTAAATTTTAATTATTAAAAGTGAATAAATTATAAGCCACCCATATGGTCATTTCGAGTGCGCCAAAGTGTCCGAAAGGGTTGAGATAGTCAAAATAATGTACCCGGGGGTTTAGTTTGGGTCTCGGGACGTTTTTAGGCTTAATTAACATCCCGGAGGGCGTTTTAGACATTTTGCATTTTTGGGCATAGAAACCTACGATTTTTCTAGGTTATATCAGATGGTGGGAGTTGTCTTCTAGGGTTAACATAACCAAAAACCAAATACAGCCATTAGAGTGGAAGAGGAGAAGCTTTCCAAGGAGTTCTAGGCCAAGAAATCCACCGTTTGCACCGCCGTCACTGCCAAATCATAGATCGCGCAACAAGGATCACAACCACACCGAATTTCTCTACAAATCAGAAACAAAAATTCCCAGAAAAGTATCTATGTAGAGTTAATTTTCATGAAAGAAAATAGATATTGGAGACTAGAATTCATATGTTGTAGGGAGAACAATTACATTCTGGAAATATAATTCATATGTAGAGGTTAAACCACAAATTTGTATTGGGTTAGGAGTATAAATTCTGGAAAAAGTATGGGAAGAATTAAGTTAAAGAAATTATTAGGGTTCTTGAAGATTATATAGATTTTGGCCCTTTTAATTTATGATACTTGATGAAAACTCGCATGCCTTACGTAAAATATGATTCATTTGGGTTTATAACACTTGTAAAATAAATTTCTGGGAGTTTGGGAGTCAAAATTTATGATTTGGATGAGTTTGGAATAGAATTCCCGTAACTGGTATTCTGCAGTTTTCGCCATAACTGCTTGATCAATCGATCGACCCATGAATGTCGATCGATCGACAATCGATCGATCGAAGCCCTTTCATTGATCGATCGACCCCTTCTGGAAAATGACATTTTCCTCGTGTTAGCTTAATCCAATTTTATGCGTAGTAAATCTTGATTAGTGTTGCTAAAACATAATGGAACATAAATAGGACCAGTAAGGTCGAGGAAAACCCCGTTAAGTGGGACTTTAATGTAAGGTGAAATGAAGGGTAAACGGGGAGGTATTCATAATTATGAAACTATGCATACACGGATTTAATAATCGAATCCTTTTAGGAAGTTGGATTAGAAGATAAGTGAGGGCCACTGAAATTATACTTAGGCATAGGGAATACTTCAAGAGACGAGAAGTGAGAGTTGAATAACAAATTTATGCGAATAAAATGGACGGGTTCATTATGCAAAATAATTGAGTAAAAATGTATTAATAACTGATAAGTATAATTATGGGTCGTGGGCGTACCTAATTTATAAAAATGAATAGTTATATATATATATGACTGTGTGATTGTTCATATATCCTATATAAGTGTAAAAATCATGTCCGCGCTACTTGCTATCCCTGAGGTTACCGCGCTGGGACAGTCTTATCTCGATGGGACCTTTATGGGGGATATCGACTTGTACCCTAGAACATAGGAATCCTTGGTACAGGCTATCTGATGGATAGTCAGACGGTCCTAAGAGACATGAGGGTATGTGCTGACCTCTTGGTGACTTGGAACTATGCTTCATCTCAATTTATATTTGTTTTGTATTAATACAGTTCGAGAGTGATTCCGAACTAGTATTTCCCTTAGTACGAGTGATACGGGGACTTGATAGCAGAGTATGCCAGCACCATAAAGTTATGTGAGGTGCCAATAGTATATATATATTATATGAGTGATCAATATATATACATAGACTTAAAAATTTGTAACTTTCTACTGTGACTAAAGGAAGTTAAGTAACGAATATATATTCCGAATGTATTATATTTGATTGAAAAGTTGTGACACTACTAAAAGACTTTTTAATGAAATAAGAGTTATGTAAAGACTTTACTCCCTGGAACTTAGTTATATTAGTCCTAGTAATTGCCAGCATGAAACCTAATGAGGAATCTGAAGTAAGTTAAACTTTTGGGATTAATAGTGCGGTAGGGTGCACACTAGAATAGAGGTGAGACTTTCTCAAGAGAGTTTCGTATACTAATATGGTTGTTGCATTAGCCGGTAAACATTTTTAAATACTTGCTAAACTAAATTTAAACTGTTTTACAATCGGGCTCTGACCCGTTTTCTGTTATCTCTCCTCTCTTGTATGTATATATATATGTATTACAGGTGCCCAGCCACAGGGGCGTCATGCTTAGGATTCTTTGGATAGAACGTGCTGCATCTTTTGTGGGAGTTGTTGGCCATTTGCTTAGACGACCTCATTATTGACTCCACTTCTAGTTCTGTTTTATCTAGTTGGGCATGTGTCGCCCTTTTTCCTTATTCGGTCGGTTTTTTGAGAGATTGTAATTCATTTACTTTCAGTACTTTTTACCTTGGGATTTATTACTGCCAGGATGTTTTCCTTATTGTTTTATTGTTGGGATTTGTTATTTGATGGATTACATTCTTAATTGTTCGTTTACAAGTTTAACCACTATTGTGTGACTCTTAAACTGTTATTTGTTAAAGGTTTTCTAATTGGATTAAATAAAAATGGAAATTAAGGTTTTAAATGGTTTTGACACTTAAATATCGTTATTCGTATACATAACCGTTATTCTCATAGGTATTCCTTTTTCTTACTAGGAATATTTTTAAATATCGTAAATTCCATATCTACTAAACACGCACAGTAGAATAAGTAACAGGTACACATATATTTATCTCTCTCTCGAGGGTTAAGGCGTTTTCTTACTAGGAATATTTTTAAATATCGTTAGAGCTCTATATATATACTAGTTCAGCACCCCTGGGTTAAGGCCCCCTTGGTACAATGCATACTCTACTATCATGTCCCGGTGCATCGCTCATTGCATAAAGGACTATAGGTCCAATCTCTCGCGAACCATCAAAACAAACACATATATTGGAGGCGAACATAGTTCCAAGCCCATGGGATACACACATACCTACGCACCCATTTGTCAACACTATCGTTCTCACTGATAGCCGATACCTAGGTTCTATGTTCTAGTGATACAAATCAAAATCCCCCCGAAGGCTCCTCAAGATATGATCGTCCACAATGCGCAACCTCTACCCGATAGCAAGCAGCGTATGTATATTATACACACAATAATTCAATCAATAGGTATATACATAACCTATAATAGTCATTAGGTATTCACACAACCCAAATCCCCAAATTTATATGTCGTATTATTATCTCTAATACCCACGTTACTCTATTTGTACGATTAGTCTCTCTATCATAAATATTCTATAAGGCCCTCTTATTCCAACATTTTCCCTTAGTAATTACATAATAATCTTGTCATACCCCGTACTTTGAAGATATGAGAATTTAATTATTTTGGGAGAAATAGAATTATTATATTGGGAGAATTTAGAATTTTTTTCGGAGTCTCGAATGATGAATTAGAGTGCACGATTGATCCGGGATAGGTCGAGATAGTCAAAATGACTGCCCGAAAGTTATATTTGGGTTTCAGAATATTTTGGACCTAGTATGACTCAAATATAAGTAAACGAGTCATTTTAAGTGTGTATTATCATTTAAAGTTGGGAATTATTAAAGATAAGGGTTATTTAGTCTCATAAGACTTAGGCTTATCTCATTTTTGTGAGAAAACCCTTGAGAGAGAGAGAGAGAGGCCATCTTGAGAGAGAAGAAGAGAGGAGAAAGCTTGGAGCTTTGGATATCTTCGGCTCAAATACACAGATTCAAGGAAGATTCAACCTCTACAACTTTGAGGCAAGTGATTAAACTTGCTAAATACTTATGTGTGTGATTTATTTCATAATTTGTGGACAATTTAGTTGATGGTTGAATATTTATGAGAATACCCTACTTTTGGTGTTAAATCTTGCATTTGATGTGTATAAAGGGGTTTAATGGTATAAAAATGGTTGGGATCATTTATGAGATGATAAATTATTGTTGGAATGTTGTTTAAGAATTGTAGAGTATATTTGGCGATGTTTTGGAGATAAAATTTGGGGTGTTAACTTCGTAAGTTTAGAGCAAAAATTATGTAGACCGGATCGGTCCGGGTAGGAAAGTCGGATCGAATAATTTTTAAGGAGATCGGATCGGTTCATTTTTAAAGAAATCGGATCGGTCCGGTCATTAAAGATTTCTATAAAAAATTTACGAACCGGACCAGTTCATTTTTGTGGACCCCCTGTCCGGTCCGATCATGGTATTTTGCCAATTCTGGTTTTAGCCCCTTTTAATTGGTTTTATTGCTTAGGGACCCTCCAATGGAGTGTAGTAAACACGTTTATGAGATATTATGAGGGTTCATATTAGGATGCAAAAGAGAGGTCACTTTGGGGGCCATAATAGAGGTATATAAGAGTAAATTATGTTGTTTTCTTTTAGTAATCCTTTAAGGAATGAGGATTCTTTTGAGGATGGTTTCAGGTTATTATGGAGGCGTTTTTAGGAGTTTAACATGTCAGATTCTTTCATAAATTCTTCAAGTAGTAGGAATTTACTTAACTCCAATTATAGACTAGGTGAGAGAAATATGGTGTGTATTTAGTGTTGATTAAATTGGGTGACTATTTATATCATAGGTGTGATGGATTAACACGTTTCAAGTGAGGGATTGAATAGTAAAATGGATTTGGGAAGGTATGCGAGAGTGTATCGGTTAGTATGATGAGAGTTATATACATATAGACGGATTCATTACTTTTATACATGCGGATATGAGATAGTATGTATATATATGGCGTGAATATATATACCTTGTGTGATGGTTTGCATATATGATGTGATTGAATATATATATCTGGCGTGTATGATATATATTATGTGAAGCATACCCTCTAATGTTATCATGGGAAGTTGCGCGATGTGGGTGAATCTCCCTGGATTGAGAAGCAGGGAGAGTATAGTCCCCAGGTCATAGCGTCCATTGTTTATATTGCGTGATTTTTATTAGGGGTGAGACGTGGTGGGTACGTTTCGTTCTCATTTCCGGGGAGGAACTATGGTCGTTTCCCATTCGTTGTGATTAGGTTCTTGCCAAGTCGGTGTGAGCTTCCAACTATTGGTTACCCAGGGACATGTGAGCGATCCCTTGAAAGATGATAGCATTATAGAGACTGTTAGTATACATATATTATGTGTGATATGTATGTGTACTTGTTAGAGAATGATAAATTATGTATAATACGTGTGTGTAATATTATACAAGCTTTGTATATAGTGTGTGATATCTTAATATTATAACTAGAGAAAGTTATAAAAATATGTATTATATGTTGTCTTTTGTAGCATGAGAGTGGACGAGTATACTCTTATGCCGATAGACAGGAGTAAGGAGTGCATACTGTGGACTGAGGCCCGACCGAAAGTGTTATATAGTAGTGTATTGGGGGGGTTCCTTGTTTGGATTTCACTTTGCAAGACGTCCCACGCATGGAACTTAGCGCAATGTTAGGCGTGGAGAGATGTTTGGTCCTTAGTTCTTGGGTTTATGTAAAATAATGGGTGAATATTTCTAGCTTTAAAGATGACATGGGATATCTTATGCTAATAACTTGTGAAGTTAATAATTAGAAAACCGAGATAAATATACTTAAGTGTTATTATCGTATAAGTTTGGGTGTGAACTTAGGAGATGATAGAAGAAGTAGATGGATGGTTATGTTAGAGATAGTGAGTTACGTGAATGGGGCTTATGCGTAGATTAAAGAGGATATATCCCTAGAATGTGTTGGGTAGCTTAGTTGAGGTTCATATGCATACGTTAGGTGCGCGCTATAAATGAGGGGTGAGGTTAAATCCCAAGAGTGAGACACCACTTTAATTATGATATTGTGCATTAATAATTATTATGCATTTTAACTCACTTGCTAAAATTATTTTGGAACCTCGGGCTGGCTCTGTCCCATTTATATCTTTTCTCTTGCTATACGTATATTGTATATTTTAGGTGTCCCTCCGCAAGGATGCCAATGATGCCTATTCTATCCAATGTCCTTAGAGCTGTAACATATGCGAAATGTTATAGGATTTTGTTGTAGTCGCTTCATATGTTTTGTAAATCTAGTTAAGGATCCATTTTGTATATCGGTTATGTGGACCCAGGGATTGTATATGTAGATCTTTTATTATTTTTATCTTCTAGATGTTGTATTCTCTGTGACCCGACAGCATATTCGGGTTTATTCTTTTTGTATTTGTGTTTTATATTATCATGTTTTGTAGTCATGTTGCATGTTGTTTTGTAGTTTCTTGTATGTTTTAAAAAATTTGGCATCCGCTTATTTTATTGGGTGGTTAGTTAGATTTTTATGTCTATGTGACAGTGATGCTAAGAATGATACACTTGAGATTCCTGTTTTATCTTGGTACAGGGTTGGCCACCCGTTATTAATTTAAGGGGGGTGTCACAAATCTCACCACTAGACTATGTAATGAAGTCACTCAAGAATAGAGAAGGTCATTCTCTTTAACTCGAATCAACTTTATAAGGTTTTAACTTGTCCGAGCAAAACTTTGAACTTCTGAAATCTCGTTAGAAGTTAGGAAAATCTCGTTCGAACAAAACTTCGTACGAACTAGGGCCTAAATTATCGTTAGAAGCTCGTTCGATCGAGGTCATTCGAACAAAACTTCGAACGAGTCTACTCTGAATTCTTGTTGGATAGGTCGTTGGTAATCTCATTCGAACGAGATTATCGAACTTCGTCCCTAACCTCCAAAACCTTCGTTTTTCCAACTTTTTCATCACCCAAATCATCCAAAGCTTATCCTAACTCAAATCCAACGATTCTAAATTATACTCGCTAGTATTAGAATGCTTTCCAACATGTTTTTAACATCAAATCCTTTACAATTATAACATGAATTCAGATTAATTCCTCAAATCTTCAAAAAAAACCTGAATTCACATAATCACCATTAATCACAATTAAACATAGATTTGAATTCATGATTTTAACATGTAAAACCCAGATTTCTTATCCCCCAATATATGGTTATTCAACTACATGCAAAAAACCTATACCACAATCTTGGATTAATACCCAATTTCAATCCGAAATTTCATAATATCATAAATTAATCATCAACTAGTCTAACATGGACATTATATGCTCTAAATGAAGCAAACACTTGCCTTTTCACCAAGGTCTGATTCATCGCTTGAAATTGGTATGAGATTGTACCTCTCTTCCCGATCTATGTTTTGATGGTATTTTTGGTGAAAAAAGATTGGGTTTGGTCTTAGTGTCTCTTTAAGTTCTCTCCTTCTTCCTTTTGGATTCCTTCTCTATTTTTTCAGCACATAACCCTAACTGCTACTGCGTAAGAAATGATATATTAATCTAATTTTCATCCATTAATAAATCAAAATTTTTCAAAAGACCAAAATACCCCTCCGGGGTGTCGGGTTGGCCTAAAGTTGCCCCGGACTCCAAACTAAACTCCTAAGTAGACTTTTCTGACAATCTCAACCCTTACGGACACACTGGGGTACACAAAAAAGCCATCCGAATAACTAAAAATAAAATTACATTTTAAATCCTCACTTAAGTCCCAACACGACTCACACGCGTGTCCCAACTAAGTGTAATGTAACTGCCATATTTTTCACTCACGATAATTATATAATATTCTCATTATATATTACTTTAGTCATTAAGTAATCTTCAACACAATTCTCACCAATAAATACTAACTCTCATCACGCTAGTAATTATTTAATTAAATCCGAATTAATTATAAATGTTCCCATTTAAATTAATTAATCCCTTGATTAAAATAAAATCTTTCAAAAATATGGGGTATTACAAACTTCCCCCCTAATAATGGAATTTCGTCCCGAAATTCGAAATAGAGTAAAAATAATGGTGTACCTGGTAGGAACAACTAAGGATACTTGTCACGCATCACATCCTCGTGCTCCCAGGTAGACTCCTCGACATTATGATGACGCCACTGAACACGCACTAACGGCACTACCTTTGACCTCAATTTCCTCTCGCTATGATCTAGAATAGCAACTGGTCCCTCCTCGTAGGAGCTTTTGGGCTGTAGGTATATCTCCTCTAAAGCAATATGAATGTGGACCATGTCATCCCAAAGATATCTCCTCGGCGAAGAAATATGGAACACGTCATGAATCCTATGCAAGTGCTCCGGTAACCCGAGTCTGTAAGCTACTGGACCAATCCGCTCAATAATAGGGAATGGCCCTACGTACCTCGGCGCCAACTTCCCTTTATTCCCAAACTTCACTACCCCCTTCATAGGAGATACTCGTAACAACACCTGGTCTCCTACATTGAACTCCCCGAAGAACCTCTTGGATTTGGCGTAGCTCTTCTGTCTATCCTGAGTAACCCTAATACGGCTCTGAATCATCTCAATCTTGTCTGAGGTATCCTGAATCACCTCTGTCCCAAGTAGCTTGTTGTCCCCCACCTCTAGCCAACACGCTGGAGAACGATAAGGCCTCCCATATAACGCCTCAAATGGAGTCATGCCAATAGTAAACTGATAGGAGTTATTATAAGCAAACTCCAACAGTGGAAGGTATTGCTCCCAACCCCCGTCAAAATCAAGGATACACATCCATGACATATCCTCTAACATCTTATTCGTTCGTTCAGTCTACCCATAAGTCTGCGGGTGATAGGCCGAACTCAATCGTAACTCTGTACCCATGGCCTCTTGGAAGCTCTCCCAAAATCTGGACACAAAAATCTTGCCCCGGTCAGACACAATATCAAGGGGCACCTCGTGGAATCTCTCTACCTCTACAATGAACATATGAGCATACTGCCTCATAGTATAATCGGTCTGAACTGGCAGAAAGTGAGATACCTTGGTAAACCGATCCACAATCAACCATATGGAATCATGACCCCTCTACGATGTAGGCAACCCTGTGATGAAATCCATGGAAAACTCTCCCATTTCCACATAACGGTTGTAGGAGCCCCGGTGATATCTGGTGGTCCACTTTTACTAGATGATAAGTGGTAAATTTTGAAATAAACTAGGCGATGTCCTTCTTTATTCGACTCCACCAGTACTGTCGCCTCAAATCCTGGTACATCTTATCCCTTCCGGGATGTACCGCAAATCGTGAACCATGTGACTCCTCCATCACCGCATGTCGTAACACCTTCCCCTCTGGAACTACTAGTATTCCATTGAAGCTTAAGCCCCCATCTTAGCTCACAGAATACGACTATGCCACCTCGTCTAGAAGCTGTGCAATTCGATCTTGACAGAACGAGTCTGCTGCCTGAGCCTGTATCACCCTAGTAACGATCTCGAGTGTAACCGTCATCACTGACATGAATGAGCGTGCCACCACATCCTGTTGTCCTAGTTCCTTCCATTTCGCCTTCCACACCTCGGCCACCTCACCTGCTAGCCTACGACTCAATGCGTCTGCTACCACGTTAGCCTTCCCCGGGTGGTAATGGATGTCGAACTAATAGTCCTTCATAAATTCAAGCCACCTTGCTGATGCATATTCAACTCCTTCTGCGTGAATAGGTACTACAGTGACTTGTGATCTGCGAATAGGCATAATTTCTCCCCCAAGAGATAATGTCTCCATACCCGAAGTGCAAACACAACTGCCGCTAACTCCAAGTCGTGGGTGGGGTAACTCCTCTCATGAGTCTTAAGCTTTTGGGAAGCATAAGCTATAGCCTTATCCTCCTGCTGAAGAACACCCCCTAGTCCTAGTTAGGACACATCAGTATAAACCAGGTATTCCAGCCCCGGCCTGGGTAGTGCTAGAATTGGTGCTGAAGTCAGCTTGTTGTTAAGCTCACCAAAAGCCAACTGACAGGCGTCATCCCATATCAATGGCACCCCTTTGCGAGTCAAATTTTTTACTGGACCTGCTATCTTCGACAATCCCTGAATAAATCGCATGTAGTATCCTGCCAGCCCAAGAAACTACATATCTCTACCGACGTCGTGGGTTGTCCCCACTCCCTCACCGTTGACACCTTCCCCGAATCTACAAATATACCTTCTTAAAAAATAATGTGTCCCCAAAACTAAACTTCTCTCAGCCAGAACCCACACTTCTCATATTTCGCATACAATTTGTGCTCACGTAGTGTCTGCAAAACCAACCATAAATGCTCGGCATGCTCCTCCTAAGTCCGGGAATAAATCAGGATGTCATCAATGAAGACAATGCCAAACTAATCTAAGAACTCTCTGAACACCCTGTTCATCAAGTCCATGAATACAACCGGTGCATTGGTTAGCCCAAATGGCATAAGCCTAAACTCGTAGGATCCATATCGCGTCAAGAAGGCAGTCTTAGACATGTCCTCCTCTCTGATACGTAAGTGATGGTATCTCGACCTCAAGTCTATCTTCAAGAAGTAGGAAGCACCCTTCAACTAGTCTAATAGGTCATCGATTTGGGGCAATGGATACTTATTCCGTATCGTGACCTTATTTAACTCTCGGTAGTCTACACACAATCGTAATGACCCATATATCTTCTTTACAAACAATATGGGAGCACCCCAGGGCGAGGTACTTTTGCAGATGAAGCCTTGACCCAAAAATTGCTCGATCTGATCCCGTAGCTCCCTCATCTCTGTCGAAGCCATACGGTAAGGTGCATGGGCTATCGGCTGAGTGCCTGGTGTCAATTCTATCACAAACTCTATCTCTCTGCTAGGCGGTAGCCCTGCAATGTCCTGAAATACATCAGCGAAATCACGAACAACTGGAATCAAATCAAGTGGAAGCACCACCTCCTTAGAGGTCTCCTCCTCTATATAATACAAATGGGTAGACGAACCTCCCTCCGAATGAGGCATCGCCACCAAAAACATCTCCTAACCCGGTATGGCGAACACAATACTATGACTATAGCAGTAAATCATTGCCCTAGACATAACTAGCCAATCCATCCTGATGATAGCATCATACTCGTTTATATCTTAGATAAGCATATTGACCGGTAAGATCAATCTCTCAATCTCTATGCCTACTCCCCGACATATAAAGAATATCAATGACCCATAGTCCAATGGTGAGTCTACACTAGTAACAGTGCTCTTCACCGTGTCTAATAACCCCGTGGCACGTGTAAAACTAGTGGCAATGAAATTATGCGAAGCCCCCATGTCAAATAATATATGCCCCAAAGTCCCCTGGATAGAAAACATACCCTCAACTACGAGTGGATCATGGGGAACTGCGGCCTAGTGGAAGTTGTAGACACACCCATACTACAGCTGTCCCTGCTGGATCGGAGCTGCTGGAATGGATGGCAAAACTGATATCTGCAGTGGAAGGTGTAGGGGCTCGGAAGGGAGAGAGATCGACTCTCAGAACCATTTACGATTCCTAGCTCCACGAAGACTTGGACTCGGAAGGATAGACGATGAGATGACATACGTCTCAACGTGATCCCCGCTTTCGAGAAAGCCAATTCTATAGAAAAGAAAAGATGTGGGATTCAGACTTAGAAGCCGAGGCAAGAAGTGATCTAGGAAGAAGGGTTCCATGGGTAGAAGACATACATATGTAGAATAATAAAGTCGAAAGTCAATAATATATATATATATATATATATATATATATATATATATATATAAAATAAAAGGGATCGGGTTTGTGCTGGGAGGGCGACTAGAAATATTGATCGTTGGGGCTCCTGACGAGTGCCCTGTTGCTGCTGCTGTTGTGGGGCTCTACCATTTTGAGGACAATCTTGACATTTCTGGCCAGTGTTTCCATAAGCGAAGCATCTCCCCAGAAAGAGTCCTCCCCTCTGCCCCTGTTGGCCGTTACCACCCCTCCCTTGCCCTTGTTGGCCCTACTAAAAGCGTTATTGGCCCTGTCGGCCAGGTTAGCCCTGATTGACTTATTTAAAAGCTCCCTGTTCCTACCTGTAGTCACCTGATCTGAATCTCTTAGCAGGGTCCCCCTGGTGGGAACTCTTCTCACCTTGCCGTTGCTGACCCTGAGCTGGTTGTGCCCCACTAGCACCATTACCTCCTGTCTTGCCCTGCTGGCTGGACTCCCCCACTAGTTTTCTTCCCTTCTGATGGAAGCGGTGATCTTGGCAGTGTAGTAGGGAAGCATTAAGCACATCAGTATACATACCCAACGAAAGATTCCCCAAAATGTGCTGATGAATCCTCCACGTCAAGCCATCCATAAACATCTAAATTTTCTTCCCCTTAGTAGGTACCTCATCTGGCACCAGATTAATCAATCTCGTGAACTCTTCCTCATACTCCTCAACGGTATTTCTCTCATGGGTGAGATCCAGTAATTTCCACCTCATCTCAATCTAAATCGAGGAAGGGAAATATTTATGGTCGAGCGACACCCAGAAGTCCAGGATATTCATGATGTCTCTCTCCTCAGCAGTGGTAATAGACTCCCACCACTGCAGTGCCGCTCCCACTAGCTTAAAAGTAGCTAGTATATGACTCTAAACCTAAGTACACTCATACATCCTCAAGTGTCGCTGAATGTCCTTTTTCCACTGGCTCACTACCACAACATCTGAACTCCCTGCGAACTCCGGAGGGTGTGACTTCCGGAAGGCATCTATGACTCATTCCCAAGCATAAGGGAATGAGTGAGCTGGTGGTGGGGCCACCAACGGTGCCTGGGGTGGGGCCTGTTGTACCACGGACAAAGATGCATTTTTCCGGTTCTATGATAGCGGAAACCTCCGCAGCATTCATCGTACCCAGGGCCGGAGTTGGCTGGTGCTCGGGCTGGGCATCGCTAAGAGCTAGCTGTGCACGTCTGAGAGGCATCTGAAATGAGAAAGAAGCTTTATAAGTCCAAAGTAAATATCTCAAATAGCTAAAGACGTAAAATGCATACTTAATTAATACAACAGTCCTAAACATAGGGCCCTATACCAAATAAAGATACATTGGAAGCATAACAAGCTGCACAGATCCTAAGGACTCTAGAATCGGATGCTCTGATACCACCTGTGACACCCCGCCTAATTAAATACCGGGTGATTATTCCTTTAATTAATTAAATTAGAATATCTAGTCGATTCAGAATATGCATCACTATCGAAAACTTATTATTAACGCTAACCACCTAATATTTAAAAAGGTTGATGTCAAAATTGTATCTTTAATAAAAATAAAATCAAACTGACCAATTAATTAAAAGTACACCATCCAACTAATCTCATAAGGAATAAAATGACTAAAATAATTAATCTGACTGGAGTAAAAACTTTCAGCCTAAATAACGAATACAATAATCCAACAAAATAAACCAACAACTTAAAAGAGTAAATAAATAAATCCACAATATATGACTGTCCGAATATATAAAAGGGGCAACATGCCCTAACTGAAGTAAATAACTCAAGATGAAGGAACAAAAGTCATGGATGAGTCTACTACCAAGTCTTGTAATTTCCAGAGCATCTACAGCTCGCCAAATGAATGGAACTCCTATACTTGGTGTCCCTATGGCTGGGCACCTAAAATTATTTGACAAACGAAAAGAGATTTGCAATAAACGGGCCAGAGCCCAAGTTGAAAACAGTTTAAAAATCGGTAAGTGCTTAAATGAAAATAATAGCACATATAGTGTACATGTTAGGTTCTCGTACTCTCACTTGAGATACTCACATCTCATCTAATGTGCACACCTAACACGTATACTTAACTCATCCTAGTTATGCTACCCCGCCTAACTAGTCTGAAGATGATTATTATCATACTAATGATCTCATGCGTTTAATCATATCACCCGTATCCCGTATTATCATATGTATAAGGATAGTTATTCGTATACATAATCGTTATTCCCATAGGTCCTTTTTCTTACTAGGAATATTTTTAAATATCATAAACTCTATATCTACTAAACACACACAGTAGAATAAGTAACAGGTATACATATATTTATCTCTCTCTATATATACTAATTCAGCACGCATGGGTTAAACCCCTTGGTGCAATGCATACTCTGCTATCATGTCCCGGTGCATCGCTCATTGCATGAAGGACTATAGGTTCAATCTCTCACGAACTATAAAAAAACACATATATTGGAGGCGAAAATAATTCCAAGCCCATGTGTTACGCACATACCTACGCACCCATATGACCATCAATACTATCATCCTCACTGATAACCAATACCTAGGTTCTATGTTGTAGTAATACGAATCAAAATCCCCCCAAGGCTCCTCAAGATATGATTGTCCACAACGCGCAACCTCCACCCGATATCAAGCATCGTAGGTATATTACACACACAATAATTCAATCAATAGGTATATACATAACTTATAATAATCATTAGGTATTCACACGACCCAAATCCCCAAATTTATACGTCGCATTATTATCTTTAATACTCACGTTACTCTACCCGTACGATTACTCTCTCTATCGTAAATATTCCATAAGGCCCTCTTATTCCAATATTTTCCCTTTGTAATTACACAATCATATCACCACTAGACTATGTAATGAAGTCACTCAAGAATAGAGAAGTTCATTCTCTCTAACTCGAATGAACTTTATAAGGTTTTAACTTTTCCGGGCAAAACTATGAACTTCTGAAATCTCGTTAGAAGTTGGGGAAATCTCGTTTGAACGAAACTTTGAATGAACTAGGGACTGAATTATCATTAGAATCTCGTTTGAACGAGGTCATTCGAATGAAACTTCGAACGAATCTACTCTGATTTTTTGTTGGATAGGTCGTTGGAAATCTCGTTCGAATGAGATTACCGAACTTCGTCCCTGACCTCCAAAACCTGCGTTTTTCCAACTTTTCCATCACACAAATCATCCAAAACTTATCCTAACTCAAATCCAACGATTCTAAATTATACTCCCTAGTAATAGAATGCTTTTTAATATGTTTTTAACATCAAATCCTTTAAAATTATAACATGAATTCAGATTAATTCCTCAAATTTTCAAAAAACCCTAAATTCACATAATCACCATTAATCACAATTAAACCCAGATTTGAATTCATGATTTCAACATGTAAAACCCAGATTTCTTATGCCCAGTACATGGTTATTCAACTACATGAAAAAAACCTATACCACAATCATGGATTAATACCCAATTTCAGTCCCAAATTTCATAATATCATGGATTAATCGTCAACTAGTCTAACATGGACATTATATGCTCTAAGTGAAGCAAGATAAACACTTGACCTTTCACGAAGGTCTGATTCATCCTTTGAAATTGGTATGAGCTTGTTCCTCTCTTCCTGATATACGTTTTGATGGTATTTTGGGTGAAAAAAGATTGGGTTTGGTCTTAGTGTCTCTATAAGTTCTCTCCTTATTCCTCCTGGGTTCCTTCTCTATTTTTGCGGTACATAACCCTAACTGCTACTACGTAAGGAATGTTATATTAATATAAGTTTCGTCCATTAATAAATCACAATTTTTCAAAAGATGAAAATACCCCTCTGGGGTGTCGGGTTGGCCTAAAGTTACCCCGAACTCCAAATTAAAGCCCGGAGTAGACTTTTCTGACTATCTTGACCCTTCCGGACACACTGGCATACTCAAAACAGCCATCGAAATAAAAAAAAAATCACATTTTAATTCCTCACTTAAGTCCCGAGACTACTCACACGCACGTCCCAACAAAGTGTACTGTAACTGACGTATTTTTCACTCACGACAATTATATAATATTCTCATTATATATTACTTTACTCACTAAGTAATCTTCAGCATAATTCTCACCAATAAATAATAACTCTCATCACACTAGTATTTATTTACTTAAATCTGGATTAACTATAAATGTTCCCATTTAAATTAAATAATCGCTTGATTAAAATAAAATCTTTCAAAAATACGGGTTATTACATCTGTCCATTTTGCAGGACTACTACCCAGAAAGACTCGAAAAATTGTTTATTGTCCATGTACCTTAAATTTTTATGACAGTGTGGAAGATTTTCTGTTGATAACAAGACTAAAAAGAAGAAGATCATGTTTGTAGAAAAGAAGAAATTGAGATCAACTCTGCTTAAAGATATTGATGAGAGCCAACTTCCAGAGATTTATGGAGGCAAATTGCCATTAGTTCCGATTCAAGATATTTAATTAGCCAATGCTTATTTAGAAGATTTTATATGTTTCATCTCAATTTGTCACTATTCTTAGACAAACTGAGACTATGTAGAATTTATCATGCATAAAAAATGAGTATTTTCTTAAACCTACCTAAACAACTATGTTCCTGTTACACAACCTTGGGAGGCATGATTATTTTCAGTGTTGCTTTGTGTAAACCATTCACGTGAACTTTTGAATATCGAAGTTTCAGTTATTCTTAAAAAGAAGAGCAGGAGGGGCATGAGTCAGCTTGAATTGGAAGATGGGGTTTGAGATGATTTGAAATGTGCCACAGGGGAATTTATCAAAGATGGTGACGATGCAAATAAGCTAAACCGTATTCTCTAACTCACCGGACTTAGTGACCCCGTGTATCTCCAACTCACCGAATTTAGGACCAAATGCTACACTTATATAATTTTATACAATTATTCATTTTAATTTTTATGTTAATTAGCACAATCAGTGTTAATTTAACTTATTTTATAATTGGTTTCATGATTGGAGTGAGCCTTCATCATTGTCCAGTTGGAGCTTGGTACTGATTACCATACTCTTATTAGCTTTCTATTGCCTTTTGTGTTGTTCGTATGTTATGTTTATGTCGTAACACAAAAAAAGATATATCCTTCCCTCGATCTCATTTCTTGTTTATAGATGATTAAGCATTAACATTCATGGAGAAATTTTAAGTTTGAATGAATCCCTATTGCTAGAAGATGATCGTTTTTATTGCTTTGTACATTATTGTCTGTTTTAAGATCTAAAATGTAAAAAAGAATGTCTTTATCCATGCATGTAGCCAATAATTAGGCAGTGATAGGATAAGCTTAATTAATATTTATATGTTGTACTATTCTGATAGATCAGATAATTAGGTGACTGTTTTTAGTTTTCGTCCCCAATGCCCATTTCAAACCCCAAAAGAAGCATTTAAACCGAAAAATAAGCGCATATTAGTCAATTTAGCAAACCGAGAGTCCGATGAGGATGCGGTTACCTTAGACAAGATAATTGGTATTTCTTGATATGTTTGTACCTATATCTAGGAAGCTAAGTGGTTGTTTTTAATTTTCGCCCCCAATGCCCATTTTTAACCCCAAAAAGAAGCGTATACTAGTCAATTTGACCAATCGATAGTCCGACGAGGATGCGGTTAGTTTAGACAAGTTACTTTTGTATCACCTGATGTATTTGCACCAATTTTTAGGCCGCTAGGTTGGTGTTTTCAGTATTCACCCCCCCCCCCCCCTCCCACGTCCATTTTTAACCCCAAAAAAGAAACGTATATTGGTCAATTGGGTCAACCGAGAGTCCGATGATGACGCGGCTAGTATATACAAGTTTATTTGGTATCACTTGATATGTTAGTACCTAAATCTAGTCTACTAAATTGTTATTTTCAGTTTAAGTCCCCAACTCCCATTTTTAACATAAAAAAGCGTTTACTAGTCAATTAGGCCACACACATAAATAATTAAACTATATAAATAAGGTAAAATAGATGTGTAAGTAGCAATATATTTCTTTATATAAGGTAAATACATGCGTAATTAGAAATATATTTGTCTTTATATATATATATGTGTGTGTATGTGTGTGTGTGTGAATAAATTAGAAGATCTCACTTACAAAAGATAAAAAATGCGCACAGTGAGAAAAAAATGAAGTTTTCTTTGATAAACCCCACTTGAAATGAGATGAACCTGCAATAATAACACAATCAAGAACATAAATAGGGAATAACTAACAAAGAAAAAAACTAATTAAAGTTAACCCATAGTTATTGGTCATTACTTGAAATGAAATGAACCTACAATAATCCCATGCGTGTTGACTTTACGTCACGTGTAGAGAGGAAATACCGTAGAATTTAACTCATAGTTGTTGGTCCTCACTTGATTGCTACTTTGATTAAATGCAAGTCATTAGCTAAGTCTGACTCAGAGTGGCATTTACACGAGAAGGTGTTATTTTTTCAAAAATATAAATTTTTAGCCTTCCATAAATTCCAACAACACAAAATAAATAAATATACCATTAGGTGTCGTTCAAATTTTCATCTTTACAATGCCAAATGTTTTCAAGAAGCGACTCTCCAGAGTTATAATTCACATATGCTTGCCATTTTTCAAGTGATATAAAATTAAGGCATGTATCGACAGATACGTTGGTATATATATGTATATACAAATAATTAATTACACACTAACTGCGATCAACTCTATATAAACAATACTCCAATGATTAACCTTCATCATGACAAGATCTCGCAGCAAAAAACATAATAAAATATTAAAGATAGAAAGAAAGAAATTAACTACAAAAAAAAAGAATTAAAAAAAAAAGAATTCATGGAAAAAATTATATCAGCATTAAACTAACTGAATCAAATTTATCTCATCTCGAAGAGTCATCACCAAGCAACAACCCAATTTCCTTCACAACCACCACCACCAATCCCCAAAAAACATAAATGATAAAACAAGCAACCCGGTGTGAATACAAAAATTCACCACCTTACGTGGACCAATTACAAGCCAGCATGTGTCATCTAATGTGGCACAAGTCCAAGTCAGCATGATACAAATCAACGACCAACAAGGAAGCCCGACCAATGAGGAAGCCCGACCAACATGGAAGACCAACCAACTGGAAAGACCGACTAACAACAGGGAGTCCAACCAATATGGCCAATGAAACGCCAGTAGTTTTATGTTTAATTCTCATTATGTATTGATGTATATGCCTAACAAATGAAAGCATTCTATCCTTTCACATGATGACTCTTGACACCCCTCTTGGGCTATAAATACATTGTAACACCTTCATTGAAGGGGGACCAAAAAATAAATCAAGACAGTCAAGTAATACATAACAGTGGATGTAGGCTTTTCTATTGAGCCGAACCACTTTAAAAACCTCATTTGTCTTATTTGTTTTACTTATTTATCTGTGATCAATTAATTAGGCTTAGTCTAGTTTTTTGCATCAACGCGCCGTCTGTGGGAACATATTGCTAAACGTTTTCACTAATTCATCATGCATGGCTGATATCACTAAAACAAGTAACAAAAATGATGGAATTCCGCTTAATCCCTCTACCCCTATAAGTAACAACGATTTAACTGGAATTTTGGCTAGCCTGGCCAAAGGTCAAGAGGCTATGCAGGATAAGATATGACAATTGGCCCAAACTCTTCAAACCGGAGTTCCTGAACAGTCCAATCAAAGGAGTATGCCATCGCCACCGATAAGGAGTGTTGGGCATAGCCATTCCAAAACTTCAAGGGATCCTCCGTACCGTCTTGGAGAAACTTCTTCTCTCAGGACTCCTAGCTCCTATGATGGACAGTCCCTCATTCCAGAAAGACTGAGTGCCTTAGAAAGGCTAAGTAGGGCCTCTCCTTTTGATCGTTTGGGACCTAAGGGAAATAAAAATGCCCTTCGAGTTGCATCGGGAAATACTTAATGGCCAACGACTTGAGGGAAGGTTTAACCCAGTCATGATCAAACGCTCGACGAACTGCTCGATCCAGTAAAAGAGAAGGTTTGCAAGAGGAAAGCTCAACACAATCAGTGGGTCAAAACGAAAGAACCACCACGAATAGATCTGGTGCTGGCAATGATGCTTGGAAGGGGTCCATTCAGCATTTGGAAGATAGATTATGAGAAATGGCCAAGGTCAAGAATCCTCTCCAGAGAAGTTTTGTCAAGGGATCTCCCTTTGTGCAAACCATTGTAGATTTCCCTACACCCACCAAGTTTAAAGCTACAGTGGTTACTCCCAAGTATAATGGGAATACTGATCCAATTCTTCATATAGAACAATACCAAGCAGCGGCCGATATCTATGTTGTCCCTGACGAGATGAGGTGTAGAGCCTTCTCAGGAACAATCACTGGATTTGCTCAAATCTGGTATAATAGTCTTCCTCGGGGGTAGATTTTTAGCTTCCAACAACTCGCCAAGCTATTCATTGGTAATTTCTACTTCGGAGCCAAACCAATGAAGCGAGTAGCTCATTTGCTTAGTGTGAGATAAAAGGTGGGACAAAGTACTAGGACTACATCACTTGTTTCAACAACGAGAAATTACAAGTTATTGATTACCAGGAAAAGACTGCAATCACTTCCCTCATGAGTGGTTTACTACCCAAAAAACTATATTATACTTTGGCAAAAGATCCCCCAAAGACGATGACGAAATTGATGGCTAAAGAAGTTAAGATTATGAATGCCGAGGAAGCTATGGTAGCTAAAAAGAATTCAGATGCAAAGGCAAAAATGCAGTCTGAAGGGAAGTTAGATAAGAATGAGCATAAGAATCACCATGAGCGTATGAATTATAAAGAAAAAGAAAGCCTAGATCCGCTTAGAGGATATACCAATTACACTCCCTTAACGGTGGATATACATCATGTTTTGGAAGAAATTAATCACAACAATGATTTGAGTTGGCCTGAAAAGTTAAGGTCACCTTCTGATAAGAGGGATAAGTCCAAGTATTACGAATTTCACAAAGACCATGGTCATACGACCAATCGGTGTATTGCTCTCCAGAATGAGATTGAGGCACTCATCTGATGAGGAAAATTGAACAGATTTGTTTATCAGCAGACTAGTGGAAGATCTGGAGGTAGAGGTCGAAAGAGATCTAAATCTCATGTTAAACCTAGAGAGGAGAAGAAGAGGAACCGTGACGATGATCCAGAAGACGATCTTAATCTCCCCAAGAAGCCTAGGCAACCTGAACGCGAGGTATTCACACTTAACTTTGGATATTTTGGTTTCCATATGATAACAGGTGGAGATACAGGAGGAGGAGACCATACTGATGAAAGGAAGGCTTACCTCAATGAGGCTCAAGCTTGTTCCTATATCTGGTGAATCAACCTTACCGAGGAAGACCGACCAAGGAAAGTCAACAAGGATAATCTCGTAATTGGCTTTTCCAAGAATGATCTATCCAGAGTATTGTATCCTCATGATGATCCTTTTGTGATCAAAGTCAGAATAAGACACGTACTGGTAGTAAGAACACTAGTGGATAACGATAATTCGGCGGACATTATGTTCTATCCATGTTTTGATAGTTTGGATTTAAAACTCGTCCAACTGGAGCCTTTCCACTGGCCCCTCATTGGATTCTGTAGTGAGAAGGTATTTCCATTAGGAACAATCAAGCTAGATGTGTTGATCGGGACATGGCCGGCGAGCAGGACAAAGAGATTGAGATTCTTTATAATGGATAAAAAAATGTTCATGCTGCTTACAACATGATCATGATAAGAGTAGGTCTAAAGAAATTTGAAGCTGTACCTTTTACTGTTCATCAATGCTCGAAGTTCCCGTCCAATTTTGGAGTTAGAATAGTAAAAGGAGATCAGAAAGTAGCTTGGGAATGCTACTATTCATCTACCGAGGAGGAAGATATGGTAGAAGTAAAGAGGAAAATAACAACTTATCAAATGGATATGTCTGAACCAAACAACGAATCTGAGGTTGAAACCTTAGATCCAAGAGATTAATCAGAGCTCGTGAAAGGACAGATGATGGAGGCAACATAAAGCATTGTTCTGGACGATGATAAACCAGAGCGAATGACTCAAATAGGAGCGTCATTGGATCTGGTTCTTAAACAAGAATTGGTGGCTTTATTGAGATAAAGAAAGCAGGTATTCGCATGGAGCCATGAAGATATGCCTGGCATAGACCCAAATTTCCTGTGCCACGAGCTTAATGCTAATAAGGAGGTTAAACATGTAAAGCAGCGAAGAATATTTTTCATCCTCGAAAAGAACCAGGCTATACAGGAAGAAGTGGATAAGCTTCAAAAAGCTTTGTTGAACATATGAAGTACCCATATTGGTTGGCCAATGTAGTTATTGTCAAGAAGAAAAATAATAAGTGGAGTATGTGTGTGGATTTTACTGACTTGAACAAAGCGTGCCCAAAGGATCATTTTCCTTTGCCACGAATTGATCAACGAGTGGATGCTACTTCGGGGCATGAGCTGCTGAGTTTTATAGATGCATATTCTCGTTATAACCAGATAAAAATGAAGCTAGAAGACAGAGAAATACTTCCTTTATTACTCCCCGAGGAACTTATTGCTACAATCTTATGCCGTTTGGTCTAAAAAATGCAGGTGCCACTTATCAAAGACTGGTGAACAAAGTATTTGAGGAGAAGATAGCCAAGAACATAGAGGTGTATGTTGACGATATGCTGACAAAGAGCAAAAAATTTGCTGATCATATTGCCGACCTCAGCCAGACGTTTGATCAGTTGGAGAAGCACCAGATGAAGTTAAACCCGACCAAATGCGTCTTCAGAGTTCAAGAGGGAATGTTCCTCGAGTATATAGTAAATTAAAGGGGCACTGAAGCTAATCTAGATAATATCAATGCCTTGATAGAAATGCAATCCCCAACCAGTAAAAAGGATGCTCAAAGGCTAACAGGGCGTGTAGCAGCACTCAACAGATTTGTGTCCCGAGCAACAGACAAATGTTTACCATTATTTAAGGTTCTTAAAAAAACCTTTGAATGGAATGATGAATGTGAAAAAGATTTCCTAGAATTAAAGAAGTACCTGGGAGCACCCCCACTACTCTCCCGACCAGTGTTGGGAGAAAATCTATATTTGTATCTGGTTGTTTCTAAATCAGCTGTTAGCTCTGCCTTGATCAAAGAGGAGAATGGAGTTCAAAAGCCATTGTTTTACACTAGCAAAGCTTTTCGAGGAGCAGAGGTCAGATATCCCAGGATGAAGAAGTTAGCACTAGCCTTAATTGAGGCTAGTAGACGGATGAAGCCATATTTTGAAGCTCATACCATAGTGGTATACACTAACATGCCACTGAGGCAAGCTTTGCATAAGCCAGAGAAATCTGGAAGATTGATGTATTGGGCTATGGAGTTGAGGGAATATGATCTTGTATATGAACCAAGGACTTCTTTAAAAGGACAAGTTGTAGCGAATTTTATTGCAGAATTTACTTACCCAGAGGTTCCCGAGCAACACGAGACTCCGGTCGAGCAATACTCAAGAGTCAGCAAACCTACTAGAGATATCCCCGACCAAATCCAAGCAAAGGAAACTGCAGAAGAAGTTACCACCGACCAACCAGAATCCTCCAGCGGAGTATAAGAGATGAAAAAGAAATATAAGGAGGTAAAGGATAAAATCTTCCATCAAGGGATTCTGACAAACCAAGTGTTTAACAACAATAATCCCATGTGGAGTCTGTATGTTGATAGGTCATCCTGTGTAACTGGATATGGAGCAGGAATCATCCTCAATACTCCAGATGAAATAAATATAGAGTACGCTCTACTATTACAATTTCGAGCCTCTAATAATGAGGCAGAGTATGAAGATGTGATTGTTGGTTTAAATTTAGCCAAATCACTGAATGCCGAGCAAGTTGTGGTATATAGTGATTCACAGTTGGTGGTAAATCAGGTGTTGAACTTATATGCAACTAAAGGAGAATTAAATACCAGATACTTAGCTAAATATTTGAAGGTAATCACTACTTTTCCAGCTATTCAAATGATGAGAATTCCAAGATTGGAAAATGCCCGAGCAGATGCACTTGCTCGGCTAGCTTCAATAACCAGAACTGAGTTATGAAGTACTATTCCTATTGAGTTACCTGCTAATAGGAGCATTGATGAAGATTGGATGGTTAATTTTATTCCAGTTGACATGGTTCCATCTTGGATGGATTCCATAAGAGCTTATATTAATGATGGAATTATACCAGCCAGCCTACTTGCAGCTAAGAAATTGAAATACAAAGCTGCGAGATATGTGATAGACAATGGTGTGTTGTACAGAAGAGGATTGACTGTTGGTCTGCAATGATGTGTGCATCCAGTTGAAGTTATGAAGTTCATAAAGGGTCCTATGGAGCCCATGTAGTCGGGAGAACTTTAGTGTGAAGAATTAACACACAGGGGTACTACTGGCCAACTATGCGAGCAGATTGTGCAACTTTTGCCAAAAAGTGTGATAAGTGCCAGTGGTTTTCTAGCATACGCAAGACTCCACAATCTCTCCTCACACCGATCACTTCACCCTGACCCTTTGCTATGTGGTGAATTGACTTGGTCGGGCCTATGTCGACCACCCGAGGAAGGTTCAAGTACCTGGTTGTAGCTGTTGATTACTTCACTAAATGGGTGGAAGTTGAACCCTTGATCGATATGTCCTATGAAAAAGTTTATCAGTTTGTTTGGAAGAATATCATATGCAGCTATGGCTTGCCCTACGCCTTTATCACTGATCACGGCACATAATTTGACAATGATGAGTTTGTTGCTTATTGTGCCCAATCCAATGTCCAAAAAATCCACTCTCCTCCTGGCCATCCTCAAAGCAATGGCCAAACAGAGGTAATGAATAGAACTTTATTGAATGGGTTGAAGAAAAGGCTGGAAAATACTAAAGGTAATTGGATCAATGAACTTCATTCTATCTTGTGGTCTTACCGAACAACCCCTACAAACACTACTGGAGAGGCACCCTACATGTTAGCATTTGGTATTGAAGCTGTAATTCCTGCCGAGCTAGTCTTACCCACTCACTGAGTTTTTAATTTGTGTAAGGACAAATTTCCAATCGAGTCATTTGTAGTATTGGCTAAATTCCGTTGGATAAAATATTTTGGTCATTGTGGTTCGTTCATATATCACCCTTGAATAATTTGGGGATCAGGCTATTCACCTTCATAAAAATTCATTCCAAATGTTCTTTACCCAAAGGTATTTGACCAAGTTCTCTTTTATATATGTTGGATACAAACTAAATGTGACTAAAATTAATTTTGTAAGAAGTTTTTCAGTCAGTGTAAAAATCCTGAAATTTCGTTAGAACACTTCCCACATCGTTCGAACGACCCCGTTCGAACGAACCTGTTCGAACGAGTTTGCTAATGTTAATTTGCTCAAACCCTCTGACATTTTGTTAGAAGTTTTGTTGGGATGTCGTTCGTACGAAGTCGTTCGAACGAGATTTCGAACGAGATTCTACACATTCACTACTGAATTTTTGTTAGAAGATTCGTTCGATCATAGTCGTTCGAACGACCTCGTTCGAATAATTTGCTGCCAATTTGAAATTTTTTATTTTTTCGGCAGTTTCTCCCTTAACTGTTTTGGTCCACTACTTTTCCCTTATCTATCATTAGTGGACGAAAACAGCAACAGTGACTTCAACTTTTTTAACAGAAGAGAAAACATAAAACAACTTTGAACATTATGTCTCCAACATTTACGTGATCTTTAGATCATATTTTGAGAACCAAAAACCCCATCCACATCCTACAAAATGTTCATCCTTGCTACGTGCGCTGGAGCTTCGTACAGGTGCTGATGGGAGACGGTAATTGGGTTTTGGTGGATACCGAGACACGAGAAGTGTTATGCAATGTGTTGGATCTTCACATACTAGGAGGTATTGGAGACGTCATCAACAAGTTGTAGTGAGTCAAGTCTGTAAGTCTTTTGAGTCTGTTTATAAAACCATAATTGTGATGGATTTTTCTAGGCCCAGTCATCCGAGGTTTTCCCATTTGGGTTTTCCTCGTACATCGGCGTGTTGTGGTTGTGATCTATTATTTCAAATCCCATAATCACCTAGATTTATTTGTAGGCTAAAAGGATAAAATCTGGCTTAATTTATATCTCCTACTTAAATTAAAAATTGTTATAACCTACATGTTAATTGTTCTTGCTCACTCAGAAATTTGGAAAGAAGATAAAAAATATGAATATTTATATCTTTGCTTCTTAATGTTTGATGGAACTAGTTACACCTATTGGAAAGCACGTATGAAATCTGCCCTAAAATCAATTGATGAACGTGTGTGGGTTGCTGTTGAAAGAGGATGGTCCCCTTCTACTATTATTGTTGATGATGAAACTATTTTAAAACCTGTAGAAAATTGGAGTGAGGATGAATTGAAATTGTGTAACTTTAACTCTAATGGTTTAAATGAATTATTTAGTGCGGTGACTCCCAAGGATTTTCATCTTATCACGACTTGTGAAACTTCTAGAGATGCTTGGAACATTCTACAAGTTACTCATGAGGGAACGAGTCCGGTTAAAGAATCTAAACTCCAAAACTTAACCACTCAATTTGAAACCATCACCATGAAAGAAAGTGACACATTTGATGAATTCTATGCCCGTATTTCCGATATTGTTAATTCATGTTCCAACTTAGGTGATAAAATTCCTGAAAATCGTGTAGTAAAGAACATTCTTAGATCTCTTCCTAAGCGTTTCATCCCAAAAGTCACGATTCATAATTCTTTAGGAAAGTTAAATTCATTAAAACTTGAAGAGCTTGTAGGCAATCTCCAAACATATGAATTAGACATGTTTCCTAAAGATATTAAAACAAAAGATAAGGGAGTAGTCTTAAAAGCTAGGAAAGAAGAATTGTCTGAATCCGAAGAGTCCTACATGGACCCTCATGATATAGCCTTATTTGCTAAATTTTTTTAAAAAATTTCTCAAGTTTAAAAAGCAAAATTTTAAGTTTGAGAAAATAAAAAACAAGGCAAGTAGGAGTTTTAATAATCAGGAACAAACGAAGTTTAAAAATGACAATTTTAAAAGAGATAACTTCAAAAAGGATGATTCTGAGAGATGCTTTAAGTGTTAGGGACGAGGTCATAGAGCATATGAGTGTCCTACTAAGCTTAAGAGAGAAGGTAAAGAAAAAGTCATTTATAATGCTACTCTTAGTGATAGTGAAATTGAGTCTGATGATTCTATTCCTTCTAGAAACAACTTCATTTCATTTATGGCGAGTCATGCTAGCAATTCATGTGAGTCACACCCTAATGTTGACAATTCCGAGCATGATCTTGAGGTTGTTTCCACTCACTCAGCAAGTAGTGATGAAAAAGGAAGTGAGAGTGAAGTAGATGAGAGTGAATTGCAATTCGCCTATTCTGAAATATACATTGAGTCTCTTCGTATTCAAAAGGTAAATAAAATATTAAACTTTAAAGTTTCAACTTTAGAAAAGGAGTTGAAAAGCCTGAAGGAGAAGGAGACTTTAGTTAGTCAACTAGAGGCTATAAAAACTTCTCTTTCTGAGAAGCTTATTTTGGTGCGTAAAGAAAAATGTGATTTGACAGAGTCTCTAGCTCGTGTTAGCAATGATCTTTGTGAATCCTTAGAGATTAGAAAAAGTCTTGAAGAAAAAATTGTCAATCTTGAGAAAGATCTCGAGTCCTCTAGGGAAGTTAAAATCACACTTGAAGATAATTCAGGAAGAATGGGTAAATTATTTCTAGGTCCAGTTTTAGGGTATAAGGAAAAAGGTTACCAAGAGAGAAAGGGTATAGGATATGAAGAAGGAGAGTCATCCAAAGCCAAATCCAAACCCGTAGATAAGTTTGTTACCAAAAAAAACCCACCTAAACCTTATATACCTAAAATAAGTCCACCTAAGCAAACTCCAAAAGTGAATCCAAAACAACCCTATGTGTGCACTTATTATCTCAAACGAGATCACCTTAGAGATTTTTGTTACAAGCTTGGGAAGAACTCTTATTTCACAACTTCTAAGAAATACTATATCTCCTTAGCTAGCCTTAAGATCCAAGTTGAGTATCTAGTTAATAGATCCAAAGGTCTAATGGAAGAGTTTATAAGGTTCTCTAAAGTCTAAGGAAATAATTCCAACCAAAATACTAGAGTCAACAAAGGGAAGAATACAACTCAAGCTTGGGTTAAGAAAGATGAGACCAATAAAGCGTTTTTTGTTCATGTTTCACTTAAGGCTCAAAATACCTCTCAATGGTATTTTGATAGTGGTTGTTCGAGACATATGACAGGTGACAAATCTCTTTTTACTACACTTGAAAACTATAAAGATGCCAAAGTCTCAAATCAAGGTAAGAGGCACCATAGAGGTTTCTGGTTTTCCAAAACTAGAAAATATTCTTTATGTTGATGGTCTCAAATATAATTTGATAAGTATTAGCCAATTATGCGATGACAACCTTCATGTTAAGTTTAGCCAATCGGAGTGCACCGTTTATAATAAATCAGGTGAGGCTATTTTACAAGGTGCGAGGACTAGTGAACATTGTTATGGAATTGTTCCAAAATCCTCTTTAGTTTGCAATAGTGCCAAGGTCTCATCTGCCGATCTTTGGCATCAACGGTTAGGTCATGTAAACTTTAGAGATCTTGATCGCCTAGTTAGGAAAGACCTAGTTCACGACTTACCGTCCTTAGGAAAACCTACCTCCTCAATTCATGGACCTTGTCAATTAGGAAAGAAAATTAAGAGCCCTCATACGGAGTTGCACTCTATAACCACCTCTCGTGTCCTAGAATTGATTCATATGGACCTTATGGGTCCCACTCGTACCGAGAGTATAGGATGACAGAGTTATATCTTAGTGATGGTAGATGACTTTTCTAGATACTCTATAGTAGGATTTCTAAGATAAAAGTCCGATGCGGTTGAATTTTTAATGGTTAAATGTTGAGTCCTTCAAAATCAACATGGAGTCATCATAAACTGTTTTAGAAGTGATAATGGAACCGAATTTAAAGAATATGGTGTGAATGCCTTTTGTGATTAAGTTGGTATTAAACATGAATTCTCAACCGTGCGAACTCCATAACAAAATGGTATAGTTGAGAGAAAGAATCGAACGATCCAAGAAATGGCAAGATCAATGCTCCTTGGTAGAAAAGTGCCTCATAGGTTTTGGACGGAAGAGGTTAGCACCGTCTGTCACACCGTGAATAGGGTTTACTTGCGTCCTAACACTAATAAAACTTCATATGAATTGTGGAACGGTAAGAAACCAAATCTAGCATATTTTAGAGTCTTTAGAAGTCCTTATTTTATCCTTGGAGATAAAGAGCTTCTAGGTAAATTTGACTCGAGGAGTGATGAAGGTATTTTCCTAGCATATTCTCAAAATAGTAGAGCTTTTAGAGTTTACAACTTAGTAAGTTCTAAAGTTATGGAATCAATAAATGTAGTCATAAAAGATGATGCTCCAGCTACATGTGTTGATGACCAGGAAGATTCTCCTTATGAGTGGGATGCCCCCCGATGTTCAAAACATCGAGTTGCTCAATGACTCGGTAGACCCCACAGTTAAAACACCCCTCTCCATGGGTTCGTAAAAGTCATGATCCCTCCAAAATTATACGAAATCCTGAATTAGGTGTCAAGACTAGGGTGCAACTAGAAAATGAGGTTACTTATTTATGTTATACTTCTAAAATTAAACCTAAAAATTTTAAAGAAACGTTAAAAGATGAACATTGGACTAATGCCATGCAAGAAGAGTTGTTTCAATTTAAGAAAAATTATCTTTGAAAATTAGTCCCTATGCCTACTAATACTAACATCATTGGTACCAAATGGATTTTTAAAAATAAAATGGATGAAAATGATGTCATTGTCCGTAATAAAGCTAGGTTGGTTGCCCAAGGGTACACCCAAATAGAATGTGTTGACTTTGATGAGACTTTTGCTCCGGTTGCTAGGTTAGAATTGGTTCATCTTTTACTAGCCATAACATGTCATCTTAAATTCAAATTGTATCAAATGGATGTCAAAAGTGATTTTTTAAATGGCACCCTTGAGGAGGAAGTCTATGTTGAACAACCTAAAGGGTTTGAAGACCCCAAATATCCTAGTCATGTCTTATTTTTTTAATAAAGCATTATATGGTTTGAAACAAGCACCACGTGATTGGTATGAGAGGCTCACCTCGTATCTCCTTTCTCACAGTTTTTTAAGAGGGGAGTAGATATGACTTTATTTGTTCGTCGCGATGAAAATGCAATCTTAGTTGCCCAAGTGTATGTTGACGACATAGTTTTTGGATCTACATGCGATAAACATACTCATCTTTTCTCAAAAGAAATGCATGATGAACTTGAGATGAGTATGGTCGGTGAGCTTACCTTCTTCTTAGGTCTTCAAGTTCGTCAACTCGATAATGGGATATTTTTTTCCCAAACTAAGTATGCTAAAGACCTTGTGAAGAAATTTAAACTAGAATATGCTAAGCATGCACGTACTCTAATGAGTTCGTCGATTAAACTTAGTAAGGACACCGAAGGAAAGGATGTAGAGCACACTCTTTTTAGGAGTATGATAGGTAGTCCACTTTACCTAACTGCTAGTCGTCCGGATGTTTCCTTTAGTGTATGAGTTTGTTCCCTCTATCAATCCGCCCCAAAAGAGTCTCATTTACTTGCCATTAAACGTATTATCAACTATGTTAGTGGGACCCTGTCTTTTGGGATTTGGTATTCCTTCGACACCAATGATTGTCTATCGATATATTCGGATGTTGATTGGGCAGGAGATGTTGATGGATGCAAAAGTACATTTGGCGGTTGTTTCTACTTTGGTAGTGAACTTGTCTCATGGATGAGCAAGAAAAAAAATTCCATCTCTTTGTCCACGACAGTGACCGAATACATAGTCGCCGGGAGTTATTGCACTCAACTCATTTGGATGAAATAAATGTTGGAGGATTACGGTATTCCACAAGGCACTATGACTATTTAATGTGACAATACTAGTGATATTCACATTTCCTGAAATCTTGTCCAACATTCTAAAATAGAGCACATTAGGATTCGTGAACACTTCATTCGAGAATTAGTTGAAGAAAAACTAATTTCCTTGAGCTTTGTAGGCACCGATCATCAATTGGGCGATATCTTTACCAAACCTCTAGATGCCCTTAGGTTTGAAAACCTTAGGAATTCCATTGGGGTTTGCTCCATTGATTGAGTTCGGAGTCGATCATCTAGTTTAGGTTATTTAACATGTCTGTTTTTATACCTATGAACTAGATTATTCCTTGTATATATATTTTATAAAAATTCAAAAACATTTTCCTTTTTTTTTGTTGTAGTAGAAAGGACTTCATAAAACTTTTGTCCATATAAGTAATGTGTATGATGTTTTTCGATCTCTATCTCATTCCATGTCCACGTGGTTTTCGATGAGATGCTAATCCGAACTTTGTCTCACTTGTGCCCATTAATGCTTGTTTATGATATATTTCACTATGATTGCCTCGTAATATTACCTTATTTGCACACACCCTTCATCCAATTACATGATTATCTACGTCACTTGGCATACTCTAAGTGAAGTGCGATGTTGTCTTATCAATTTTGTCACCCCTTTATGAGCAATCGATCTTGTGCATGTAAAACCATTGCCCGGATTTAGAAAAATGATATTTATATTCATCCGGTTTATTTGTACTTAGCAATGGAGACGGGCTGCGAAAAATAAAATGTTTTTGCGTGAATAACTACCATTTGTAAAAATGTAAAAGAGCCTAAAACAATTGTGGCATAAAAAAGATAGCCAAGGATAATTTGTCATTTTGATGATAGTATCGTTGCTCATTTAAAATCCAAAGAATTCAAGAGCGTATTTCATATTGACGGGAGACATAGGTTGAAGATCAATGGTTTTGCACAATTAATCCATATTGCTTCCGTTTTTGTGACGCTATTGGCGTGAGAATCATCAATCTTCCAAGCATTTGTTTTTATGGATAGTATTGCATCATATTCCATTTATTGTCACAAGGCATATGAGAGTGTATATTATATGAATATATTATTTGGGATTTTTCACTTATGCGTTGTCTTCATAATGCTCTCACTCGTATTGTTCACACCCCTACATTCCTGCTCTCATGGTTTGAAAATGTCTACACTACTTGGGACATCTTGAAAATTATTGTTTTTGGTTACCTTTCATGCCTTCTACTATGAATGTTTAATTTTTTGTGTTTCTTTTGAAGTTTTCAAAACACTTTTTTTCGTTAGAAAATCTCGTTCGAACGAGTTTTGTAACGAGTTTTGGCTCCTAAGCTTCTATTTTTTCGTTCGATGTTCGTTTGAACGACTTTTGAATTCTCGTTGGATATATCTTTAATTTTTGTTCGAAAGCTGTCGTTCGAAAGAGATTTAATTTCGTTCGAACGACCTGCATTTTTAAGTGGCGGTTCAGTCTATTTTTTTCCCACCATTTCAGTTGCCACTTATTTACTCTCTTTCCTGTTACTACACGAACCCATTTTCCCCTAACTTTTCTCTCTCCACTCTTCCTCAACCCCTCTACATCTCACAATATCCCCTCTCTCTCTCTCTCTCTCTCTCTCTCTCTCTCTCTCTCTCTCTCTCTCTCTCTCTCTCTCTCCACTTTATCTATTCTCCCCACTACCTCCATTCCACCATTTCTACACAGCTACACCCCATTTTAGAGCTTACACCATTTCGTGCGTTCTTACCTCCTCATCTCCTAGGTACATTTTTTTATCTTTTATCCCTTTTGTTCCATTTTTATAGGGTTGAGCATATATGAGTTGGGTTATTTACAAATACTCAAACAATGTTTTCTTCCCAGATCATATACACTCTATCCACCTCTTTCGGACTATATACTCTATATATACATTTTTTCCCCCAATTAAGTCTTAATATCATGAATTTTTTTTCCATTTCTTCAAATATCGAAGTTTTTTTAAATTTCATGACATTACACTTCACTTGTCTTCTCTGCATTTCCTATATATATATTTTGTTATTGCTAATGGAGTTTGGGATTTTGCTGGTTTGGTTTTGTTGGTATTGGTGGTTTGGGTGGTATATCCTTGTAGGTTCTAGACTTCGTTTTTCTTCTTATCCACCAAATATGACAATTCATGGACATCGTAATCGACGTAACCATCGCATTGTTGTATCTGAAGAGGAGCACTCCTCCTCCTCTTCTGATGAGAACTGTTCTGCTGAAGCCTCCATTCCCAACCTTAGACTGCGTTGGCGAACTCTTGAAAATCACACCTTATACAACACTCAAGGGTTTGCAACTCGTGCTTTTGTACGTGAAAAGATCGTTGACCTACCCTCCCTCTCTAGCACTATCGTCTTCACACGGTTGTCTACCTTGGGTTAGTACTATTTATCCCGATCTTATTAGGGAATATTGTTTTGGGATGCTTGTTCTAGATATAGGTCTTTTATCCGTTATCCGTGGTCGGTAAATCACAATCACACCTGAGTCCATTGCTCGCCTCGTAGTCTTACCTCACCTCAACAACCCCTCTTATCCTTGGCTGCCTGACTCTCGCCCTGCGGGACAACTCATTTTGTCCACCGAATGCCATACGGTTATTCCCGGATGTGTCACAATCTTCCATAAAAATATTAATCCAGATTATATGATCCTTAACTAGATTGTGTGTGCCTTCATCCTTCCTCGTGCCAATTCCACTCAAATTTCCAAGGCATATATGGAAATCATGTTTTCCATTACCATCAAGGCTAGTATTGACCTTCCCAGCTTCATCTATGGTGTCATTAAAGATGTTAAGGTAAATCCACTTGGTCCGATTAGGGACGCCTTACCTTTTGCTGTTATTATTACTCGACATTGTCTTAAGGTTGGTTGTCCTCTCCTTCCCTCGGATATTCCCATCACTCGGTTTCAGCGCATTAATATAACCTTTGTTGGTTTCTCTCGCGGTCACCTTCCTCGTGATACACCTCAGCACACTCCTTCCCAATCT
Organism: Sambucus nigra; assembly: GCA_949130495.1. Taxonomy (NCBI): domain Eukaryota; kingdom Viridiplantae; phylum Streptophyta; class Magnoliopsida; order Dipsacales; family Adoxaceae; genus Sambucus; species Sambucus nigra. The sequence goes on from CASBWL010000486.1 coordinate 150,534, forward strand.
GTGTAATCCCACTCTGTTGCTTCTACCACTCCCGCACCTGTTCGACCTTCTTCGTCATGGTCTCATCCATCCCCCATTCCACCCACTGAGTTCGAGGACATTAGAGTGGTACGTTCACAAGTTCAGGAACTTCAAGAGGAACGTCGACAGGATAGGGCTCTTTTGCAAGAGCTATTGCTTACCATGCAGCGTGACCGTCAGCGAGCCGAGGAGGCTCTAGCTCGTAGGGAGGAGGCTCAGTTACGTAGATATGAGGCCCACGCTAGGTGTGATTTTGTTCTCATGGAACATTTTCAGGAGATACGCCATTTAGAGATGCGTTGTGGTGCGGGCTCTTCAAGCACTGGATCCACTCCAGATGTTGCTCCACATGATTCTCCACATGATGCTCCTGCCCCTTGATGACCCTTTCCCTCTGGTTTTTTGTCACTTTTGTACTTGTGAGAGAGAGCGATTTGTATTTTCTTCATTTCCTATTCTCACCTGTACCAGCATCTTGTATTTTTTTTGGATTTGGATTATGTTGAATTTAGCTTGACTTATATTAGTTTTTAAAGCATTAATGAGTAATTATAGTTCTTATTTTCCTATATTTGTTGGATGTATTATGCCTAATTGTTGTTACTTATTCGTCTGTCTATAATCCTCTTCCTATACTCCGTTTCCTTGTTTATGATCTACTCTTACTATATTCTCTAACCTTGCAGGTTTTCGTTCTATCCCTTTGTCTTTTCCGAACAAAAAATTGAAGAACATGTTTAGGGGGAGCCTAATATTTTTTCTCTTTCACTTAATATTTCCCCATGCATTTTATGTCTTTGTTGGTTCATGTGCGTAGGACTCCAATTGCAAATTCACAGGCCACCTTCAATAGTGCAGCATTCTAAGTCAGTCGAGTCTGTCCTTATTTTTTTGGGTTTTGGGGATGGGTTTTAGAATCGGCTTGACGGTTGTCTTAGCAAATTCAAAGTCATTTTGTTTGTATTTTATTTATTTTATGTTTTGTCCCAGAATAGCCAAAGGGGGAGATTTTTAAGGACAAATTTCCAATCGAGTCATTTGTAGTATTGGCTAAATTCTGTTGGACAAAAAATTTTGGTCATTGTGATTCGTTCATATATCATCCTTGAATAATTTGGGCATCCGTCTATTCACCTTCATCAAATTCATTCCAAAAGTTCTTTACCCAGAGGTATTTAACCAGGTTCTCTTTTATATATATTGGAGATAAACTAAACGTGACTAAAATTAATTTTATATGAAGTTTTTCAGTCAGTGTAAAAATCCTGAAATTTCGTTGGAAAACTTCCCAGGGCGTTCGAACGAACATGTTCGAACAAGTTTGCTAATGTCAATTTGCTCAAACCCTCTGACATTTTGTTAGAAGTTTCGTTGGAATGTCATTCGAACGAGATTTCGAACGAGATTCTACACATTCACTACTGAATTTTCGTTAGAAGATTCGTTCGAACGACCTCGTTCGAATGACCTGCTGCCAGTTTGAAATTTTTTATTTTTTTGGTAGTTTCTCCCTTAACTGTTTTGGTCCACTACTTTTCCCTTATCTATCCTTAGTGGACGAAAATAGCAACAGTGACTTTAACTTTTTGAACACAAGAGAAAACATAAAACAACTTTGACCATTATGTATCCAAAATTTATGTTATCTTTAGATCATATTTTGAGAACCAAAAACCCAATCCACATCCTACAAAATGTTCAGCCTTGCTATGTGCGCTGGAGCTTCGTACAAGTGCTGTTTGGAGACGGTAATTGGGTTTCGTTGGATACCGAGACACGAGAAGTGTTGTAAAATGCATTGGATCTTCGCGTACTACGAACGAAGGTATTGGAGACGGCATCAGCGAGTCTTAGTGAGTCAAGTCTGTAAGTATTTTGAGTCTCTTTGTAAAACCATAATTGTAGTGGATTTGTCTAGGCCCAACAGTCCGGGGTTTTTCCCATTTGGATTTTCCTTGTACATCGGCGTGTTGTGGTTGTGATCTCTTATTTCAAATCGCATAATCACCTATATGTATGTGTAGGCTAAAAGGATAAAACATGGCTTAATTTATATCTACTACTTAAATTCAAAATTCTTACAACCTACATGTTAATTGTTCTTGCTCACTCCGAAATTTGGAAATAAGATAAAAAAAATGGAATATTTCTATCTTTGCTTAATGTTATGATGGTGTGGTGTGTGTATTCTACGAAATAATTTTAATCTATATAACACTGCAACTTCAATTTCAATACCCCAGTCAGTGATTTAATGAGAAGGCTGGACTTAAACATGCTGGAAGAGGTACGTGAAGATGCAGCTCTAAGGAATGTAGCCTATCAATAATGGACTGCACGTTTCTTCAGCAAAAGGGTAAAGACGAGCAACTTAAAATAAGGTGATTATGTTTTAAAGAAGGTGATTCAGAAGAATAATAAAATTGAATCCAATTGGCATGGGCCTTATCGCATTACAGCAGTTATCCGACCAGGTACATATCGAATTGAGACTTTGGAGGTTGAAGAATTCAAGAATCCCTGGAATGCAGAACACCTGAGGAAATATTATCAGTGATGTAGTCATGTTGTACTCAGTTCATTTCAATATTAATGAGAATGTGATTTCCTTAAAAAAATTATTTTTCCTTTCGGAATACTAGTGTTATGCACTACACTGCAGATGCGTCAAAAACCACCAACAAAATGTTGGTCGGCATGAACCAAGGCACCAACAATGTTTGTTATCAACACATAAAAACCATGTACGGAAAAATTGTAAGTCCCAAATGCTTGATTAATGAAGACCCGGATGATAAATGTTCATCTAATCTAGGCTAAAAGATGGACAAATGTTCCACACACGCCTGGGCACCAAGGTAACTGATACCCAAAAAGTGGGGCATATTAGTAGAATCATGGTAAAACATTGGTAATTGGTACGATACTTGGGTAAAACCTAAGGGTATCAATAGAACTGATGAAAACTAAGAAGGCATTCATACAAGTTGATCCATTCACAGTTAAAGACTACGAAGACATTCATTGATCAAAAGTTAATCCATTCACAGTCAAAGATTGACAAAATAAGATGATCAAAACTTTTCATTAGTTCAATTAAATGATTATATATTGTTGCTTGAGACTAAACATGTAGGAACATAATACAAAGCCTTATTCTATAGGGAAGTTCCCTTTAACCTTAGAGACAGGATCCATGCCAGCTGGAGGATCATCCAAAGTGTAAGAAGAGTTGATGAAGTTAAAATCCTGAAGCATTCTAGTATTTCTACTACTAGGACGATCAAGCAGATGAGGGGGTCGGATGATCTCTAGTTCATCATGTAGCTCGTAATCTCCCAAGTACCTTGAAATCAAGCATTGAGGAATACGGTGAATAGGAATCCAGCTGACATCTGACTTGAAAGGAGGATTGTCCAGCTCAAGAAAGTTTGGGTCATACCAGTCCCACAATAAATTATCCTGATCCACCTTCATCATTGTCAAAGAGTTCATCTAACCCCATTTATATGACTCATTCTTAGCTTGTTGAAGCTTAGTATCAAGATGCTCTAGAGCTTCATTATACCCGTACATCCAGACTTCCCTTGGTTGCTTATGAAATTGAAAGGTAAATTTGTCAACCTACGAATGCGGCTTCCTCAGCACTCCATCCTTAACTTGTAATTGAGAAGATTGAGTAGATAGTTATTCAAACAAAGTCTGTAGCTTCTGGGACATCTCAGTAATAGCTTGATCTTTATCTTTTAACTGTGCAACTTGATCGGCAAGGGCCTGTTGGGTCATAACTTCCTCTGTGGTATCTCGATCAGGCTTATTACTTGCTCGGGAAAAGGATGTAGGATTAATCTTTTTTAATGCTTCCAACTCCTCCCTTAAGGTTCCATTTTCAGGTTCTAAAAAGGAATACCCATTATTGGTAGTAGCAACAGCAGTTTTAGGATCAGATTTCAAAATATTCAATTCATCCCTTAAATTATTATTCTCCTCCTCCAGGAGTTTGGCAAAAGTTCTATTTTATTCAACTTCAAACTTAAGCAAAGCTTACTTTTTATTATAAATAGAAACAACGTTATCAAAACCCCAACCTACACTTAGCTTCGATATTTCTGCTCATTGCTTTGGTGCAACAGGGCAGTAGATTCTTTATACTGTTCTTGAAGCTCTTCTATCATCTCATAGTAGGCAACATTATTTGCTACCTCCCTATCAAGTAAGTACTTCAAATATTTGTAGGCTTCTTTAGCCTGCTTTGATACATCATCACCGAGAAACTTAATGATTTCTTCTTCAGATGAGTCTATTTGACCAGCTTTAAAAAAAGCATTATACTTCCTCAGTAGCTCGGTATCATTGGAAGACAATTGTTCCATCTTCACTATAAACTAGAAAGAAGAAATGACCACTGATTAATAACAAGAATGAAATACATGCATAATCAACAAGAGATAAGAAAGAACAAAAGGTTAGTTTTATTAATAATGAAGAGTTCAGGTACAATAAAAGTAAACAAAAAAGAAATAAAAAAGAAAAAGGGAAAATGTTGAACAACTTTACACCTTATTCCTATCATTCTAAACCTCCTCGGAAGAAGGGGATATAAAAGGGATTTTTTCGGTTGGGGAAAGAGAAGGCTCAATAACTTTAGGTTGCTTGGTTGGGGGAAGAGAAGACTCGGTGACATTAGGTTGGTCAGAAGAAGATTCAACCACCAGAGAAGACTCTCCAGAACCAAATTCATCATCAATCTCATCCTCCATGACAGGAGGAGGACCATGAGTATATCTCTGAAAAAGTTCAGAGCCTTCAACAATGTTAACTCCTGGAGAGAATCAACCCAACCATATCTGAAATATTTTTATTTTTCAAACTCAATCTGAGCAGAGGCAACAGAAATGGCTTTGTTCCAACCCTTGTCCCAACCATCACTGGAGGATTCCTTCATAGCAGACTTTCTCTTTAATCTTTTAGAGGAAAATTTATCCTTCAATTTGGTCACAACCTCCTCAGCAGTCTTTGCCCTGTGCTTAGCTTCCTTAGCCCCATGCTCAGCTTCAAGAGCATTCCCCTCAGGCGTCTGCCGAGCAGTTTTACCAGCCTTTAATTTATCCGCCCAAGTATTTTTCTCAGTCTACAAGGCTTACTGAGAATCGAGCACGGATTTCTTCAAGCCAGCCAAAGCTTCCTCCACATTATTTGAAAACGAAGCCCAAATTGCATTATCCTTCTCCAGTATATTATTGAAATGCACCAAGAACTGCAAAAGAAAAAGATCAAGTTAGTATATAAAAAATATAAATACAACAAAATCAAAAAGATGGAAATCCCTTACTGATACAAGGTTCTGAGCAGCCAATTCAGAAACCTTTACTCAGGGTAGCATGGCATCTGATCCCCTGTGATTTGGAAGAATTCCATATTTGATCAACTTCCTGGCCAAACCAGGAGTAATAATTGATGGAGAACCAATATCAGAAGCAGGTAATTTGACCAAGGTTTATTGGTTGGCTTCAGCCACCTGTTCGACCTGCTTCTCTGCAAGCCCTCTCCTAAGTCTTCTCAAAGGAAGTTCATCATCTTTAGGGGTTAGGGGATCTTTTATGACATCACATGTATTCTTCTTGGCCCCTTCAGCAGGTTTTTGGGAGCCAGAAGTGCTGCCACTAGGAAGGTCAGGAAAATTTATCTTCTTCATGATATCAGAAAGAAGAACGTCTGAATAAACAACAGCTTCCTGATCAAGATCAACCACCAAAGCAGGAGCAGCTGTAGGTCTGGCAATAAAGGAAGAAATGGTATTTTATATTGAAGAAACTAAGAATCAGACCTAACGTGGTCCTCGGTAACCTTCTTATGAAGGACCCAAATAAACTTCAATTCTTTTAAGTTCACTTCGCTCTCTTTGGAGGACTTTCTCTTCTGGTCAACTGCAATCAAATTTACAAAGCAACAATTAGTATGCCATTTTATTAAATATAAATAGAGCAAAATTATTAAATGCAGAACAACCTATCCCGTTACCAAAGAGACGACATCTAGGTCCTTAATATTTAGCACCTCCATTTAAGGGACCATGTTGCTAATTTTTTACAACTACCCCATGATCAAAATAATCTCTATTAGAATCAGGGAGGTTAACTATTAAAGCCTTACTAACTGCCCTAGTTTTTAAATAAAAGGTGGTGTCATTAGTTACCCATTTATAACAAAACATTATTTCTGGAATCCTTAGATGGGTTCCATGAATTTGATTTAACCTATATACTCCGTTAACCACCCTCGACATATTGGGAAATACTCTAGCAGGTACAATGACAAAATACTGACAAAACTCCAGATACAGGGGATTGGGAGGAAATGTGAAACCACACTCAGCAATAAATATGGAAGGGAACCAATGGCCCTCAGCAAGAGAGAAAAAATCAGAAGGAAAAGTGGGATGTTCCAGTACAACCTAAGACGGAATGTCAAAGTCATTCCTGAACTTATCAAGCGATTCAATAGAATAAATCATGATGAAGAAGCAAAGAGGAAGAGAGAAAAGTTCTTACAAGGGTGTAAGGATTTAGCAAGAACAAAAGACATAAAAGAAAACGTTCGCACAAAAGTTGAAAGAATACAGCAGCATAATCGAAAATGGAAGATAGAAGATGATCGAAGTTTTACCGCCCTTTTATAAGTCGCCTCAAAAACTGGGAAAAATAATGATTAAAGAGAACGACGATTGAGTTTACGGAGGCTAACAAGAGAAAAGACGAAGATACCCCAAAATGCTCACTAAAATATGAAATATTTACAAAACTGCCATTCGCGCTCAAAATTTGTCAATTAACTGGATAAATTTCACAAGTCTGGAAGGTTTGTAGCCGACCAAGTAGCTCGAAATACTCTTAAAGTATAATGTTCCACACTTTCGCATCAGCTCCAAGCATAAAACGTTGGGGGCATCTGTTGATACCAAAATTCACCACCTTACGTGGACTAATTACAAGACAACATGTGTCATCCAATGTGGCACACGTCCAAGTCAGCATGATACAAATCCCTGACCAACAAGGGAGCCTGACCAACAGAGAAGACAGACCAATACGAAAGCCCAACCAACATGGAAGACCAACCAACTGGGAAGACCGACCAACAACAAGGAGTCCAACCAGTATGTCTAATGAAACTCCAACAGTTTTATGTTTAATTCTCATTATGTATTGATGTAAATGCCTAACAAATGAAGGCTTTCCATCCTTTCACATGACGACTCTTGACACCCCTCTTGGGCTAAATACATTATAGCACCCTCATTGTAGGGGGACCGAAAAACAAATCAAGGCAGTCAAGCAATACATAACAGTGGACGTAGGCTTTTCCATTGAGCCGAACCACTTTAAAAACCTCATTTTTCTAATTTTTTTTACTTATTTATCTATGATCAATTAATTAGGCCTAGTCTAGTTTTTTGCATCAACACCCGGTATAATATTAAGAGTGTAAATTTAAATAAAGTAATCAAACATGCCATTATAAAAAAAAGGATAATACGAAAATCAAGAAAAGTGGTTAAAAAGTGAGAGGTTAGCAAGTGAGTTTAAAAAGAAACTAAACCCATTAATCGGATGGTCACAGTTGGTCTCTTTTAATGGAATAAAAATCTTGTCCATTTTATACCCAAATGATAACCGAAACCTCATTATCGACTCTGCATCTCTCTGAGATGAAACACAAAATCCCATCTATCAAAGGAAAATCCAATATAGTATTGAATACCAGAATATAAAATAATGGCATGAAATTGTTTGTTATAATAAAGGTTAGACTTGATTGTATTAGAACAAGTGTACACGTAGAGGATGAGATTGAAATGGCTCCGATCATATCAAATAAGCAAGCTAAGTACATAAATAAACCTAGTTTAGTTATTATGCCTCCATTTTAAATTAGGAATTATACGAAATCAAAACAAGTTGTACGAATATCTTTTTAATGAAACACGTAATAAGGCAAAACATATCAATAAGAATCTCAATTTTTCATCTACTTGATTCTAAAAAGTGATTCGAAAGAAAATGAAAACATTCTAAAACCCTAACATTAACAAGAAATCCAATTGAGTGAATTTATTACTTACTTCAGAGAGACGATGATTCTTTGGCAGAAGTTTAGCCACTTCAAGAGGAAGAATAACATGCATATAAGTGAAATCACACAAATTACAAAACCAAACATTTAGATCATAATGAGAAAGTTAAAAATATAATTGTGAAAACTATGGAAAAATACAATTGAATACGTGTACATGAAGGTATCATCAAATTATTTCTCAAGAGTACTGGATCTATCCCATTGTTCAATGTAACAATTTTGATTTTGACACTATTTTCTCAACGCCAAGAATGATGGTGTGTGTGCCTCTAACACCGACGATGGCATTGCCTTACGCACAGCTTCAACTACATTGACTTTCGCACTTCCAATATTGAGGATGGACAAAAAAAATCAACTGAGTATGAAACACTGAAGTTTGCAACCACTAAGATGACTAAATTGTAAATGTTAATGCATTTATAATTGCCACATGTGATTTTATATTCTAAGTCAATTTTATAACACTGGATTTCAAGTCACATATACAAAAATCCAGATGCAATGAACACACACAAACACAATGGGACACAAAAACAAATCTATACAAGGAAAAAGGTAAGAGCTAAACCTGATGCAAGGATCCAAGTAGACCATCGCATGGACAACATACTGTCACTTCCCAGTATCCAGCCACACAAACACCCAACTATGTTGTTTAAACCCACAAAGAAATCAAACTCATTAAATAAGAATCAAAGGGCATGAAAAAAATATAATAAAGCTACCCAACCAAATAATGTAAGGTATGAATCTTATGATCCCCATGACTGCTAGCCTGGAATCAGTTGAATCGATCACCGAATCGTCTTCACCATCATCTGAACACAAGCCCCAATTGCGACTGCAAAAGGCACGTCTTGAGAGAGGTCATCCCTATAAATTCCTTTTCTCAACATTCTCTGTAATAAATAATTAAGGCATCAAGACTAGGGTTTCACCATTCGAAAGTCATCAACTTATAAAAAAGCACTGCAAATGCGTTGGTTAAATGAATAATTCTTGGTTGAGATTTTGGTTTGTATATAGAGGTAGTTTGAGATTTATATGAGAGGAATCTTCAAGGAGTGATAGGGGCGGCTGATCAAAAACCTTGTGTTGGGGTAAAGACAATTCGACAGATAGGATTCAACATCATCAATGGAATTGAGCCCAACATAGGGTTTTCAAAAACCTTATGGTGCGCACAGGTTCCGACGAGTGGGAGGGATGATCGAGGATGGGAAATTTGAGATGGTCGACGGCATGTGAGAGGGATGGTAGAAGAGGGGAACTTTTGTTACAGCTTGAACTCTTGAACCCAACCAAAATAAGAGGGGGAATTACCCCGCCTGCGCGTATTTTTTAGAAAATAAATTAATAATTATACTTATTGGATATTTGCAACGGTTATCTAACATTACTAACGAATTATGTCCATTAGAAATTTTTAATGGGTTAAATCCATTACTAATCGTAAAAAAATTATGTTACTAATTTACCCTTACGGTGTAGTGATTAATAAAATTTGAGTTGCCATCCTTTTGTATGTGATTTTATGCTAAAGGGGTTTCTCATTAGGGTGTTAATGGTTTTCGTAATAATGGTAGATTATTTTTTCTTCATGAATTAGTTTGGTAATATTTTCTTAAATGTAATGTTGATGAACCATGGAATGAAGCTATTCTGAAACTATTCAATAACATGTGCATTTTTAACTATTAATAACAAAGGCTACAATAAAACTGGATGTTATAATCTATAGTTGCATAAGGGTTATCAATCTAAAAATATTAAAAAGTAGGGGAGAGAAGGAGACAAATATGTGAGAAGATATATATATATATATATATATATATATATATATATATATATATATAGAGAGAGAGAGAGAGAGAGAGAGAGAGGAGAAAATATTAGAAAGAATAAGTAGAGAGATGGAAAGAGAGACGAAAAATTGGGAAGAGAGTTATAAATGGGTGGGTTTGCACAGAGAGAGAGAGAGAGAAGAGAAACTATTAGAAAGAAAGTCGAGAGATGGAGAGAGAGTGAAAAAAAATTAGGAAGAGAGTGATAAATGGGTAGGTCTGCACATTTTATCTTGTCGAAAGTCCGCATGAGAGCCGTATTATGTGTGTGTATGTGTGTGTGTGTGTGCGTGTGTGCGCGCGCGCGCGTGTGTATGTGTGCGTGTGTGTGTGTGTGTGTGTGTGAGTGAGAGAGAGAGAGAGAGGGAAAGAGACAAATTCTACTATAACGAAACTATTGACTAAAAAAATGGCTGAATGAATTGGAAATACAAACGCACCTAATACTTTGTAAAACGCACTAAACAATCTACTTTACAAAAAACATTAAAATACAAACCAAACACATATAATCCTTGCAAACCCCATTAAAGAAAAGAGTTGAAGCACCCTACATCTTTGACTCACTTGAGTCTATATTATATAGGTGCTCATCTAGTTTGGAAATAGTGATAAAATTAAGTCATACCCTTTTCAACCAACAAGCCATCAAACTCTACATTCAATTTCCTCTAAATAGTCCAAAGGTATAAACACCAACACCACACCTAGGATCATTTATGTGTTGCATATGAGATTGCATTCTTCATAATATGGGTGTATGTGAGTTAAATCCCATTAAAATGAGTTTTCCATAATTTTTGGGATATTTTAAATAATTTCTAAGTTTTTTAAACAATTTTTAGAAATTTAAAATTGGTTTTTACAAAGTTTGTGGGCTGATTTATAAATTCTTTAAACTGTTAAAAACTTGCTTGGGTTGAAACCAAATGCGCTTGACAATTGTGTTGGTGCAAATTGTATTTCTACAAGTTCTAAAACACTTATTTTATGCGCCATCTCAGCCTTACTCAACGGCTGAATTTGTGTTTTCCTGCCCTCACATTCCTTTGTTTGATTATCAACCCTTGGATCGTTTTAATCTATGGCATGCATGTGTTCTTACTTAATCCTTGTGTTTATATTTTAACCAATCAGAGTCTTTTTAATTTCGGTGCATTGGTAGCCATTAGATTTACCTCGATATCTTAAGACTTAATCGTAATCATTCATTTGCTTCGTAGTTCCAGAGGCTTCCATGACTTAGTATAAATAGATGCCATATGTGTTGCGATTACAATCTTTTGTTTACTTCATTTCTGAGAGAGAATAAAGAGAGGGGAGAGAGAGAGAGAGAAAGAAAACCCTAAACTAAACTTCGATCAAATTTCACCAGAAAATCATTTTTGAGAGTTTATTAGTTCGAGAGCTGTGAAGATCATTCCTCTTATGTCCTTAATCTCTTTTCCAACTTAATCACATCAGTTTAATCTCATTTTCTTTCACAGAAAACTGAGATTGAAATTCTGTGATACATTTTTCACGTCTATCTTTCTTAGATTTGATTTCTTGTTTGGAGAAATCATAGTTTTGTTGGATGTTTTCAACCGTTATGTTTTCAAACCCTAAAACCAACAAAACAGTTTATGATTTCAGTTTCTTTGAACATTCAGACTTAGATTTAGTTTAAGATCTTGATTGGAGATTTACACTTTCACATATTTCACATTTTGTGAAATAGTCTGTATATTTTCAAAATAAGAAAGTGTTTAGGATCTTGGCTCGTTTATATAGCAAGATTCCCTCTTGATCTATGGATATATTGAAAGATCCCAAGTCTGATAGTTTTGATTAAAATGATTTTGGAAATCTTTACATATTTGTGATTTGTTTGTAATTTGATTAGCATCTTGTCTGTAATTAAGTGTGTGTGTGTGTGTGTGTGTGTGTGTGTGTGTGTGTTGCATGCATGTGATTTAGAGCACATCACCACTTACACCTTCACACTACTACACTGAAAAGTGTTTGTATTGAGATTTTGGATTTTTGAGTCGATGTAAAGCTAAAAGGAGTGGAATTACAAAGCTTAGAGAACATCAACAACATCAGAGCCTTGAGAGAAGTCAGAAAATCCAGAGGAGTTGGTACATTTTTTAACTTAGAATTAGGTATGATTGTGTGTCTTGATTGTTATATAGTTTGTAAACTGTTACTCATAGTGGATTTTTACTTTTGAGGTGTAGAGACCTCCGTGGATGTTTCCCCAATTGGGTGGGATTTTACCACGTTAAAATTGTACTTGTATACTTCCTCTTCCTCTCATCCCTTTCTTGAGGTTGTGTTTATTTAATTTCTTTGTAAGTTTTGGTTTTCAAAACTGGTAAACCTATACCTTAAATAGCTCGTTCATACTGTTTTACACATCTTGTGTTAAGAATTTTTTTTTTTAAAAGAGTTTCTTCAACAAACTGTTCGGAGCCATTTAGATAGTTTAATCTTGAATTAAACGACTTAAGTGGTACTTTTCAATTGGTATCAGGGCTGTGGTTTTTCAAAAATATTTTGATCTTGTGTTTTTGAAAAAAATTTCTCAAAACAAATTATGGACGAGAAATTTGAGAGACTAGGTAACCTGTCCAGGCCCCCTCTCTTTGATGGAACCAATTTTCCTTACTGGAAGGTAAGGATGGTTGCTTTCATCCAAGGGAAATTGGGAGATGATGTCTGGGAAGCTATTGAAAATGGTTATACTTTTCCTACTAAACTAGTCGCTGAAGGAAGTACTCTGAGGATTAGAAAGTTACTAAGTGAATTCACTATAGAATAGAAACAGACTTCCCTTAACAATAACATAGGAAAAAATACCATATTCATGTCTATCAATGAACATGAATTTGAGAGGATATCATTATGTACTACCTCTAAGGAAGCATGCGACAACCTAGTGACTACATATGAGGGTGACACTAGAGTTAAAGTTGCTAAAACACCGATGCTAATCCAGTAGTATAACTCCTTGATCATGACTTAGACTGAGTCATTTGATGACTTTTATATTAGATTGACAGACATTGTGACCAAACTGCATGCCAATGGGATTGTTTATGATAGAAAGGAAATTGTCTCTAAAATACTAAGATCACATCCATAAAAATTTGGTAATAAGAGATATGCAATTGAGGAGATGGATGATCAAAATCTCAGACCTGAACTCCTCAGTAACAAATTGAGAACTGTGGAAATGGAATTAGAATTTAAGAAATAATTAACCCAGTCCCAAAAGAAACAGTCTGCCTCTAATCTTATTTTTTCATCTAAGTTAACCACACCTGAGCTTAGCATACCTAACATTGACTTAGACTTTGATGTGGACTATAATTTAGATAGTTTGGATAATCATATTGCCTTAATGTCTAAACAATTTAAGAAAAATGTGAACTTTTGAAATAAAATATAAAAAAAAGGCAAATCTACTTATCCAAACTAATCTAACAGTAGGCCTCATGAGAGAAGACAAGACAAACACCAGACTGATAATCACAAGAGACCTGAGAGAGACCTTAAAAATATTGAATGTTATAGATGTGGTAAGTTAGGACACATGGCTAGTGCCTGTAGAGTTAACTTAGACAAAAATCACAAACATAATAGGGCTCATTTATGCAAGACTTGGGATGACTCAAGTGAATCTGAAAATAATGAACCTGAGTCATCTAACTCTTTTGACCCTTGTATGCCATTCTTTGCTAAGATAATCTATACTGATGATGAGGAATCTAATCATTCTAGGTTAACTGATACTATGCCTACTAGTTTATCTGCCTTATTGCTTGAGGATGTTGATGATGCATCAAACGATATGTGTGTGAGTCAAAGTGAACGCTCTATTGCTGATGTCAATGGGTGTGTGAGTCCTAAAGATGAACCACCAGGGGACACTGCACACTTAGTGACTCCGACAATGATGACCTTCCTGACATTCACACACTGTACATAAAAACTCTCAAGAAAAGCACTAGACTTGAAAAGATTGTCAAGGATCTTACCCAGAAGATAGAAACCCTAAGTCGGTTGATCAAACAGAATGCTAAAGAGTACACTACTCAATGTCTAACTCATGAAAATGAGACCAAAAATTTTGAACAAAAACTGAAAGAGTTGTCTGACTCAAATGAAATTCTGGAAAAGAAATACAAAGGAACATCGTTACAATTGGAACAAACAAAAGAAAAGGCATCCACGGTCTTCAAAAAATTTGCAAAATTTGAAAATAATTCTAAATGTTTTGAAGATTGTGTTGCTAAAAGTAAAATCAATTCTGATGACAAAATTGGAATTGGATTTTGTCCCAACTCTAAGACCCAAACTAAAAACTTTGAAACAATAAAGTTTGTGTCTGGTGGCAAAAGACCTATTGAAAATTGTCCAGACTTACAAAGTTTGAAAAATGAGTTTGATATAAAATAACTGAAGTTAGACATTGGTGAATCAAGTAACTCTAAGCATAATGTTGAACAAAAGGATAAATATGTTTTCCCCTATTCGACAAGTTGATTCGTCATTTCATCCTGTGCCACCTAGGAACAAGACTAGAGCTCAAAACCTAGGCAAGCCTTCGAATAATAATTTTTCGAAGGTTATGAGTTTTACGTGCCATATTTACTGCTCCTATTGTGATGTCTATGAACATTCCCTTGATGGTTACTATTCCAAATGTCTATGTAATCCAGTCTATAACTCTCCCATTTACCCTAACTTCAACTATTCTAGGAGAAGCCGAAATAACTATGTCCTTTCGAGACAGCCAAACAAGAATTCTAACTATCGTAACAGAAAGAGAAGGACTAATACTAAAAGACCATCAACAAGAAGGAATGCTAGATTCTTTTCTAAACCAATTGCTCAAACTTTTTATAATACTAATAAATATGCGTAAAAATCCTTTAAAGAAAAGACAGAAGCTCACAAGTTTTATCAAATACGAGCTAATAAGCGCAAATTGAAAATAATAGCAATTTGCGTCAAAAAAGATGATCTATAACCCAAGTTGAAATGCAACATCGTGATCACTGCTTTTAAAGCTGAACACACGTCAATTGGATGGTATTTAGACTCTGGATGTTCCAAACATATAACCGGGGATTATTCAAAACTTTCAAATAAAACTAACTTCTTCGGAGGAAAAGTCTTGTTTGGAGATGGTGTATCAACCCGGATCATTGGTAAAGGAACACTCCATGAAGAAGGATTACCCATTCTTGAAGATGTTCTCTTAGTAAAAGGTCTTAAAGTCAATTTACTAAGTATATCACAGCTTTGTGACTTAAACATATTATCACTTTTTCAAAGAATAATTGCAAAATTTTAAATGAAAAGGGTGATTGCATTATTACAGGACTCCGTACTCCAGATAACTGTTACACAGTCAATCCAAGTACAGAGGTTTGTAACATTGCCAGAATGGATGACAATGAGATATGGGTTAATAGGTTGGGTCACATTAATTATGATAGTCTTAGAAAATTGTGCTCCCAAGAGATAGTTAGAGATCTTTCTAAGATCAAACCAATTTCAAACATCGTATGTGGTGCATGTCAAGAAGGGAAAATTGTTAAGTCTCCCCACAAGAAAGTTAAAGAAGTTCTATCCACTAAACCTTTAGAACTCATCCATATGGACCTAATGTGTCCTTCTCGTACAATTAGTCTTTGCAGCAATAGTTACATCCTTGTTATGGTTGATGACTTCACCCGATTTACCTGGGTTGCCTTTTTAAAACACAAATCAGAAACCTTGCGTAAGTTTTTGAAAATCCTAGTTCATATAGAAAATGAAAAGGATTCCTAAGTAGATAGAATTCGTAATGATAGAGGAGGAGAATTCATAGATTCAGGTGTCATCGAATATTGTGACTATAATGGTTACAAACATGAATTTAGTGCTCCTAAGACACCTCAACAAAATGGAATTGTTGTGCGTAAAAATTGCACTCTTTGAGAAATGGCATGTGTGATGATTCATGCGAAAAACCTACCTAAATATTTTTGGGTAGAATCCATTCGTGCAGCCTGCCATATAATCAATTGTGTTTACTTAAGGAAAAATACCAAACAAACATCCTATGATCTTTGGTATGGGAAGAAACCTAACCTAAAATACGTTAGAACCTTTGAAGCACCTGTTATGTCTGTAATGATAGAGAACATCTGTCTAAATTTGAAACCAGAGGAGATAAAGCCATTTTCTTAGGATATTCTCCAAATAGTAGAGCCTACCGTGTCTACAATCGTCGTACCAAAACCATGATGGAATCCATTAATTTGGTTATAAGTGACACTAATGTATAAAGTACGACCAAAGAACCAACTATTGTGGATGAGTTCAAAAATATTTTAAATTATGACTCTCCAGAAATAGTTGAATCCTTAACAACTGAGACCCCTGAAGTACCTAACTGGGTTTTCAAAGATCATACTTTAGATAGTGTAGTTGGTAATCCTACTGAGCCTGTTCGTACAAGATCTCAACTTCGTAACATTGCTCATTTTGCATGCTTTGTGTCTCTTATTGAGCCAAAGATTGTAAATGAAGCCTTGAATGACACTTTCAAGATTAGTGCTATGCAGGAGGAACTTCTTCAATTTGTCATTCATGATGTATGGTATCTTGTATCCAGGCCTGAAAATAAAAGGGTTATAAGCACACGTTGGATTTTTAAAAATAAAATAGATAAATCTGGGATGATTATTAAGAATAAAGCTAGACTAGTTGCCCAGGGCTACTCTCATATTGAAGGAATAGATTTTGAGGAAACTTTTCCTTCGGTCACTCGCCTCGAATCTGTTCGCTTACTTTTTACAATAGATTGTCATTTTCACTTCACACTATATCAAGTGGATGTTAAGTCAGCCTTCCTTAACAGAATTTTAACTAAGGAGACCTACGTAGAACAACTCAAAGGGTTCATTGACCCTCATCACCCAAATTATGTCTATCGTCTTAAAAAATCTCTTTATGGGTTAAAATAAGCTCCTAGAGCTTGGTATGTACGTCTATCCACCTTTGTTTTAGACAATGGTTTTAGGAGAGGAGGGAATGACCAAACCTTATTTGTCAAACATTTTGACAACAATATTACTATAGCCCAAGTTTATGTTGACGATATCATTTTTAGATCCACCTCCCCTTTAGAAGTTAAGACCTTCCCGGACATTATGCACAACGAATTTTAAATGTCACTTATGGGGGAGTCACAATTCTTCTTAGGGCTCCAAGTTAAACAAAATTCAGATGGATTATTTGTATCGCAATCTAAATACGCTTTAGAGATTGTCAAGAAGTTTGGCCTAGAAACAACTAAAGAAGTTAGGACTCCTATGAGTACTCCAGTCAAACTTTCAAAAGATGAGAATGGTAAAGCCATTGATTCTACCTTATACCACAGTATGATAGGAAGCTTACTTTACCTTACTGCCTCCCGTATTGATATCATTTACTCTGTCTGCATGTGTGCTCGTTATCAAAATAATCTTAAAGAGAGTCATCTCTTATGCGTTAAAAGAATTATGAAATACATTAAAGGGACTCTAAACTTAGGACTTTGGTACACTAAAGACACCTCTAGTACTATAGTAGGTTACACCGATGCTGATTGGGCCAGGTGTACCGATGATAGTAAGAGTACTTCAGGAGCGTGTTACTACATTGGTAATAATTTGGTAGGATGTAGTAGTAAGAAACAAAACTGCACTTTCTTGTCTACTGTCGAATCCGAATATATTGTCGCAGGAAGTTGTTGTGCTCAGTTACTTAGCTAAAACAAATGCTGAAAGATTACGGTATAACTGAAGATACGTTAAATCTCTATTGTGACAATCAAAGCGCTATTAATATTTCTAAAAATCTAGTTCAACACTCTCATACCAAACATATTAAAATTATATATCATTTCATACGCGAGTTAGTTGAATCTAAGGAGTTAGAAATTAATTACCTACCTACTGAATTGCAATTAGCTAACCTGTTTACTAAACCATTAGATTATCTTTGATTTGAATCTTTGCACAAATCTATTGGTATGGTTATGGCAGAATAATGATTTATGGTTTCATACTTATTTTTCTTTGCCCTCTGTCCACTTGAGACAAAATGGGGGAGAAATTTGAGTCCTCTTGGACATCTTGTTGTTTTCTCAACTAAAAAGCTTGATCTTAGTTATCTTATTTTCAGGAACCAGTACCTTCATTTACAACAGCATTTTGATAGGGTATTGGTCTGTATCTAGTTGAGTTATGTAATTTTCTCTTTCTAGGATATTGGGTAGATAGAATTTTTGTATAGGAAATAGGTTTTTCTTATTTCTTTTGTATCCCTACGAGTCCTAGATGACTCAAAGGAGATTTTATCTCATATTTCCAAAGGGGGATATTGAAGCACCCTGTATCTTTGACTCACTTGAGTCTATATTATATAGGTGCTCATCTAGTTTGGAAATAGTGACAAAATTGAGTCATACCCTTTTCAACCAAAAAGCCTTCAGACTCTACATTCAATTTCCTCTAAATAGTCCAAAGGTATAAACACCACACCTAGGATCATTTATGTGTTCCATATGAGATTGCATTCTTCATAATATGGGTGTATGTGAGTTAAATCCCATTAAAATGAATTCTCCATAATTTTTGGGATATTTTAAATAATTTCTAAGTTTTTTAAACAATTTTTAGAAATTTAAAATTGGTTTTTACAAAGTTTGTGGGCTGATTTGTAAATTCTTTAAGCTGTTAAAAACTTGCTTGGGTTGAAATCAAATGTGCTTGATAATTGTGTGGGTGCAAATTGTATTTTTATAAGTTCTAAAACACGTGTTTTATGCGTCATCTCAGCCTTAAACATGTTAGACTCACAACGGTTGGATTTGTGTTTTCTTGCCCTCACATTCCTTTGTTTGATTCTGAACCCTTGGATCATTTTAATCTATGACCTGCATGCGTTCTTACCTAATCCTTGTGTTTACATTCAAACCAATCAGAGTCTTTTTAATTTCGGTGCATTAGTAGCCATTAGATTTACCTCGATCTCTTAAGACTTAATCGTGACCATTCATTTGCTTCGTAGTTCCAGAGGCTTCCATGGCTTAGTATAAATAGATTCCATATGCGTTGCGATTACAATCTTTTGTTTACCTCATTTCTGAGAGAAAATAGAGAGAGAAAGAGAGAGAGAGAGAGAGAGAGAGAGAGAGAGAGAGAGAGAGAGAGAGAGAGAGAAAGAAAACCTTAAACTAAACTCTAGCCCAATCTCACCTGAAAATCATTTATGAGAGTGTGTTAGTTCGAGAGGTGTGAAGATCATTCCTCTTCTATCCTTAATCTCTTTTTCAACTTAATCACATCAGTTTGATCTCATTTTCTTTTATAGAAAACTGAGATTGCAATTTTGTGATACATTTTTCACGTCTATCTTTCTTAGATTTGATTTCTTATTTGGAGAAATCATAGTTTTGTTGGGTGTTTTCAACTGTTATGTTTTCAAACCCTAAAACCTACAAAACGGTTCCTGATTTCAGTTCTTTGAACATTCAGACTCGGATCTAGTTTAAGATCTTGATTGGGGATTTACACTGTCATATATTTCATATTTTGTGAAATAATCTGTATATTTTCAAAATAAGAAAGTGTTTAGGATCTTGGCTCGCGTATATAGCAAGATTCCCTCTTGATCTGTGGATATATTGAAAGATCCAAAGTTTGATAGTTTTGATTAAACTGATTTTGGAAATCTTTACATATTTGTGATCTATTTATAATTTGATTAACATCATGTTTGTAATTAAGTGTGTGTGTGTGTGTGTGTGTGTGTGTGTGTGTGTGTGTGTGTGTGTTGCATGCATGTGATTTAGAGCACATCACCACTTACACCTTCACACTACTTCATTGAAAAGTGTTGGTATTGAGATTTTGGATTTTTGAGTCGACGTAAAGCTTAAAGGAGTGGAGTTACAAAGCTGAGAGAACATCAACAACATCCGAGCCTTGGGAGAAGTTAGTAAATCCGGAGGAGTTGGTACATTTTTTAACTTAGAATTAGGTCTGAATGTGTGTCTTGATTGTTATATAGTTTGTAAACTGTTACTCTATTTTAGTTGATTTTTACTTTTGAGGAGACCTTCGTGGATGTTTCCCCAATTGGGTGGGGTTTTACCTCGTTAAAATTGTACTTGTATACTTCCTCTTCCTCTTATCCCTTTCTTGAGGCTGTGTTGATTTAATTTCTTTGTAAGTTTTGGTTTTCAAAACTGGTAAACCTATACCTTAAATAGCTCGTTCATACTATTTTACACATCTTGTGTTAAAAAAATTGTTTTAAGAAAAGAGTTTCTTCAACAAACTGTTCGGAGCCATTTAGATATTTTAATCTTGAATTAAACGACTTAAATGTTATTTTTTCAAAAGTGCAGTAGTTTAGCCAGCAAAACCCATTAAACAAAAAATTACAAAGTTATAAATTTGCTTTAAAATAAAAAATTACAACTGAATAAATTACAAATAGTATCAGAGTTTCTCAATACACCCATAAAAACTAAACTAAGAATCCACATCAATTATCCTTGAACGCGTGAAGTGGGTCAATGTTGTGCTCATTTGGATTTGAACATGAATCAATTCTCATTGAGAATCCAACGTTCATCTCATTGCTACCATTCCAAATGGTTAATACAAATCCTGAAATAATATTTAACTTCTCATTAGAATTTGATAAAAATGATCAAAACAAAAAATACAGATTATGCAAAAGAATAACTTTCATAAGTACATCCGGAGTTGATTGTTGAAATAATGACACATGTGGGCCACTTGCAAAGTTCTTCATATCACATAAATGAGTTATATTTTAAACTTTAGATTAACAAGCATAAAAAAATATTAATAATAAAAGAAACATGTGAAAAATATTAATAACTAACCTTTGCTATTTTTTCTTCTTCTTTTGAACAAATTTCTCGGTCACTCTTGTTTCCTTTTACAACGGGGTCGACCTTTTCTATTAATGGACAATGTAGAATGAATATTTGCACTTCTTTTGACATTAGCATCTTCCCCAATCGATGAGGAGTTGAGTTATTCAATTGTGAATGTAGTAGGTTAAATACTTGAACAAGTTTCACCGCTATTCTCCAACTCATTAGACAACCATTTAAACCAATTCATCACAAATTTTGTTTGATCTTCACTTCCAATTGGCTTGTCCGCCACCTTATAAAATGCATTACACATTCTATCCCTATGCTCACTTTCGGGATTCATTGCCCAATCCGAGTAAATGATTTTAATCTTTGTGTGGCATCTTTTTACATTTTTCCTCCACCGCTAAAGAATGTAAGTTTAAGGTACCAATTCATACCTTTTTTATTAAAACTGTAAGACATTTATATAGGATTCCTCGAGACTCAAATAAATGACAATTTCACTTGACATCACAATCAATGGGGTTAAAAGTAACCATAAAAGTGACATCTCGTTCTCTAATTCCAACAAAATTCTCATGTACACCGTACAACTCAACCCGCCATCATCTCTAATAGTCAACGAAGAACAATAGAACTTTCCTTTCATCTCCTCTTGAACCTCCATAAATTTTGCGTTAGTGTAAAAAATCATGGTATTATTTCTCCATCTTATATCTAGTTACATATGGAATTAAGGCTTCGAAAGTATCAAAGTCCTCTTGCCTCTCTTTCTCAACCTTACTCTGCAATGCATTCTCGTATTGTTCAACAAAGTATTTGAGCGTGGTCTTTGAATTTACATACCCATCAAAGAAGGAATTCACGCTCTCACTTCCATAAGTGATTGACATCCCCACCCAAAATGTATCCTTAACACAAGTCGAAACCCATCGATGTCTCTCTCTATATAAATCACTTAACCACTCATTCTTTTCAAGATTAAAATTTTCAATTAATCTATTTAAATTTGATTCAAATTCGGTGAGAGTTAGATAATCATAAACAAAACATTTTATTGAATTCTTCATTCACTCATATTGAGTAAACCCTTTTAATTTTTCCAACAATTTCCTCATAATATGCCATGAGCACCACATGTGTCACGAATTTGGAAAGACAGTTTCAATGGCATTTTTCATGGCTTTACCTGGATCAGTTATTATTGCGTGGGGAGCACGATCGTTCATGCAAGAAATTCATGACTTAAAAAGCCAAGTAAAATTATTCGTATCCTCACTCGATATTAACCCACATCCTAACAATATTGATTGACCGTGATGGTTGACCCCAACAAGGGACAAAAAGCATGTCGTACTTATTGGTCAAGTACACTGTGTCAATATGATAATATCTCCAAACTCCTCATATGCTACCCTACTTCTTGCGTCTGTCCAAAATAAATTCTTTACCCTTCCATCATTATCAAGAGCTATGACATAATAGAAATTAAAATTATTTGACTACATTTTAAGAAAGTAGTTTTGAACAGCTAAAGCATCTCCCTCCCCTAGTCTCAACCTTCTAACTTTATTAATATAGCTATAGAAATCTTTGATAAAAAAAAGTGACACGTTCTCATTCCCACCAGCTTTCATTACACATGCATCAAAAAATTTATTAAGGCCTTATACCATCCTTATCATTCATTTCAAGCCTCCTTTTCACCACTGCATTTATTACCCGATTAGCCTTGAAATATCGTGATTTACCTAGGCTCACATGATGGTTGTGGTAGATGGATACACTCGTGATTATAAACTTCCATTCGAGACACAAAAATGCATTAATTTGGGCACCACAATTATTTCGACAACTTGTCGGCAATTTGAATGAATTTTTACTTCTACTTTCACTTTTACCCTCTCGAGAGAAAGAAAGAGTAACATATCTTATCACACGATCATCTCCTTTTTTTTTAAGTCCTCTTTTTTACTGGAGAACTTATTTTATTACTATATTTTTTTATAGTACTCCAATATATCATTAACACTGTCAAATTGCATTTCAAATTTGGGTTCAAACATGTTTTCTTTTTTAATTTCCCCATTTTTCTCAATACCTTGATTTTCCACCAATTCCTTAGCATACTCATTCAAATCAATGCTAGGAAAGTCAACATCCATTCCTATTTAATTTTAATCAAGCAAATCACGACATTAATTTAAAAAAAATAACTGAAAAATTATGGGTCAACATAAATAAATAGCACATTAAGAACATAAATAAATAAAAAATTTAAAACGTATTAACATTTGAAAAATGTTTGTCACAAGATGCTAAGAAATACAATATTTAGAAAAAATATTAGGGTCATATACCGAAGAGACCCTAGAACATTTTTTAATACACGTTTAGTTCAAACCTTTTTATTTTGTTCCAAAAAGTCTCTCACCACATAAAAATACTCAAAAATACCCACCTCCCTTCACCACCATTGTCGAGGGCTGCCAGAGCTCCAACAGTGCGGTGGGGGGTGGGGGAGGAGGTGTTACTAGCGCGGACCTTTAAAAATAAGAGAATATTTGATAAATGAGTGCTCGAGGGACTAAATGAATTAAACAAAAAATAGATGTATTTTTTACAAAAATATATATTTATGTTAGGGATTATACACTTATTGACCCAAAATATTAAGAACATTAACTATTAGCATTTAGAGAAAAAAACCTAAAAATCTCCTATTTATCCAAACATATACATTAGATTTATCATAATCAAACTTACTTGATCGGGTATAAGATGATTGTAATCTTTTTTTCTCCCGTGTGTAGTGATCTTGATATGAATACACGGACAAAAAAATGAATGGCTAGAAAGTTAGAACAAAGAAATGAGAAGAGAAGCCAAAGCTCTCTTTTTGTTGTTATTGGTTTTTAAGTACCCTGTCAACGTTTACACTTTCCATAATGTTTTTTCATTCTTTATTCTTTTGGGTTCCAACAGCTATTTTTTTTTGTCCGCTTATGTTTTCATCAATAGTTCGGTCAGTTAGTCGTCCAAAATATAATAGATTGTTGAAAGTCGCTAAAATGATCTCTATTGATTGCATTCAATTTTTCAGAAAATTTGTTCAAAATATGTCAAATGCAGTATCTGTGATATGTATCGGGAAGAACTTGAGCAATAGATTTTGACATTGTCGAATCCTGATCACTGATAATTATTCGTGGCCGGCCATAAGACATAACTTCCTGCCATTTTTCTAAAAGTCAAATAAAAGAGTTCGTGGTCTCATCATTTAAGAATGCACAACCAAAAATTACGGTTTGTCCATGATTATTAACCCTAGTGAATGATGCAAAGATCATATTATATTTATTTGTGTTGTACGTAGTATCAAACACAACCACATCACCATAAAATTTGTATGCCCTTCTTGAAATTGTATCAGCCCAAAAATAGTGAGTTGGCTTATTTTCATCATCTCTTTCGTATGTAAAAAAAATATCGAATTTTTTTCTTGTTCCGACAAAAAGTACTCCATCAATAATTCTGCATCATGTCCGTCAATTTGTTTTTTTGAATCACGTATAAAATTTCTAATATCTTTTTCGGTACAACAAATATTTTCAATCCCTCCTGCTTGTAATGAAAGAAGACTAATTTGTTGATGTGTAAGTATGTTAACAAATGCAAACTATTGGGTTAAGGCTTTTTTTGTTTTGGATACGGAACGGTGAGATCTCAAAAGATGTACTTTATGTGGGGTCGAAAGAGTGTGATTGTGACCTTCAACAAATTGACTTACTATGTAATTTGACCCCAACTTACTCTTCACAATGATCAACTTTACCTTACAACCCTCTCTTACAATTCCACGATACGTTTTTTTCCACCTCACTTTTTTGGTTAGACTTTCCTTCTTTAAAATAACAATATTCCTTCCTAATAATTTCATAGGTATTTTTTTTCTTTTTTGAAGAATTACACCGTGTACTAAATCCCTCCACTCTCGCATAACTATTGTAAAATTCATAAGCATCATTTAAAGATTGAAATTCTTGTCCAATTTTTTGTTTATCCCCATCTTTTACTTGAGGAATAAATAATGCGTCAGACTGTTCATCAAAATTCAACAAATCGGACTCATCCATCACTGAAAAACTAAAACAATAAAAACTTAAATGTATTTTTGGGGGTCATTTAGTCTTTTGGACCTATTCATAAGTAAAACATAAGGTCATTCATATCTCAATTACTCGAGTAACACTACAGTGACCCGCCATTCTTACCTAAAAGGTGTACTTAATGATGTGGCAGTGCCACATCATTAAGATACACTGTTTTTTTGCTTTGTCATCTTATAATTTTTTTTTCCAAAATACAATTTTCTAGTTTAAAAAAAACAATTCATTAAAAAAATGTGTTAAAATACAACAAGACAAGATACGAAATCGTATTTTTTTACTCACCACAAATCAATTAAAAAATTACACAATGCGATTATGAATCTTTTATTTTTTAACTAATAGGATCACGGTCAAAAATGCATATTTATACTATTTTTTTACATATCATCTCATCTCAACGGTTTTTTTATTGAATTTTTTAATAAAAAAAATTGGAGATGATCTTCTCACCGCGGAGATCATATCCATGAAGTTTCATCAAAAAAATTATTTTTTTATTATTTTAAAAAATTGTATGTACCGAGGTCTGCACCATAAGGAGTCCTTATAGCAGATGGCATCTATAAATATATATATGAGAGTGGTTATTATACATACCAAGTATACATACTTGCTGGCGCAAACCTATTTTTCTAAAATATTAAAAAAAAAATGAGTTGAATTTTTTTGTGCTATTTAAACATTTCAAATGACCCATATAAAAGAAATCAACTCAAAATAATTTTTCATTTTTTTTTTAAAATCGTTCAAACTTTCACAACTTTTAAAGTGTTTCAAAAGGTGTGAAAGTTTGATCGATTTTTTTAAAATAGCAAAAACCGTTATTTTGAGTTGGGTTTTTTTATTAGGTCCCTTGAAATGTTTAAATACCACACAAAAAAACTCAACTCAAAAATATTTTTTTTACTATTTTATAAATCGGTATGTATAGTTGGTATGTACTATAGACTCTCTCTCTCTCTCTCTCTCTCTATATATATATATATATATATATATATATATATATTTATATTAATATTATGGATACAATAGCCATGAATACAAGTTTGGATACAAATTATCCGTGACAGATACCTTAATATCCATATTCATATCTATTTTTACAAATATTAAGAAGTGTTATCCGAATATGTCCTTCTGAATTTCTATTCGAATAAATATTCGCAAATAAAAATTCGAATACTGGACAGATTTGGATATTTTAATACCCATTTACATGCTTAGCAATGATAATCAAGTGCGCGGAGTTACTATAAGTCGACTAATAAAGATTTTCAAGTTCCTCATAATCTCATTTCGACCCCTCATACTTTTACAAAAGCTTATTTATGCCAATAAATCTATTTGAATAGAGATTTGACACTTTTGTACTTAATCAAAATAATTTATAAATGTTTTGACTAGATAGCTTTGAGTAGGATCATCTATAACATAAGCATAAATTGTCTATTGACCCATACCGGGACTTAGTGTACCAAGTTAGTACCGGACACACTTTATTTAACTTATACCTTGACGGAACCCACACCATCATACAAGCAAATAAAGCGAGTCTGATATTAAATCCCAGTAAGCGTATCATTATTTATACTTTTTATTACAATAATATTAAGCTTTTGAAGATTCTCCATTTTACATGAACCTTTTTGAAGATTCTTGATTGTTCTTTCTTTGATTTTGTTTGTCATCAACATTCTCACGTAATAGATATTCCTAAGCTTTTGAAGCACTTTCTTGATTTTCTCTTCAACATCTTTGTAATGCTTGGACTCCTTAACTTCTCTACACAATCTTAATTTAACAAAGTTGTTAATAACTCGTAACTCAAGAAGTTGTCAAGTGCAGCACAAACTCTAGATTATTGTCAAGTGGACTGATTCATTTTTATCAATTCTCATTATATTTCTAAGATGCAATCATGCAGGTGTTTGATACCTTAAATGACAACCCATGGATCACAATTGCGAAAGGGACTGCAGTGATGAACAACTATTATGTGTGAAAAATAATGAAAAGGGGCTCGATAATCCGACGAATCATAGATCTATTATAACGAATCTGGCATTGTTAATGATCCAAACATTTCGATCTTGTAGCTATATATATATACTAGCGGATACACGTGCCTGAAGGCACAGCGAAAATTTTCAAAGTACGTTATTGCGAAACGACAAAAATTTCAGAAGTACGTAATCGTAAAACAGAAAAAATATCATTCCCTTGCAAAACATCTATATATCATTCCCCAACTAAATAATGATTGAGGAAAATTTACACAATATTGAATCATATATAATTTGAGTCAAAAAATTTATTTTACAATGCAAATAAGTGTAAAGAATTTTAAAAAAATTGGGCAAAACTTCCTTTGTTTATAGGAGTATCCACCCTATTTAAAAAAGAAAAGTACTCCAACAACAATACAAATAGTTTGTGACAACAACATTAATAGTACGCAAAGGCACTATTAGAATTTTTAAAAATAAACTACGTGGTTACTACATGTGTGGTGGCGGTGACAAAAGTCATCGTGGAATGATTGTTACCAAACCTAAAGGCATGATTGAAATTTTGGAGTCACCAACTTGTTTGCTGAAATTGAGTCGCCAAATTGTTTTTCAGAATTTATATGTCAATAACACTACCATGTGCTTATTTTATAGTTTAGTACAAAAGCTCAACACCAAATGAAAATATGTTGACATTAGAAACAATTAAGCATTTAAGAGTGCGCAAGCTGACAAAGAGTGGGCAAGCTGTTGTAATATTGCTTCTTATCACTTGAGTTTATAAGTAAATCGATATATGAAATCGCATTAATATTATAATCCACATACATAAGTGTAAAAAACATATTGCTTATAATGGACCCATAATCACACACATAGACAAAATGTGAGATATCAAACTCAATGGGCCGACAAATTGAGTGTAGACTCGGGAGAACATCATAAGAAGTTCACCACAACAATTCAGCCTTGGAACAAATGAACCAACTTAAAACCCGTAGTTATAAATCAATAAGATAGTCCCCAAAAAACAATGGAAATCCCTAAGAATCTTAACTTAACAAATGAAAAATAGAAGAAATCATTGATTTGCTGGACATCGAGAGAGATTGGCAGGGAGAGACTGGGACTGTAGAGACTGGGATTTACTGGACATCGTATGAGTCTTTGTTCTCCTCGGCCTTTTCCTCTATCTTAGCCTCAGCTGCAGCAACGACAGAACCAATACCTCCACCGGATGCAACAAAAGGAACAACACTGCCACCACCATACGGAACCGCTGCTAGCTTTTCTCGCCCAGATGCAATAAGCTCTATTATATCCTTTCCCTTAACTTCTGATAAAAGAAGCTTTATCCTATCGTCGTCACATTCAACTCCAATGGAACCGATAATTTCTTTGATATCAATCGCGGAAGGAGTGGTGTTTCCACCCAAAATGGTAAACAAATAGGCAGCAACAACATTCATCTCTACTCAAATGGAACTGTGAAACAGCGGGAGAGAAAGTTGAAATCATCAACCGATACTAGAAATGAGAACTATAATAGATATGGTTGGTCTATCTACATCATGATCTTGGACACAAAGAATCCCAACATGAGAATTCCATAGTAAAAGAACAATATAGCACATGAGATGTGAAAAGCATCTTTATATTCTTTTGAAAAAAATAGAACTTAGACCGGTAGATATGTATGATTAGGAATAATGGGACATTGCTTGCAATTTCCCAAACACAATATAAATTAAATCTTCATACCCTCAAAATCAAATGATATAGCTCTCAATTACAGTAAAAAAACATAATTATAATTGAACTAATTGGGAAATATGAGAACTTTATATTTACCTCAACAATGATATAACATTCCATGGTGATTAGCATCGTTTCTTGAAAATAAAAATCAGGTGTGTGACCTGCAATAGTACACTCGAAATCAAAACAATAACTAACCAACCTCAAATTGAATAAATAAGGGTATAGTTCCGACCATCTCACACCTAATAAGGAAATTCAGAATGTTCGTGTGGCTGTGTGAGACCATTGATAATAGTTCGTGTGGCTGCGTGAGACTACTGTTCAGGATGCAATAGCAAAGAATCAATATTTCCAAATCGCATCAGGACCATATGTAGACTGATCAGATAAAACCAAAGCATTACATAGCTATCTTTGAGAGCCCCGACTCCTTAAACAAAACATTATCCTGAGAACATAAAGCACGAACATTCAAATAAAGTACGTAACTATATTAACATAACTATTAAACAACGATATCTTAAACTTATACCATTTCAAATTGTTATCATAAAGTTATGCCATTTCAACTGTTATCATAACAGTTATAACATAATTCAAATACATGTTACCAACTGCTATCATAAAAGTTGTACCATTTAAAATACCACTTATCAAAACACCACTTAAATGAAAACCAACCCTTCAACAAAGTTGACGTTCGTGTATCAAAGCCCTACAAAAACATTTAAAATAATATAAAATGGACAAAATTGCAAATCACCAAAAAACCTGATTTGAAAGAGGCAGGGCATACTGCCCTTTTGTACCAGATTTTCAAAATAGAAAAAAAATTGCAACCAAACTCGGTGGAGATGATTTAATAGTGTGAAGAAATTTGAATATCAATAGCATGGAAATTAGCAATGGTGGAGGACCTCCTACTCAGCAGCATGGCCTCTTTTTACCAGATGCAGAAGCTCCTACTCAGTAGCGCTGCAACAAAAAAACAATATCAAAACCTCATTGACATTAAATCTGAGAAAAGAGACACGCACACTACATATACAGTAATTATAACATTAAATGTGTGAGATTCCTCGTAGATTCCAAAGCCAATATCAAAACCCCATTAATAGTACATATCTTTCTGTGTAAACACTGGCATTATATGCATATTTGTTTGGCGCCTTTGTTTTGAAATCACCTGCAGCTAATAATCTCGTTCTCGCTGGTGTATATGACCTCAGTTTTCATATGATATAGTATAGCTTGGGGAGAGGTAACCTTTCAATACTTGAATAAAATGCAGAGTTTACCAATTGTGCCAATTGATGAAATGCAGAGGTAACCTCAAACTCATAAAATGCAGAGGTGATCTGAATAATACTTCCACTCACTTGTGGTATTATAATATCAGTTGGCACGGGTACACTAAAGTATTGAAGAGGTAACCTCAAACTATTGCAGTCTCAAGAAGCTATTGCAGCAACTATTGAAATTAGAGATCGAGAAGAGGAAGGTCTGTAAAGAATTCCACATACCTATTATAATGACTATGTTATCGCTGACTACGTTATAATTACTATGTTATAGCAAAGATGCAGTATGCAATTCATGTTATTTTTTGTGGAATTTTCATTGGAATTGCATTAAAATGACTATGTTAGAGCAAAAATGTAGTATGCGATGGTAATTTAATGACTATGCAAACAAATGAGTATTCGAATTGAGGCACAAAATCAAAACAAATGACTATGCTATAATGCAAATAACTGATCAAAAATGCAGTATGCGATGGAATAGCTGATCGTAGAAGATCAGTTATAATCATAGGTAAACCGATCTTAGCAGATCATAGGTAGAAACTGATCATAGCAGATAATAGGTAATAGCTGATCATAGAAGATCAGTTATCATCATAGGTAATAACTGGTCCGACATAGTTATGATCATAGGTAATAGGTACGGATCTATTGAATTTATAGAAGTATGCAAGATCAATTACTGATCATACCTGATATAAGCTGATCGGATCAATTACTACGGATTCAAACTGAATGATTGAAACTAACTAAATGATATTAGCAAATCGGATCAATTACTACGGATCTAACATTCAAAGTAACATTCAAACTAAATTATTGAAAGTAACATAAATGATATTAACTGATCAAATCAATTACTATGGATCAATTACTACGGATCTAACATTCAAAGTAACATTCAAACTAAATGATTGAAACTAACATAAATGAAACTAACTAAATGATATTAACTAAAGTATGCAAGTTGCATATATGCATATTCATATATGCCATATGCATATATGCAGCTCGCATATATGCTCTGCATATATGCAATATGCATATATGCCGATGTGGCTAAGCACATGAGTGATACCAATATGGGCCGAGTGATCCATATACATCGCATGTGAGTTTCCATTCCAAATCCTCTTTGCGGGGAGTAATGCAGTCGCTAATGATAAAAGGCGAATGATATTATTCAACAAACTAATGAACCTATAAACCCTCCATGAACAAATAAAAACAAACGATTAATGAATTAAACAAATTGAAGATCATACATTCAGAACATATAAACCCTCAAACATATAAATTGTCTATAATGATGGAAAATTTATACTCTAAAGCATGTCGCTAAACAATCGAAGCATGTCGCTAAAAAATCGTATTTGAATCACATTGGGCCCCATTGGAGGCATTTTTGGTACACTGAATAATTAAGGAATTCATAATGATACAAACATAATCGAAATTATAAATTCATTTTACACCATATATGCAATCTGCCTAGTTTTTTCTTTTGTTTGGATGGAGATGAAAAAGTATATGAAAACTAAATTATTATTCAGTGAATTTAAAGCTCTATTTAGATCTATATCAGTATTTAGTGAAGTTTCTTCTAGATCTATATTTATATTCAGTGAAATTAAAGCTCCGTTTGGATATAAACTTCACAAAATTGGATATGAACTTCACAAATCTTACCTATCTCACTAAAAATTAAAAAAAAAAGTGGATATAAACTTCACAACATGAATTTTAAAACCTCTTAGAAAAATTTGTTCAAGAGATATAAAATTACAGAGAGGCAAGAAAGAGGCTCTAAAATTTGTCCTACTGAAATGATTAAAAATCATAAAAAAAATCAACCCAAAAATATTTTTTTACTATTTTACCAAAAATGGTCTGCAAACTGGGTCCTCAAACATAGGACCTCATTTGATCACGAGGGCCCTCAATTTGACGTTTCTGAATGAGGTCCATTTTTTTAAAATAGTAAAAAAATATATATTTGGCCTGATTTTTTTTATGGTTTTTAAATATTGCAGTAGGGCCATATAAAAAAAAACAACTCAAAATGAATTTCCTTACTATTTTAAAAAAATCGATCAAACTTTGTCAGTTTTAACAGCTTAAAAGCAACTTAAAAACCGATACGGTTTAACCGATTTTTTTAAAAAAGCAATATTATTTTTTTACGGTTCTACTAAAATGTTTAAAAACCATAAAAAAAAATCAACCAAAAAATATTTTTTTACTATTTTAAAAAAATGACCCTCATTCAGGGACCTCAAACTGAAATCACACTTGATCATTTCCTATATATATATATAGAGAGAGAGAGAGAGAGAGAGAGAGAGAGAGAGAGAGAGTCAGGCTCTTATACATACCAAGTTTTCATACCGCTGGCGCGGACCCATTTTTATAAATAATTTTGAGTTGAATTTTTTATGTGGTATCTAAACATTTCGGATGACGCATATAAAAAAAATCAGGTCAAATTTTTTTTTTTTGCTATTTTTAAAAAATCGGTCAAACTTTCACAGCTTTTAAAACACTTTAAAAGTTGTGAATGTTTAACCCATTTTTTAAAAATAACAAAATGATCATTTACCAAAAAGTCCTTCAAACATTTTTTAATACACATTTACTCCAAGCCTTTTATTTTGTACCAAAAAGTCCCTTATTCTCTTATCTTTAAAGGTTCGCGCCAGCGGCATGATAAAGCCTTTTTGACATGGTGAAGGACTTTTTGGTGCAAAATAATAAGACTTGGAGTAAACGTGTATTAAAAAAAGTTCGAGGGACTATTTGGTATATGCCCTATAACAAAAAGGCGTTATTTTGAATTGATTTTTTTTTATATGGGTTCGTTGAAATGTTTAAATACCATATACAAAAATTCAACTTTAAAATATTTTTTTTACTATTTTAAAAAAATCGGTATGTAAACTTTGGTATGTATGAGACCCTGGTGTAAGAGAGAGAGAGAGCGGATCTCATGAGGACCTCAGTTTGCGTACCGCTAGCGCGGACCATTTTTGATAAATTATTTTTGTTTTATGTTTTTTAAACATTTCAATAGGACTATAAAAAAATCATAAAGAAATTTTGACAATTTTTCTAATTCAATTTTTATAAGATGTACGTTAGTATTTATGACGTCTAAAAATTCTTTTATATAGTCGTGATTTTCTTCTATCTTTTTTATCTTTTCTAAAAGGTTATGATTCATAAATTTATTAAAATCTACCTTTTTCTGCTAATACTCCTAACTTACCATTCGAGCCTAATTATATCATAAATTTTATCTTCTAATAGTGTAAATAGCTCTTCTACTATACCTGTCACCAGGCACAATATTGATAATATGATGGAACCATACCATAAACCCAAAGAACAAATAAATAATACTAATAAAACAGCCTTGATAACTTTTCCAAATCATAAACAGGCACAAATAGCCAGCGCCGAAGTAGACTTATCAAAAAACGCAGCAGTTATAGGATGTATACCATATTTTTAAACATTATATTATTTAATTTATTACATTCTATTTTTAGGTTTTCACTTTCTTCTAGATATTGTAAGTAATTAGTTAAATAGTTTTCTTCTATATCTAAATCAGTATTATCTAATTTTATGTCTTCAATTGGTTCTAATATTATATTATTATTAAGGATTAATTTGTTTTCGTGTTTTATAGTATTAGTTTGATTATTAGGTACAATATGTGTTCCTTTTTTAAATAATTGTATTCCTGATGGTGTGTACATAAATCCTCCTGTTAATGATTGAATATTTTATGTCTTCAATTGAACTGAAACTTAAGAGGCTTGAGAGATTTTTAGAGAGATGGATGTATGGAAGCTGGTTAACTCAAAATGAATTTTTTTTGCTATTTTAAAAAAATCGATCAAACTTTATCAGTTAAAAACAGCATAAAAACTGACAAAGTTTAACTGATTTTTATAAAATAGCAAAAAAATTCATTTTGGACTGATTTTTTTTTATTGTCCTACTGAAATGTGTAAAACCATAAAAAGAAATCAGCCCAAAAATATGTTTTTTACTATTTTAAAAAATTTATTTGCACAAAAAGTCCTCAAACTGGGTCCTCATGATATATATATATATATATATATATATATATAGTAATAATAAAGACTAACCATATGTTAATATATATTATGTTTACAGACAATAATTAATCGGATTGGATTATTACATGACCGAATTGACATCAATTCATTTCTGGCCAATTTAATAAATGGATAAACGGATTATCATGTTTAAAATGGATTTGGGATCTGGTTAAATGGATTCAGTTTGGATTGGATCCAAAACAAAACCAGTTCCATTAATGCGTGCGTGACTATTAGTTTTTAGGGTGAGAAATGGACTACATAGTCACAACCATTCGAACCCCATCATCGAAACTTATGTTTTTCCACCTTGCCTCCTGATATAATTGCATAATTAGACTAACCCCACCTAGAAGTTCAAAAAATAGATTTACTTCTGCTTGTGCATCAACTCACTTGTGTCTTTTGGATTATATGTTGCACACAAGGGGGCTAAGTCTAATTTTGAACTTCTAGAAGGATAAGTCTAATTATGCTATTATCTCCAAAAAGAAAAAAAAAAAAATATATATATATATATATATATATATATTTTATCAAATAGAGCTTTGCAACAATTAACTCTCATTACCAGGAAGGGGGGAAATAAAGTTAATGAGATTACTCAGCGTTCTTTTTGATACTCAATCCATAAAAGACAAAGGATAAACTAAACGTCCCTCTTTCGAGTTCAATAAAATTAAACTAATGCACAACATATTATTTCTAAAACTGCATTAGAACTAATAAAGAAGATGAAATTACCTTACCTTATAGTAGTCTGATCATATCTTATATCGTGTTTATCAATCAATCTAAATTTCACAACAGCTAAATTATAATATCTACATAAGTCTTTGCTTCTGGCATGTCAGCAACTACTTTCGTATCTGTGTGAAGAGTTCAGAAGGAGGCCTTCCAGTTCCTCCACTGTTACCAAAACCAGTAAAGCCACCACTTCCTCCTTGTTGGTTGCTAAAACCTCCAAATCCACCACCTTCAAAATTTTGTAGAACACATATAAATAATAATGTTAATTGCAAATTTGGCCCTCATGTTTGGCGCAATTTTGAACTTTAGACCACGTCTTTCAATTTTTGCGATCTAAACCCTGACGTTTCAATTTTAAACAAATGTGGACCGCCGTTAACCATCCGTTAAATTTTTAACAGTAATCCTGCAAACACTATTATACAACCAATTATAATTTGACATGCGTCACATCCTATTAAAAAATTGAAAAAACATAAACTCTTCAAAAGATAAACAAAAAAACATTAAAAAACTGTAAATTTTTTTAAATTGTGGTATTTTTTAAAAACTGTATTTTTAAAAGAAATAAAGAGAAAAACAGAATGTCCATTATGAAAAGCACAGTCATTTGGCCTTTGGTCCCCGTTAGTTATAACGAATATAAATTACTGTCAATGTTCAACGTGTTATCACTTCAGAGTATCAATTTCACTTTTTGTGCCTCATTTTTTTAATACTGTTTACGCCACTCTTTACACTTTTTTATACTTTTTGCAAAGCTATTTTCTTTTTTACAAAGGTGTCACAGAGATTGCAAATGGTGCCCAAAGTGATAATCTGTTAAACTTTGACATCCAAAGTGATATACAACATAGCAAACTGGGACCAAATGCCAAATTACCCTAGTATCACTTTGGGTGCCAAATTTTAACGTATCATTCACTTCGAGGACCACTTTCACTTTTTTTACAAATCTCTCTTTTTAACATTTACGACAGTTTTTTTCTTTTTTAATTATTACTAACTACAAATGTGTCGCAAAGAGTGAAAATGATACCCAAAGTGATAATAAACTAGACTTTAGCACTCAAAGTGATATACAACATGGCATACGGGGATCAAAAAGGCCAAATGACCCTAATATGTATCTAAACATAACCACCCTCCCCTCCCCGCGTACGGATACTTTTTAGCGATGTTAAATGCGTGGCCAACGGCAGGGGGTAAAGTCTAAATACATAATTTTCTCTTAGTGTAAAGTCAATAAAAATCAACAATGAATGATAAAATACCAGAAGCAGCCCCTCCAAAACAACCTCCAATCGACGCCCCAC
This sequence comes from Sambucus nigra, assembly GCA_949130495.1. Classification (NCBI taxonomy): domain Eukaryota; kingdom Viridiplantae; phylum Streptophyta; class Magnoliopsida; order Dipsacales; family Adoxaceae; genus Sambucus; species Sambucus nigra. Next base: position 186,925 of record CASBWL010000486.1, read on the forward strand.
CAAATCCACCAGTCGATGCAAAACCACCACCAGCTGTGGCAGCCCTTGCAAAACCTCCACCAGCCGATGCAAATCCACCACCAACTGTGGCATCACTAGCAAATCCACCACCACCAGAAACTACACTGGTAAAGCCTCCAGCAGCTGAAGCCACATTAACAAAATCACCACCAGTAGTAGCACTCGAAAAACCACCGGTGAGGTGCGTGACACCAAAATCACCACCAAATTCACTTGCAGAAGGCAAACTAGTGCCAATCTGTCTCGACTGTCCAAAACTACCAAGAACCGACTCTAACACTTGTTTCCCTGCTCCACGCTGCACTGGCTGCCCAAAACCACCACCGAAACTACAAAAATTTGTTGTTTGTGGCTGAGATGGTTGGGATGTAGGCTGTGCGAATGGGAAACTAAACGATAGAGGTTGAGATAGCTCCCCAGCAGGAACTGTCATTGTAAACGGAGAGCTTTGTGGTGGATTAGCTGGAGTATTAAGAAACGACCCGCAAAACGGATTTGGTTTGGGCGCAGTTGGATTAGGGGTTGATCCAATTCCAAAGCCACCGAGGTTTCCTATTGCTAGTTTGTTCGTCTCGCCAATTTCGGGCTCCTCTTCCTCCATTTCATCTTCTTGGGTAGACGCAACATTTGAACTTTCATTCTCTCCAGCAGTGTCGGTCTCAGAAGTTGATAAAGCTGGTTCTGATAATTGAACAGGTGGTGGCGCAACAGATGGTTGTTCTGGCTTAGGGTTTAATGCTGCGTTGGGTGTAACACTGAAACTGAGGCGATTTCCAGACTGAGAAGTGGAAGATTGTTGACTTGATGGTACCGAGGGTTCAAGTTTCAAGCTAGATGTACAAGTGGGAAGATCAGGCTGAGGAGGTGAAGCTTGTAGCGTAGATTTCTCATCGGTATTGAAACTAATCTTGGCCACCTCTATGTCGAGAAGATTTCGAGATTGAGAAGTGGAATATGGTTGACTTGATGGTATCGAGGGTTCAAGTTTCAAGCTAGATGTACCAGTGGGAAGATCAAACTGAAGAGGTGAAGCTTGTAGTGTAGATTTCTCATCGGTATTGAAACTAATCTTGGCCGCCTCTGTGTCAAGAGGCTTGGATGTTGAATCTGTGGATGGAGGGGTAATAAATGAGAACACTTGCTTGGGAGCCTGAAAAAGAGGAAAAGGAATTGAGAAAAGTAAAAGCCTGTACAAACTAACCACCTGTTACAAGAAAAAGAAGATTCTCTCTCTCGTAGAAACCTTCCCAAAGGGTGCCCATCTCCCGCGTCACCTCTTCTTCAGCCTTGGCCACTCGAGATACACCTTCTTTCTCGCTAGATAAGACTTTACTCAGCTCAAGTTCAAGGGACTTTATTTGTTCTCTTAGAGCAGTTGCTCGCTGAAGACGCTCCTCGGCTTTGGCATTCTCAAAGGACTTGGCTTTTATTAACCTCTTTAGCAAAGGATGAATAAGGTTGCGAATAGCAGCATCCAACCAATCTAATTTGAAGTGGTAACAATCCTCCAGATCATTGATAGCAGCAAGGAAGTGACGTGCCTTAGCTGAAGTAATGTTGCTCGAAGAGGTAGTAGTGAATCCGCGAATTTGATTGGCAAGAGTTCGCAAGTTGGTAATGGTGATGCCTTCAATATTGCGAACAGACCTGCTGGTGAACGTTTCCGGATGGTGTTCGTATAATAGATCCAGTATGGCCCTATCTTCCTCGCGAATCTTATTCACAAGGTGTACAGACCACAATTGTTTCATATACTCGTCAGGAGAATCCATCTCCACCAGGTTAAAACTTGTGTCCATAGAACTCCCATCAGACTCTCCATCTCCATCTCCATCTCCATCACCTTGCTCGTCCCCACCCCCTTCAGAGTGGGTGGCCTCTGAATCTTGCTCATCCTCTTCATTGCCTTCTCCCTTTTTCCTCTCTTTAGCCTGATGAAAATAGATAACAATAAGTATACCAAGTAAGCATGAAGAGAATTGGTCGTTTAAAGAATGAAACTTACTCGCAAGCCTATTGGAGTAAGCATACTTCCGGAAAGCCTACGTTGCTCCCTTTCCTACGAAGGGTAAAACAGCATAATTAAAACAATGTATAAATACAACTGAATGATAAGTATAACAAAGAAAAAGTGAGCAGCTCACTCGTCCGACAACCCAATCTCGCACTCGAGAGGCAAATGGCATTGTCATCAACTTTTATCAAGTTTAAATTCTCAATAATCATTTTATCCCATCGTATTAGTACACACACTCCACTTATTTATTTCCCCAAATATAGTCATCACACCATCTTCTTGACATATAACCCAATTTTTTTTGACACACTATTAACCTTCAACTCTATCACAACCGCCTTAAGCAATTATTGAACTACTTTTAACTTCTACTTACCATACGGGGGTCTCACGCGTCTTCTTTTAATTTATTTGTATATATTTAAAGGTAGATGATTTCACCACCTCAGGCACCTTAACCGCACGTATTCGCCTTGTCCAACCACCACCACCCACCCACCCACCCACCCAAAAAAACAGACACACGACACCTAAAATAAAGGTCATTACCTCATGTTGGGTTACTAAAATATAAATTAAATGGTACTTCACTCCTCAGCTTCGATATGTAGAAACCATTCCTCTCCCCCACCCAGATCCCCACACTTGAAAGATTAAAAACAATTCAAATCACAAAGATTCAGGTGAGAAAATTCCATACCCTCCTCCCTCTATAAAGCCCCATCACTGCCTCCCCATAACAAAAACTTTCTTCACTACCCTCTACTGCCTAAGGTTCTTCACGAGCTATTCCCCATTCCCAAAATTATGGCTCCTCAACAGAACATTGATCTCTAGCTCCTACGATAAAAAAGAAAAGGGGCAGACAGTGGCGCACACAACTTCAGGGTCTAGGAAGTGTAAGAGGCTGTTTCCACAACTTGAACCATTGATACCTAGGAAAATGAGTAACCTTACCATTGCACCAAAGCACACCATTTAACTATTACATCATAAATTTGGTCCCCTCTGCCACAAGCCTTAGTTCTTTTGTTTGTGAGTATACGAGAAACGAAAGTTAATTTCCTTCCTTTTTTTCTAGTTGAGAAAAAAAAAAAGGAAAAGTGAGAAAACTACTACTATACACTTCTAACAAACCCTATCCATTTTTATATGATGTGGTAATTTAAAATTTTATTATGCATAAAAAATCAATAAAATAAATTCATTAACTCAATCTTTCTATTCTCGCATTTCTTTCCAATTTGGAGATAAAGTTTAGTAGAGAAAAGTTTCATTTAAACTTATCGCACACCATTTCTCTCCGAGTTAAACTCCCAAAGAAGAGAAGGATACACTTTACCTCTATTTCTCTTCTTTTCTCTCCATTTTAAAACTCCCAAAGTAATCCTAATGGCCTATGCCAAGATGAACAAATTGGGACAAGCATTAAAAATAGAGTTTGATTTCACCAACAAAGCACATACCTGGTTGAGGAGGGCAGTAACAGAGAAGATGTGAAGGTTAACACCGATAGAAGCAGCAAGTGCGGAGGAATCAGCACACAATGCCAAAATGGAAACCTTCCCAATGGGAACATCCACAACACTCAACTCTGGTATGATCGAACCTTCCTTCTTGGTAGATTCAATTACGCCCTTTGTCTTCGCAACACAAAAACCTAACCACGAAGAAATTTTTATCGACTAAAGAAATGTTGGGAACCCAATTCCAGATATTGGAATTGGAATTGATGTTTAGAAGAAAATGAGTCTGGATTTGCTCCTTGTGATTCTAATTCCAGGAATCCAAATTCAATAAATAGCATTCCAAAGTAAATGCAGCCTAATTACAAAATCACATTTTTATGAAATTGATCACATTTTTATGAAATGGATCACACACTGCACATACGCACACTGCACAATTTCACATAGTTTCACGCACACAATTTCACACACTGCGCGCACAGTTTCACGTAGTTTCATACACAGTTTCACACACACTGGTCACAATTTCATATACTGCACAAACAGTTTCACGCACACACGAGTTCAAACACCGTGCCCACACAATTTCACACACACAGCTTCCCACACACGATTCACACAATTTCATGCTCACAATTCAAATAACTTCACACAGTTTCACGCAACCAACTCGCACACGCGCAGTTTCACACACAAATGCGCACACACATTACCGAACTCCAGACACAACTTCTAACACACTGCCCACACTACACCACAAAACATTATTCAGTATTCTAATGAAATTCCCAATGAATCCCACAAAAAAAACAAAGAATCAAGTTCTAACGCCATAAACTGAAATTCAAATAGAATTATTATTAAAATTCCAATACTGGACATTAAAAATACCTAAATCATATTATACATAGAGCAGCAAATACGAGACGATGGTGATGATCGGAGGAGACTACCGAGGGCTGTTTGGGAGGGTTTTGAGCATCAAATTCGGAATCGGCAGAGGTTTCATAGACACAGGTTTGCCAATTTTACTGAATCGGTAGTTTTTTGTGTGTTACAATAGTTCAAAAGAAGAATGGCTAGGATTACAATCTACATAAACAATATTCATGGGAGTAAATTATTTAATTTTAGTATTTTTTTTTATGAATTCCATATTCACAAAAACTAAGGCGTAGTTTGTTTTTACCTAATGTGAACCATTCAGAGTTAAGAGGTATCAAAAAGTGTTTGTTTTTTTAAATGATTAAGAGGTTAACGGTCATATTTGCCTCTTAATGATTAAGAGGTAGAGTTAGGTCTGAAGTCTGAATCAGTCTAAATACATTCATTCAGAAGTATATTCTAGGGGTGTTCGCGGTCCGGTCCGGTTCAGTTTTGAGGTTTTTTTTGGACCGGACCGATTTAGTCGGTCCTCTAAAAAAATGGACCGAGACCGGACTGATAATGTCGGTTAACCGACCCTAGTCGGTTCGTTTTTTTATAGGGTCGGTCCAGTCTAACCCGTCGATCCTCACATGAATGATTTACATCATTTATAATAATAAAAATATACCCGACTCTATTTTTTTCCAAACATTTAACCTACAAAATACCAAAATTTGCAATTAAAACAAACCTAGTATTGGATTAAACTATAATTTAAACTGATAAACTATTAAAATATATATTTTCACTATTTATTTATCTTATATATATACATATATATGTAAAAAATATTATTTTATAAAAAGTCGGTCCGGGTCGGTCCTAACAGGGTTTTTAAAACTGTAAACCGTGGACTGGACCGACTAGGTCGGTCCGCCAAAAAAATAAACCGAGGCCGGACCGATTAAGAAAAAAGACCGAAAAAAAAGAGTCGATTCGGTTCGGTCCTTCGGTCCAGTCGGCTTTTTGAACACCCCTAATATATTCAAACGTAAAAACAAACACATTTTTCAGATTCAGATTTCAGACTTCAGATTCAGTCTTCAGATTTCATATTCAGACTTCAGATTCACATAAAAAAAAAACAAACGCAACCTAACATTTAATGCGTTAATATTACTAAGTAAAATTTACTGTGTTCACCGAAAAATAAAATAATTTTATAAGTAAAATAATTTCAAGATAAACATGTACTATACAAATATTACATAGATAGTAATATTTACTATTTGCCTAAAAAACGAAGAAAATACGACATTTTTTTCCCATCGAACATAGGTCTTGTTTTATAAGAGTCGGTTAATAGCTTTCAAAGGTATAAATTTTATAAATTTTGAAATTGTATATCGAAAGTTATAGTCGTTTAAAGTTTGAAAAAGAAAAAAAAATAACAACTATTTTTAAATTATGAGGGAATATAGGGGGAGAGCATATTAGTAAAGAAAAAATCCATAATTTTAAAATAAGATTTAATTAATGGTTGACTAGCACTTAACTAAAAAAACTCTTAAAATATGACTTACATCTAATAATACCTATTAACTCGATTCTCACATTAGTTATTAGGGCTAAACAAGAATGCAAACAAATTGTTTAAATTAAGGGGCTTATAGATTTCACCCCCTAGTAAATAGGAAATATAGATGTGGATCCTTGTTATTTTTAAATAAATACTACGGCCCCTCTAACTATATTTGAATCACCTGTTTGTTTGTTTCTCCTAAATTTTAGGAGTCTCCATCATCTATTCAAATGCTCCTACATGAAGAAATATAAATCCACTTGTATTCCTATATTAAGTAACCCAATTGCATATGTATCTCCATTGTATATCACAAGTAATTGATTCTTGAACTCTTCATATTTGATTAAATAAACCCACCAACATAAATAGATACTCATTTATATTCATTTACCAATTAATCAAATCAGTAAGTATATACTTTCCATTAGATACCTAACCATTTGTAAGAGAAAGTATCTAAAATATATGCATAGAGGTTATGGTAGGTAGATACTTTATGTTACAAAAACCCTTTTACCATTCAAATACTTATTCTATTTCTTTGGCAATCCCATGGTCGGTTGGGTTGTTTGGTACCTTTGGTACCTTAGAGATTACCCACAGGTAATGTAGACGGTTAAAGGGCCAATATGTACAACAAATTTTTATGTGGGTTTAGCTCTATAAAACCTTTTAGCCATGGGGTAAAATATAGTTATCTATTAAATTAATGGGTCAATCAATATATGTGACACCCCGCTTATTTAATATAACTGGAGCCTTATACTAAAATAAAAGAGGAATCTCAAGTGTACCATTCTCAGCATCAACTGTCGAATAAAAATATAACCGGTAACCACCCTAATATGAAATAAACAGGTGCCGATTTTTTTTTAAAGTGTATCAACAATAAATCATTCACAGATTACGGAGCATACACATAATAGAAAATTAAGAAACCAGATCATCAACATGCTATGATTTGATATACAAAAGAATATTCCCGAATATGCTGTCGGCCAACAGACCATACAATATCGAAAGACAAATATATAAGGGATAAACATTTATGACCCTTGGGTATACACACTCGATTTACAATTGTGAATTCTCAACTAGATTTCAAAAAGAGTTGCGTCTATAACAAAAGTCATGTAACATCCCGCGCATGCTACACCTCCCAAAACTCTGGAACAGATAACCATCATTGGCATCCTTGCGGAGGAACACCTATAATAAACACAATATATATATATATATATATATATATATATATATATATATATATAGTAAGAGAAAAGATATAAACGGGTCAGAGCCCTGGGTTTGAAAATATTTATAGTAAGTGAATTAAATGCATAATAATTATTAAATACAAGATTTCGTAATTAAAGTGGAGTCGCACTCTCTTGAGACTCAACCTCACCTCTCAACTACAGCGCGCACCTAAACGTATGCAATAAATCTTAAATTAAGCTACCCCAACTCAATCTACGGATAATACCCCCCTCAAGCTTACGTGTAACTCCCATTAGCATGACTCTATCTTAATATCATTATTAAATGTCATGCTCCTTGATTATACAAATCCATTCATAATATTTTTCTTTAATTAAGTTGATATCTCACACATCCTTTACTATTTGTATAACATTTCCTCATCATTGTACATGACCCCAAGTACTGATGATCAAACATTTCCCCACTTCCAACATTACGTTAGGTTTCGTGCGTGGGACGTCTCGTAAGCGAAATCCAAATAATGAACCCCCCGATACACTACTCCCTAACATTGTCAGTCGTGGAAATCCGTTAGGCCCTCAGTCCATAGCACGTACTCCTATATTTCTGACTACTGGCATAAAAGCGTACTTATCCACTCTCATGCTAAAAAGGCAATACATAACACACACATCATACAAGTATAGGGAAATACATAACACACATCATACAAGTATAATAACAGCCTCTACAATCCTATCATCTTCCAGGGAATTACTCACATATTATCCTGGATTACCAGCGGTCGGACTCTCACACCGACTTCGTAATGAACCAATTCATAAGAGTATGGGAAGCGGCCATAGTTCCTTACCTAAAGGTAAGAAGAAGAATACCCAAGACGTCTTACCCCGACCTCACACGTGGTAAAATACTGGACGCTGTGACCGGGGATTATACTCTCCCTGCTTCCCAAGCCAGAGGATTCACCCACATCGCGCAACTTCCTATGATAGCACTAGAGGGGTATGTACTATATAATATATATATCATACACACCAGATATACATGCACATCATATATAAAAACCATCACATATTAGAATGTATATATCAATGATCCCAGCTATATGTAAATATCGCACCTTACACTAGCTAACGATCCACAAAATCATTTCAAGTTCATATTGTAATTTACTCGCTTACTTGAATATTGATAATCAATCACACCTATGATTTTTCCTCAAATTTGCCATCGTTAAGGACCCACAAACTCTCACTCATTAGCCCGCAACCCTCCTCGAAAGAATCCCCACTCCTTAGAGGATTTACAAAAAGGAAACAACATTATACCCTCTCAAAAAAACCTTTATTATAGCCCCAAAGTATCCCTTCCATTGTGTGATAACATAAACCCACATTATATTCCATAAACATGATTACCACATGATATTAGAGGGTTCCTAAGTATTTAAAACCAATTGGAGAGGAGTAAAACAAGAGTTAACAAACTGCAGTGACCGGACCGGACCGAGGGTCCCCGAAAATGAATCGGCCTGGTTCCTTAAAATTGACAGAAGACATTTGATGACCGGACTGAGCCGATATCCTTTGAAAATGAATCGGTCCGGACTGTACAGTTCTTAAATCCTAAGAAATCTTAATACTTCTCCAACAAACCCTTCTTCTACAATATTCCAACATCATAATCTACCCAAAATATAAACTTCACCATTTCTACACCTTCAAACCCATATACACACAATAATTGCTAAACTTCAACATAAAGGTCTAGGGTTTGACATTTATATCTAACATTACTAAAATCTTTCCAAAAATTATGAAATAAATCACACAAATAAGCATTTAGCAAGTTAATCCACTTGTCTCAAAGATGTATAATCTAATTCTTCCTCAAAGTCACGGATTGTTTAAGATTTCCAAAGTTCCAAAGCTTTCTCTTCTCTTTCTCTTCTTCTCACATTTTCTCTCAAACGGGTCTTCTCTTAATTGAGATTAATTAACTCTTTTAAGCCTAATAACCTATATTATTATTTATCCTAACTTTAAATAATAATACATACATAAAATTACTTGTATACCCCAATTCGAGTAAAACTAGTCAAAAAGATCCCGAAACCCAAATAAAACCCTAGGGCAGTCATTTTGAATTTTGCGGTCCTTCCGGAATCAATCGTGCCCTCCAAATTAACATCCGAGACTCTGAATATAAAACCATCTCCCAACCTCATATAACTCACTCAAATATACCTCAGTTGAGAAATAACTAATTCCTACCATCGATAAACACATATACGACGAAATTTCACGCAACATATTATATTTACTATGTCACAATAGTAAATGTTCAATTTCATAAATATTAACTATTCTACGCAAATCAATATTTATGTTAAATCCTCGTTTTAATTCTCAATTATATTAAATCACCCATACCCGATAATTTAATATAAATACACAAAAGTAAAGGGTATTATATACTCCCCCCCCCCCCCCCCCGACAAAGGAATTTTGTCCTCGAAATTCAGACATACCTTATGGAAAGAGGTAAGGGTACATGGCTCTCATATCGTCCCCTCATTCCCACGTTGACTCATCTGTGTTATAGTCCCCCCATTGGACTCGAACTAAAGGCACTACTTTTGATCGTAGCTTATGCTCACTATGGTCTAAAATGGCAATTGGTCACTCTTCGTATGAGATATCAGGTTGTAACTCAATTTCCTCCAATGGAACATGCCAATGAGCCCCATGACATCTTTTATACTTCTTCAAGGATGAAAACTAGAACACATAATGGATTCTTTGCAAATGTTCTAAACAAGGCTAGTCTATAAGCCATATGACCAATCTTTTCAATAATTGGAAAAGGCCCAATGTACCTCGGCGAAAGCTTTCCTTTCTTGCCAAACCTCATAATACCTTTCATCGGAGACACTTTTAATAACACTTGGTCTCCCACTTCAAACTCCACATGCTTGTGATCCTCATCGGCATAACTTTTCTATCGGTCTTGTGCAACACGTATATGGTTACAAATCAACTCAATCTTTTTGGTCCAAGAATTTTATTGTCGTCGACTTCCAACCAACACGTAGGTGAACGACACGGGCATCCATACAATGCCTTGTAGGGTGCCATACCTATAGTAAATTGGTAAGAATTATTATAAGCAAATTCTACCAGCGGTAGGTATTGCTCCCAACTTCCTCCAAAATCTAACATACACATACAGAGCGTATCTTCCAACATTTGATTTACTCACTCCGTTTGCCCATCGGTCTGGGGATGGTATGCCGTACTCAACCTCAATTCAGTCCCCACGGCTTCCTGAAATCTCTGCTAAAAATGGGAGACAAAGATTTTATCTTGGTTAGACACAATATTGATCGTCACTCCATGCAACCTCACAATTTCTGTAATAAAGAGCTGAGCATACTGTGCTGTCATAAAATCCGTCCTCACAGATCAAAAGTGTGCCGATTTCGTCAAAAAATCTATGGTAACCCAAATGGAATTATGGCTATGCTGTGACATCGATAACCCCGTGATAAAATCCATGGAAATGCTTTACCATTTCCATATCGGAATTTCAAACGGCTGTAACATTCCCAAGGGTCACTGGTAGTCCACTTTTACTAACTGATAAGTTTTGCATTTAGAGAAAAATTCAGTTATGTCCCTTTTCATACCTTCCCACCAGTATTGCCGTCGTATATCCTGATACATCTTATCTCCACCTAGGTGAACCATAAATTTTGACCCGTGAGATTCTGACATAACAGCCTGCTGCAGATCATAATCGTTCGGGACTACCAACCTACCATTAAAACATAATCCACCCTAAAAACTTATGGAGTAGGATTTCTCTCCCTCGATCAGTAATATCTGTACTATGACCTTACAATCCATATCTTCAGATTGAGCTTTCCACCCTCATTACCACCTCGGGTGTGACTAACAGCACTGCCATACAAGCCCTGGTTACAGCATCATCCTGACAAAGTTCCTTCCACTTGGCTTTCTATACCTTTGCCAACTACCTAATGGGTCGATGAATCAACGCGTCAGCTACTACGTTAGCTTTTCCCAGATGATATTGAATATCGAACTGATAATCCTTTAAAAATCCAACCACCTAGGCTGCCTCATATTTAGATCTTTCTGGGTGAATAAATATTGCAATGACTTATGGTCCGTGAAAAGTTTAAACTTCTACCCTAAGAGATAATGCCTCCAAATTCTCAATGCAAAGAATATTGTAGCTAATTCCAAGTCATGTGTAGGATAATTACGCTCATGGGGTTTGAGTTTACGAGATGCATATGCAATTGCCCTCTCCTCTTGTTGGAGCACTCCCCCAAGTCCCTGGAGAAATGCATCGGTAAAGACTAAATATTCTACTCCCACTTTAGGCAATGTGAGAACAGGTGACGACGTCAACCTACCCTTTTATTCATCAAAGGTTAATTGACAGGAATCATCCCACATAAATTGGACTCCCTTTCGGGTCAAATTCGTCAAAGGGCCGGTAATCTTCGAAAAGCCCTTTATAAAGCGGCGATAATAACCTACCAAACCCAAGAAACTTCGAATCTCTATCGGTGTTATGGGCTGACCCCACTCCCTCACCGTCGCAACTTTACTTGGGTCCACGGAAGTACCCTTCTCTGACACTATATGACCCAAAAATTGAACTTCTTGCAACCAAAATCCGTATTTCTCAAACTTGGCGTACAATTGATGGTCTTGTAATGTCTGCAGAACCATCCTCAAATGCTCAGAATGTTCGTCCTCCGTTCAAGATTAGACCAAAATATCATCAATGAACAAAATTATAATTTGGTACAAAAAATCTCGAAAGACCTTATTCATCAGATCCATAAACACTTTAGGGGCATTGGTTAGCCCAAATGATATAACCAAGAACTCATAAGAGCCGTATCGGGTCGAAAATGTAGTCTTAGAAACATCCTGCTCCCTAATACAAAGCTGGTGATACCCTATATGCAAATCTGTCTTTGAGAAGTAAGTGGCTCCTCTCAACTGATCAAATAAATCATTAATACGAGGTAACTGGTACTTATTCCTTATTATCACCTTATTCAATTCTCGGTAATCTACACATAATCGCAGAGAATCGTCTCTTTTTCTTTACAAATAATACAGGGGATCCTTAAGGTGATGTACTCTGATGAATGAAACCTTATTCCAAAAGTTATTGGATTTGGCCTTGTAACTCCCTCATTTGCACAGGAGCCATATGGTATGGAGCTCACACAATCGGACTAGTTCCCAGTGCTAAATCTATAACAAACTCGAACTCGCGACTCGAAGGTAAGCCTGGAATATTCTGAAAACATCCACGAACTCCCAAACCACCGGAATCAAATCTAAGGAAATAACCACTTCTTGTGAAGTCTCCTCCTCGATATAGTATAAATATGTGCTTGAACCTCCCTCCAGAAGAGGAATAGTAACAAGAAACATTTCCTGGCCTGGAATAGCAAATACAATCGACCTCCCAAAGCAATCCACCGTCACTCGATATTTAACTAACCAGTCCATACCTAATATAACATCATACCCATGCATATCTAATATAAGTAAGTCGGCAGCTAAACATAATCTCCCAAAATCTATCTCTTCCCCTTTACAAATAAAGTGGATAAGCGATCCATCTCCCAAGGGAGATTCTAAACACATTTGAACAATATCCGTTGACTCTAACACTCCTGCCACACGCATAAAATGAATCACTATAAAGGAATGGGATGCTCCCATATTAAATACTACTCGACCCATATGCCTATGTATAGGGAACTTACCCTCAATGGTTGATGGAGGTTGTTGCACTTGCAGTAGCACTACATTTTGAACATTATAGACTCATCCATATTGTAACTATCCCTATGGAGGTGGGGCAATCTGAACGGGCGTTAGAGGAGGTAAAAGTGCTTGCTGGCCCTGCTGAGCTCCCTGCACCTATACCCTATTCTGTTGTGGGCAATCTATCTTCTTGTGACCCACCTTACCACACTGATAAAAATGGCCTACAAAGTTCCCCGGCCTCTGGCCCTACTGTCCAAATTTAGGTTTCCCTTGTCGCTGGACCTGACGACCTCAACCCTGTTGACCTCCATCGTTGTTCCCTCAACCTACTTGGCCCTGAGGAACTTCGTACTATTACTGTTGTTAGTTCCCTTAGAGATTTTGCATAAAACCACCACCATTGAATCTAAAGCCTCCTGAATGCTGCCTTTTTGCTGAATCCCTCGAAGGGCGATCCCGCTCTTTCTGCTTATTCCCTTTCTGTTAAGCCTAATGTGACCCACTGACACTATCTACTCCCGTCTTACTCGACGAACTTGAGTCCACCAATTTCTTGATCCCCTTCAAATGCAAACGATGATCCTGATAATGTAACAGTGCAACATTCATTACATTTGCAAACATTAACAAAGTCGGGTTCCCCAACAGGTGTTGTAGAATTCTCCAATTTAGACCTCTCAGAAACTTTAAGATTATCTTTTCCTCGGTATTGACTTCATCCCTCACAAAATTTGCCAAGTGAGTAAATTCCTCTTCGTACTCAGCCAGTGTTCGGTCTCCGTGGGTTACATTTAACAACCTCCTTATCATCTCTATCTGAACTACCCGAGGAAAATACTTACGATCAAAGAGTACCTAAAAATATGCTATGGGCATTGTATCTCTTTGCTCAGAGGTAATAACCGACTCCCACCACTGTAGAGCCGCACTAACTAATTTAAAAGTCGCGAGTATTTTCTTTTGACCATCGTTGCATTCAACCATACGCAGATGCCTTTGAATATCCTTTTTCCACTGACTAGCAAGGATAGCATCAGCTCTTCCTTGAAATTCCGGAGGGTGCCCCATAGAAGCTTCTTTCACTCTCTCCCACGTGGGTGGCCCCGTGTGGGTTTGAACTATTGGAGTTGTAGGCTATTGCAGAGCCTGAGGATACTGTTGTGCCATCATGGTCATTGCTGCATTAACGGATTGTGCCACAATATTGGCATCTTCTGCTGTAGTCATAGCCCCCTGAGGCATTTGGGGTTCCACATTCTCAACTAATCTATTTGCCCTAGTCGGGCGATCTCGTTTTGGAGGCATCTGTAAAAAGAACAAACTCTATCATCACCCAGTTCAAGAAATTAAACACAACAGAAGATTGAGGATGAAATATCAACACAATAATCCTAATAATAAGGCTCTATATAAAAAATATTGCGGTAGAACGTAGAAGTCCGCACAGATCCTAAGTCTCTAGAACCTGATGCTCTGATACCACATGTGACACCCTGCTTATTCAATATAACGGGTGGCCAGCCCTATAGTAAAATAAAATAGGAATCTCATATGTACCATTCTTAACATCAACTGTCAATAAAAATATAATCGGTAACCACCCTAATATGAAATAAACAGGTGCCGAAAATTTTCTTTTTTTTTAAAAGTGTATCAACAATAAATTATTTACAGATTACGGAGCATACACATAATAGAAAATTAAGAAACCAGATAATTAGCATGCTATGATTTGATATACAAAAGAATATTCCCGAATATGCTGGCGGGCAACAGACCATACAATATCGAAAGACAAATATATAAGGGATAAACATATATGACCCTTGGGTATACACATTCGATTTACAGTTGTGAATTCTCAACTAGATTTGAAAAAGAGTTTCGTCTATAACAAAAGTCTTATAACATCCCGCGCATGCTACATCTCCCAAAACTCTGGAACAGATAACCCTCATTGGCGTCCTTGCGGAGGAACACCTATGATAAACACAATATATATATATATATATATATATATATATATATATATATATATATATATATATATATATATATATATATATATATATATATAGAGAGAGAGAGAGAGAGAGAGAGAGAGAGAGAGAGAGAAGATATAAACAGGTCAGATCCCTGGGTTTGAAAATATTTGTAGTAAGTGAATTAAATGCATAATTATAAATGCAAGATTTCATAATTGAAGTGGAGTCGCACTCTCTTGAGACTCAACCTCACCTCTTAGCTACAGCGTGCACCTAAACATATGCAATAAATTTTAAATTAAGCTACCCCAACTCAATCTATGGATAATGCCCCCTTAAGCCTACGCGTAGCTCTCATTAGCATGACTATATCTTAATATCATTATTAAATGTCATGCTCCTTGATTGTACAAATTCATTTATAATAGCTTTCTTTAATTAAGTTGATATCTCACACATCCTTTACTACTTGTATAACATTTTCTGATCATTGTACATGACCCAAAGTACTGATGACCAAACATCTCCCCACTTTCAACATTGCGTTAGATTTCGTGCGTGGGACGTCTCGCATGCTAAATCCAAAAAAGGAACCCCCCGATAAAGTTCTCCCTATCATTTTCAGTCATGTAAATCTATTAGGCCTTCAGTTCATAGCACGTACTCCTATATTTCTGACTACTGGCATAAAGTGTACTTATCCACTCTCATGCTAAAATGGCAATACATAACACACACATCATACAAGTATGGGACAATACATTACACACATCATAAAAGTATAATAACAATCTCTACAATGATATCCTCTTCCAGGGAATTACTCACATATCATCCTGGATTACCAGTGGTCTGACTCTCACACCGACTTAGTAATGGACCAATTCACAAGCGTATGGGAAGCGATCATAGTTCCTATAGACACCCCATTCTGTTACCCCCTAACTCTCCTTAGGTCCCTAGTACCTCCCTTCATCACCGTAAACCCAGGTCATGTCTCGAGTACTGACCTGGAGGCCATCGGGCACTCCCCGACTCAGTTTGACCCAAAAGTCAAACTCTTCATCTCGACCAAGACTGAATGAATCTTCAAAGGTCACTGAATACCCTTTCCAACGGTCTACCCCGTGCGCGATTCTGACTTACCATGCGAACAAATGATCCGTTTGTGTCCGAAACTTGACCTAGAGGCCACTGGGCGCTCTCGGGCTCTGTTTGACCTATGTCAACCCTTTATCTCGATCGAGGCTGATTTAAAGGGCACTGAATACCCTTTCCAACGGTCCACTCGGTGCACGATTCCGACTTTCCATGCGTACGAACGATCCGTTTGACTCCGGGAGGTCACCGAATGCTTCCCGAACCTGGTTGACCAAAGTCAACTCCCCATATCGGGTCAAACTCTTTGGAATGTCTAAGTACATCTCCTAAACTTTCCAATGTTCCACCCCGTGCGTGATTCGGACATACCATGCGGACGAACGATCCGTTTGCGTCCGAGCGATTCCCCGTCCAATGGACCGAAAAATGCTTCCGAGCCATATTTGACCCAAAGTCAACTCCCAAACCCGGGAGAGGTCCAAAGGACTTTTGAAGGTCTCTAAATTACCTTTCCAACGGTATGCCCCGTGTGCAATTCTGACCAACGGATTGCCCTCGGCGGGCGATGTTCTGAAAAAGCCTGAAGCGCACCGCCAAATGGCAGGTTCCAGACCCTGCCTATCGGCACCTGCCGATAGGCAGGAACAGGTCTATGCCAATCGGCACTCACCTGGGCCTATAAAAGGAGGCCTTTACCTCATTTACAAGGGGAGCCCATATCTGATAAAAATCTCTCTAAACGAATCCCAGAAACCTCTCTCGAAGGCAGCGTGATTTCAACTTCCAAATCCCCTTTTTACTTTCACTTTTCATCATCCTTTTCATCAAACTTGGTGAAATAGCCACTCCCCATCATCATCCAAGTGCAAGGGCTTCTCTCCAACATTCAAGATCAAGCTTAAGATCTTCAAGAAGGTCCAACTTTCTCAAACTCTCTCTTAAATTCTCAATAACTTGTCTTTTTATTTAGCACTTTTATTATCTCATCTCACACATCTTAATATACTTTTTATTTAGTATTATTGCACATATCCTATGTTCATATAAATAAAACCCAAAAAAATAAGAAAAAGAGGGTTTGCTCATAAATTCCAAATAGGGATTCTCACATTTTTTCCACACTTTTGTCACAATCTAAAACTCTTTTTCTACACACACACACACACACACACACACACACTCACAAATAAGAGATTCCCCATTTGGATTTATGGGATAAACCCCATCCCTCATTTTGTATGCGAACTACGTGGACTTTGATGCCTTTATAGGCTACGTAGGCATCTCAGGGTAAAACCCGAGACTCGAATCCTTTTTCTCACTTTTTCTCTCATTTTCTATCTTCTCTAAATCCATTTTCCTTATATTATATATACCTGCCCTTAATAACGTATTGCTCCATATGCGTTATCGTTCCATTATAACGGTCAACGTAGGGGTAATCGCGTAAATCTTATTTTCTAATATTACTTTTATATCTTCCTACGGATGACTCGCTTTATCTTTTCCATGATACAAGTCGAGGATTCCTACCTCCATTCTATATATACACATGCACACACATATCACGGGGGGAAACAAAAGGAAAATAACAAATATTCATGAGAGACCGAAAGGACGGAATGGGTGCCTAACACCTTCCCATTTCGTAACTAAGCCTCCGAACCCTTCTCGAATCATCTTGGTTTTGCACGCACCAGTATGTCTTTGGATGCCATCCTTCGGGGTGGCTTCCCCTTTTTCTTTTGTCTGTTTTGAGTAAAATAGACTGACGACTCTGAATCTCTCTACATTTTTACATTTCCACATCTCAAACGACGCTGGCCGAAGCGCTCTCGAGAGGGACGTGCGGGACCCGAAGTATCCTTTCCTCCACGCTACCCGCCCACGCGGCGAGGATCGGGGATGGCCACAGTTCCTTACTTAAAGGTAATAAGAATCATACCCATGATGTCTTACCCTTACCTCACACGTGGTAAAATACTGGACGCTATGACCTGGGGACTATACTCTCCCTGCTTCTCAAGCCAAAATATTCACCCACATCGTGCCACTTCCCATGATAGCGCTATAGGGGTATGTACCCCATAATATATATCATACACACCAGATATACATGAACATCATATATACAAACCATCACATATTAGAATGTATATATTAATGATCCCAGCTATATGTAAATATCGCACCTTACACTAGCTAATGATCCACCCAATCATTTCAAGTTCATATTATAGTTTACTCGCTTACTTGAATATTGATAATCAATCACACCTATGATTTTTCCTCAAATTTGCCATCGTTACTCTCACTCATTATCCCGTAACCCTCCTCGAAAGAATCCCCACTCCTTAGAGGATTTAAAAAAAGGAAACAACATAATACCTTCTCAAATATACTTTTATTATTGCCCCAAAGTAGACCCTCTATTGTGTCATAACATAAACCCACATTATATTCCATAAACATGTTTACCACATGATATTAGAGGGTTCCTAAGTATTTAAAACCAATTGGAGAGGAATAAAATAAGAGTTAACAAACTGCAGTGATCGGATCGGACTAAGGATCCCCGAAAAAAACCCGGTCCGATTCTTTAAAAAGACAGAAAACTTTTGATGACCGGACCGAACCGATATCCTTTGAAAACGAACCTGTCTTGACTATACAGTTCTTGGATCCTACGAAATCTTTATACTTCTCCAACAAACCCTTCTTCTACAATATTTCAATTTCATAACTCACCCAAAATATGAACTCCACCATTTCTACACTTGCAAACCTATATACACACAACAATTACTAAACTTCAACACAAAAGTCTAGGGTTTAACATTTATATCTAACATTACCAAAATCTTTCCACAAATTATGAAATAAATCAAAAAAATAAGCATTTAGCAAGTTAATACATTTGCCTCAAAGATGTACGATCTGATTCTTCCTCAAAGTCACCGATTGTTCAAGATTTCCAAACTTCCAAAGCTTTCTCTTCTCTTTATCGTCTTCTCACATTTTCTCTCAAATGGGTCTTCTCTTACTTGAGATTAATTAACTCTTTTAAGCCGAATAACCCGTATTATTATTTATCCCAACTTTAAACAATAATACATACATAAAATGACTCGTATTCCCCAATTCGGGTTAAAATAGTAAAAAAGATCCCGGAACCCAAATAAAAACCCCAGGGCAGTCATTTTGACTTTCTCGGCCCTTCCGGAATCAATCGTGCCCTCCAAATTAACATCTGAGACTCTGAATATAAAATCATCTCCCAAACTCATATAACTCACTCAAATATGCCCCGTTGAGAAATAACTAATTCCCGCCGCCGATAAACACATATAGGACGAAATTTCACGCAACAGATTATATTTACTAAGTCACAATAGTAAATGTTCAATTGCATAAATATTAACTATTCTACCCAAATCAATATTTATGTTAAATCCTCGTTTTAATTCTCAATTATATTAAATCACCATACCCGATAATTTAATATATAAATATAAATACACGAAAGTAAGGGGTATTACAATATATATTCCCCGACATAAATACATATTTTGTAATAAAGAAGTCAGTTATATTTAGTTTAACACAATTAGTCACTCAAACATTCATTTACCCAATATTCTCTTATTTTTAAAAGTTCGCACTAGTGTGGCACCCTACCCCTTCCCACCCCACTGTCGAAGCTCCGTGAGTAGGGTGCGTTGCAGTGCTGCTAGCGTGGACCTTTAAAAACAAGAGAACATGGGGTAAATGGGTATTTGATCCCACCGGAGCTCCGACAATGGGGTGGGTGTGGGGTGCCGCTAGCGCGAGCCTTTAAAAATAAGAAAATATTAGGTAAGTGGGAGTTTGAGACCATTTACCCAATAGATATACAATTTAAAAATTTACGATAGTTATATTTTTGAAAGCTGCTAATCGAGCCTTATAAAACAAGACCCTTATTCGATGGAAAATATTAAAAAAAAATAACGATGAAGTATTATCTTCATTTTTAGGAAAATGGTAAAAGTTAGTGTCTCTGCAATCACAATTTTACTGGTTGTGATAATATTCAAGATATAAAAATGTTTCATTTTTTTGTAAACACAATAAATTTTACTGTCTGCGAAAATATTCCAGATATAAAGTTGTTTCTTTTTTCAATGAACACAGTATATTTTACCATCTTTTTAAAAATATTTTGGGATTCATGGATCTTGTTTGATAGATCCTGATGAGGAGATTTCAAAAATAGTAATTTTACAAAAAATGGATTTGTAAATCAAAAGTTATGATCATTTGAAGATAAAAAAGACGTTACATTCGGCACGTTAACACGAACATCCTCGATGGCCTGTATCCGAATTCATTGCATCCACTTTCTTCACGTGCATCATGCTTCATGCAACGTGTTGCTCAGCTCATTCCCACTACTCCACTACACTCTATCGGTAAAACGTTATTTTGGAGTTTTAAATATTTGCATAAATATTTGGGAAATATTTTTTGAAAATTATTTTTGAAGACTGGGTTAATTTTTTATCAAAAGCAGAATTTTTCTAAATGTAGAAGCGAATGGCCTCGATCGACGAGTTCGCTCGAGCGACTTTGCAAGTCGTTCGCGTGAGATAGAATGTCGCGCGATATCATTCGAACGACTTCTGTCTTCGTTCGAGCGACATGCTATCTCTTTCGAGCGACATGCCATCTCGTTCGAACGAGCCACCGCCTCGATTTTTGTATAAATATCTAATCTCTTTCTACACATTTTTTAAGTCTTTTTGCAATCACGAAAATCTGCAAAAACTGCCCAGAACAAGACTTCACCTTTTAAGGTTTTTTAAACCTTTTTGATTCACAAAACCATTCCCATATATGTGTGTGAATCTTTAAACCTTCAAGAAGATTGTTTACTCATCTGGAGTACTTGTGAGGAAGTCGTTCTCTTCATCACTGCTGCCCTACTGAAAAGGGATTGTTCCAGCCGCCGACAATAGAACCGACACCCGAGGGTATTTCTGTGTCACCGTATTTACATTGTAATCCGTTGTAAGTCGTTCTCTTACAAATATTATTGTGAAAATAAAAGGTTTTGCCCCGTTGGGGATTTTTCCTCATATATGTGTTCTTCCATGTTTCATCATCGCACTTAATTTCATATAGATGCATGCTTAGGAATTCTTTGGTAAAAACTGTGTTTAATTAAATAACTTCATTATTTGAACGCAACGCACTCTTCAAATTGGTATCAGAGCCAGTTACACAAATTTACCGTGTAATTTTTCGTAAAATTTTTCTAAGATATCAATTTTCTGAAATTGATTTTTGAAAACGAGTGTGTTCATTATGGAGAAGTTATATAATAAAATGCCAGTTTTTGACGGTCTAACTATGCATAATGGAAAGCCCGTATGAGATCTGTATTAAAAGCCATTGATGAACGTGTCTGGATTTTGGTTGAAAGAGGGTGGACACCTCCCTCCGTGACTGTTGAGAATGTGATTAATTTGAAACCTATCACTTCTTGGACTGAAGAAGAATTTAAATGGTCGTCTTTTAATTCTAAGGGTCTAAGTGCTATTTCTGGGTCTATCACACCTGATGAGTTCAAACTCATAATGACGTGCACCACGTTAAAAGAGTCATGGGATGTTTTACAACTCACCCATGAAGGAACTAATGCTGTGAAAGAGTCTAAATTGCAAAATTTGACAACTCAATTTGAAATAATCACCATGCATGAGACTGAATGTTTTGATGATTCTTATGCTAGACTTTCTGACATTGTCAATACTAGCTTTAATCTTGGTGAACATATTCCTAATGCTAGAGTTGTTAAAAAGATTATTCATTCTTTGACTAAGCGTTTTATCCCAAAAGTCACTGTGCTAAATTCTATGGGTAATTTAAATATGCTAAAATTGGAAGAACTTGTAGGAGATTTGTAAACATATGAAATTGATATGTTCCCTAAAACTGCTAAGTCTAAAGATAAGGGAATTGCACTTAATGCCCAAGAGAGAAAGAGTGAGGGGTCGATTAGAAGGAGAGTAGATTCATCTAGAAAGAGAGAGACTGACACGTTAGATTCTGATTGTGATTTTGACTTAGATGATTTGGCTCTTTTTGCAAAAAAATTCAAAAGAATTCTCAAATTTAAGAAAAATGGCAATTTTAAAGATAAAAAGAAATTTGAGAAAAATAATTTTGAAAATAAAAATGAATTTTTTTTTAAAGATCCTCCTAAGAAAGAAAGTGAGAGATGCTTTGACTGCGAAGGTAGGGGTCATAGAGCCTTTGAGTGTGCCACTCGTCTCAATAGAGAGAAAGGGAAAGATGTCCTTAATGCTACCCTTAGCGACGACAGTGAGGTCGAGACGGTGGATTCAGGAGATGAGTCACCGCATGAGTGTAACTTCACCGCATTCATGGTCAGTCATGTGAGCACTCCTAGTTCTCCTCACGACGATGAGGATGATGCTTCACAGGGACACCTCGACAGTGAGATCAATGTGAGTGAGGAGGAGGATGACACAAGTGAGAGCGAGAGTGATATTCAACGCGCCTATGCTGAGTTATATTCTGAGTCATTTAAAACTGAAAAGAGTAACAAAACGTTAGTCCTTAAGATCATCGGCTTAGAGGAAGAATTAAGAAAAGGGAGAGAGAGAGAGAGTCCTCCACCTGCACCGCCCTGAGAGAGAGAGAATTTGCTTGTGTTGAGAAAGAAAGTTTGTTTAGAGAGAGAGAGAGCATTTTTGAGAAAGAGAAAGGGGACTTGACTAAACAAGTGGCTTGTCTTATGAGTCAGCTCCATTCCTCCATGGAGACTCAAAAGAAACTTGAAGCCCTTGTTGCCCAGCTGACTCATGATCTTGAGAAAGCACGGGAAGTCAAGGTACAAATCGAGGACAGATCTGGGAAAATGGGAAAGATGCTCCTTGGCCCCGCTTTAGGTTTTGATGATCGGCAGGGAATTGGTTATGATGGTGCCTCCACGTCCCAAATTTCACCTGGACCAGTCCTTGAGTTTACTACGACTCCTTATGGCCATCGTCAAAAACCTCGAAGAAGAGTTCGACCAAGAAAGGCAAACCAAGGTCCGCCTTTGACTGTGTTCTTTTTTACTTATTGCAAAATAAAAGGCCACCTTAGGGAGTTTTGCTATAGCATGGGTAGGAAACGATGTACTACTGCCCCACCACGTCATACTGATGAGTTTTCTAGTCTGAGAGAGCGAGTTGAGTTCTTAGATGCCATGTCCCAGAGTTTAATGGAAGAATTCCGACGGATGTCTTTGACGTTAGTGAATGCTTCTCACATTCCAGCTAAAACCAACAACAACAAAGGCAAACAAAAGGTTACCACTTCTTGGGTACCTAAGAAAGATAAAAAGGCCTTCGTTGTTCATGTTGCTTTCAAAGCCCATAATACCTCACAGTGGTATTTTGACAGTGGGTGCTCCAGACATAAGACAGGTGATGCCTCATTTTTTACGACTCTTGAGGACTATCAGGATGGCAGAGTCACCTTTGGAGATGGGAGCAAGTCTAGCATTGTAGGACGAGGTACTGTAGAGTTACCAGGATTTCCTAAGTTAGAGAATGTGTTGTACGTCAAAGGTTTGAAAGCAAACCTTCTCAGCTTTAGCCAGCTGTGCGACGCTGACTTTGCAGTAAAGTTTGACCGGGACGCTTGTAAGGTCTATAATCAATCCGATAAACTGTTAGTGCAAGGGGTGAGGACAAAGGATAATTGCTATGGGACTGAGCCCACATCCTCACTTATCTGCAACAGTGTCACGATCACTCCTATGGATCTGTGGCACCAACGTCTAGGTCACGTGAACGTTAGAGATCTCAACTGCTTAGCTAAAAAGGACCTAGTACGTGGCTTACCATCGCTTGGAAGGCCAACTTCGACGGTTTGTGGACCCTACCAGTTGGGAAAACAAATTTGTAGTCCTCATAGGAAGTTGCATTCCATTACCACCTCTCGTGTTCTTGAGCTTATACACATGGATCTTATGTGTCCCACTCGTACTGAGAGTCTAGGTGGTAAGAGGTATATCCTCGTGATGGTGGATCATTTCTCCAGGTACTCCATTGTAGGTTTTCTGAGAGAAAAATTCGATGCTGTCGAGTTTTTAATGACCAAGTGCCATGTCCTACAAAATCAACACGGAGTCACTATTAATAGAATACGTAGTGACAACGTCACTGAATTTAAGGAAGCAAAGGTGGATTTGTATTGTGATATCCTTGGGATCAAACATGAGTTTTCTGCTGTGAAGACTCCTCAGCAAAATGGGATTGTTGAGAGAAAGAATAGAACGATCCAGGAAATGGCTAGATCTATGCTTCTAGGTCGTAAAGTTTCTAGGAGATTTTGGGCAGAGGCAGTGTCTACTGCATGCCACATGGTGAATAGGGTTTATTTGCATCCACACACACTTCAGACTCCTTATGAGTTGTGGACTGGCAAGAAGCCCAACCTGGCATATTTCCGTATTTTTGGGAGTAAATGCTACATCCTACGGCATAGAGAGCAATTAGGAAAGTTCGACTCCCGGAGCGACGAGTGAATATTTCTAGGATATTCATCAAATAGCAGAGCATACCGAGTTTTTAACCTAAAGAGCTCTAAGGTTATGGAATCAATAAACGCCACCGTGCAAGATGACGAACCTCCGACGGTTATTGATCCTAACCTTCAGTGTGAGGATGAGGACACATTTGACAGTGATCCACTTTTCCCCCACCCACACTCTGTGGTACCCACTCATGTGTTAGGAGACACACCTGCTTGGGTTCGCAAGAGTCATGACCCGTCTACCATTGTTGGCGATCCCACTCTAGGGGTCAAGACTCGTGCTCAACTAGAGAACATTGTTAGCCATCTTTGCTACACGTCCAAAGTCGAGCCCAAGAACCATAAATAAGCACTCAAGGATGAACACTGGATATCTTCTATGAAGGATGAGTTGCTTCAGTTTAAAAAGAATAATGTCTCGGAACTTATCCCTCGACCTAGTGAGACTAATGTGATAGGTACCCGGTGGATTTTTAAGAATAAAATGGATGAAAATGGTACCATAATCTGAAACAAAGCTAGGTTGGTCACTCAAGGCTACACACAGATAGAGGGTGTAGACTTTGGGGAGACATTTGCTCCTGTTGCGAGGCTTGAGTCCGTCCACCTACTACTCGCCATCGCATGTCATCTGCGCTTCAAGTTATATCAGATGGATGTCAAGAGTGCCTTTGTGAATGGCATTCTACAGGAGGAGGTTTACGTGGAACAACCAAAAGGGTTTGAAGACCCTCAGCACCCAGAGCACATCTACTATCTGAGAAAAGCCTTGTATGGTTTGAAGCAAGCACCCCGTGCTTGGTACGAGAGGCTTACTTCTTATCTCTTAGCCTGTGGCTTCAATAGAGGTGGAGTTGATATGACGTTGTTCGTCAGGAGAGATGACGGTGCTATTTTGGTTGCCTAAGTCTATGTGGACGACATAGTCTTTGGATCCACGTGCTCCCAACATGCTCATCACTTTGAGGAGGAGATGAAAAGTGAGTTTGAGATGAGCATGGTTGGTGAGCTTACTTTCTTCCTTGGTCTCCAGGTTCGTCAGCTAGAGGATGGGATGTTCATCTCCCAATCCAAGTATGCTAGAGACCTAGTGAAGAAATTTGGTTTAGACTCCGCTAAGCATGCACGTACACCTATGAGTACCACTACCAAGCTTAGTAAGGACACTTCAGGCAAGGACGTAGAGCAAACCTTATATCGGAGTATGATAGGTAGTCTTTAATACTTGACTGCCAGTCGTCCCGACATCGCCTTTAGTGTTGGAGTCTGTGCACGATATCAGGCGTCCCTGAAAGAGTCACACTTACTTGCTCTAAAACGTATTATTAAATACGTGAGTGGGACTCTCTCATACGGTATTTGGTATTCCTTTGACACTGATGACCGTTTATCCGCCTATTCAGATGCTAATTAGGCCACGGATGTAGATAGTTGTAGGAGAACTTCTGGTGGGTGTTTCTATTTTGGTTTTACTCTTGTCTCCTGGCTGAGCAAGAAACAAAATTCCATCTCTTTGTCCACAGCGTAGGCTGAATACATAGCCGTCGGGAGTTGTTGCACGCAACTCATGTGGATGAAGCAAATGCTGGAAGATTATGGGATTTCACAGGACATCATGACCATTTCCTGTGATAACACGAGCGCGATACACATATCCCGCAATCATGTCCAGCATTCGCGCACAAAGCACATCAGGATACGTGAGCACTTTATACGTCAATTAGTTGAGGAGAAAGTCGTATCCCTGAGTTTTGTTCCCAACGATCGTCAGTTAGCCGATATTTTCACAAAACCTTTAGATGCCCTTAGATTTGAGAATCTTAGGAAGTCTTTGGGGATTTGCACAGTTGACTGAGGGGTTGGTCTTTGTCTAGAATAGGATGCTTTTTCATGTTCATATCATATGCTTCCTATTGCTAGTCTGTTTTATATGTACCATTGCTATGTTGTACATCTATTTATTTATTCTTTTGAAAAATCCAAAAAGATTTTTGTTTTTGTATATAAATATTTCAGAAAAGCCCAAAAAGATTTTTGTATTTTTTATTTAGACCTTTTATGGATGAACATTTAAGATAGCCAAGTCACAAATTCATTCCATTTATCCACGTGACTGTTTTATAGAGATTTGAGATGCTACATCATTTCATCCATGTGCTTTACATTGTATGGAGTCTTTGAGATGTAATTAGTGATATTTTCCTACATGTCTGACTCTTATCTCCTTTATTGCACACATGAACGGCTTTATTTGATTATTGTACTTGTCTATCACATGTTGGCTTGAGTGTTTCCATCTCAATTCTGTCTATACAACTTGCAATATGCGATAAAACTTGACAAGATTAGAATGCATGTAAAAACCATTTTTGTGAAACTGAGTGAGTATTTAAGAATGGGGAGGGGTTGTGAAAGGTAATTATCTTCTTTGCGCAAAAGCCACCATTCAAAAGGACCTAAAAAATGGAGGAATTTTATTATCCGGGGTCCAAAGAGGTTAAAAGAGCCCGAAAAAATTTAAAGGCAATAAAAAGAAATTCATGCCACATATGGGCCATTTAGGTTTCACCATCAATTCTCCAAAGTTTGAGAATTTAGAAAGCCTCTATTCAAATATTAATATCTGAGGGAGTTTGGTTGGAGAATATAAACGGTTTTGCACTTCCTTGAAAGTCCTGAAAATGCATGACATAGTTTTGGACGTCATTGGTGCATAAATCACTTTGAGCCTTGATTTGTTGATTTGATTGAGTCAATGTCTTATATTTCCATTTTTTTACACCAAAGGAAGACTTTGAGTTCATTCGTTAGGAGTATCCAATATTCATCGTGCACATATGTCATGTTTGTATGCATTGATTTTCCTATCGAATCTGTTCACACCCCTTTATTTTCGCTATCATTGACTTGGTTGTTTTTGTGATCTTCCATGGTGTGATTCTTTATTGTATATTATGTGTGAAATATTTTGAAAAAAAAAATATCAAAATCGCAGTTTATTCCCGTGTGTCATTCTCCATGTGCATTCATCTCTACTTCTCA
Organism: Sambucus nigra; assembly: GCA_949130495.1. Classification (NCBI taxonomy): domain Eukaryota; kingdom Viridiplantae; phylum Streptophyta; class Magnoliopsida; order Dipsacales; family Adoxaceae; genus Sambucus; species Sambucus nigra. The sequence goes on from CASBWL010000486.1 coordinate 214,656, forward strand.
TATTTGTCTATTTGGGGACATCATAAAAAGGGGGAGAAGAATTATGGGGGAGAATTGTTTTTGGTGTTTGGTTGATTTATGAATGATTTTCTTAAAGCTTAATTGATCATCAATTTTTTCATATCATTATATTTCATCATTTGCTTGTCACGGGTATTTGCTTTATCTCATGTGTGTAGGTACATCATTGTTCATTATTGGATTGCACACCCTTATGAGAAAAGCTTTTAAAGTTTCTGAAGAGCTGAAGATTTGGGAGACATGTCATTTAGTATTCTCAGTTTGAGGGTTTAATGGGGATATTATCTTATATGTCATTTGAGTGCATAATTCAGATTTTTATGTATGTACCGGCATAGACATAGGGGGAGATTTGTAAGGACATAATTATATAAATGTCCGGGGTAGAATCTAGGATTTTTCTGTTTTCTCCTATATCACAGTACATATGTCTGATACCGTTACATTCGGAATGTCAACACGAACATCCTCGACGACCTGTATCCGAATTCATTGCATCCAATTTCTTCACGAGCATCATGCTTCATGCAACGTGTTGCTCAGCTCATTCCCACTACTCCACTACACTCTATCGGTAAAATGTTATTTTGGAGTTTTAAACATTTGCATAAATATTTGGGAAATATTTTTTGAAAATTATTTTTGAAGACTGGGTTAATTTTTTATCAAAAGCAGAATTTTTCTAAGTGTAGAAGCAAATGGCCTCGATCGACGAGTTCGCTTGAGCGACTTTGCAAGTCGTTCGCGCGAGATAGAATGTCGCGCGATATCATTCGAACAACTTCTGTCTTCGTTCGAGCGACATGCTATCTCGTTCGAGCAACATGACATCTCGTTCGAACGAGCCACCGCCTTGATTTTTGTATAAATATCTGATCTCTTTCTACACGTTTTTTAAGTCTTTTTGCAACCATGAAAATCTGCAAAAACTGCCCAGAACAAGACTTCACCTTTTAAGGTTTTTTAAACCTTTTTGATTCACAAAACCATTCCCATATATGTGTGTGAATCTTTAAACCTTCAAGAAGATCGTTTACTCATCTGGAGTACTTGTGAGGAAGCTGTTCTCTTCGTCACTCCTTCCCTACTGGAAAGGGATTGTTCCAGCCGCCGACAACAGAACCGACACCCGGGGGTATTTCTGTGTCACCGTATTTTCATTGTAATCCGTTGTAAGTTGTTCTCTTACAAATATTATTGTGAAAATAAAAGGTTTTGCCCCGTTTGGGATTTTTCCTCATATATGTGTTCTTGCATGTTTCATCATCGCACTTAATTTCATATAGATGCATGCTTAGGAATTGTTTGGTAAAAACTGTGTTTAATTAAATAACTTCATTATTTGAACGCAAGCGCACTCTTCAATCCTGAATGCGAGCCTTAAGACTATCATATCCATCAACAAAAACCTCTCCTAAAAGTTATTAGAAGCGGTCAAACTCCATGAACTCGTTCACAACACTCTACCACGCTTGAGGGACCAAGGTCTCAAGCTCTAAAATCTTTCCCTGTGATTTATCCTGATCTTCCTTTGGAACTCTCAAAAGATTCCTAGCCTTAATCAATTATGATTTTAATTCGGATTCACGATACTTGGAATTTTCAACCTCATTTTTCATAGTATACCTATCAAGTTATTTTTTTCCTCTCACACTCTCTCTCACCTTGAAGTATACCTATCAAGTTCTTTGAAGAATTTCTATAAGAGTCTATTTGGACTTCTATATATATCTTATTTTTTGCCTCACACCCCATCGTGATTTAGAATCGCTGGACATCAAAATCGAGGTTTACTAAGTCTACTTGCATATAGAGTCTGTAATAAATTATATATTTATTCATATGATAAGTATAAGAGAGAAAGAATAGATCCAAAATAGCATTTAATAAGTGTGATACCTGCATACACGACTTTTCCATCTCCATTATCAAAGATGCCAAGCCCTCTTCATGGTGAGATGAAAGCATGTCTTCTCTAAGCTTACCTTTAATAGACTTATACCCATGTCCTTCCTCCATTGACATATGACCATCAATTATGGGAGTGGGCCATTTTTTCCACCCTTAGGACCATGACATCCTTTGTCTAAATCCGTCCTAGCTTGCTTAAACATTGTTTTAGCACAAGAAAGTGATAGCTTCCAAACCATGGAGTCGGCATCAGTGGTGATCTTTTGCATAGATAAAGTCAGCATTGAACAAAGAGGTCCATATCCAACTTCTGATGAATCCCGTAAGCCAAGAATTTTGGGCCTTTTGATCAAAACAGATGGTCCGGCTTCCCTGTCCAAGATAACTTTCACAGAAAAAGCTTTTACTAACTTTCTTCTTACTAGGTAATGAGTCTGCAAAAAATAAATGAATATGAAGGCGATGTAAAGTTAAGTAAACATATTTAAATCATACAAATAATTGGTTGGTCTGATTACATGGTCGAGAAGACCCGTCATAGCGAGGTAAAGGGGTTGGAAATTCCATAGCCACTGGCACGGGCCCGAGCCCGCACACATATAATACCTCACCCATGAAAATAAGGTCCCCGTTCCTTATCCATGCCTCCAGTACAGAAGACACTCTATTACGGGAGTGAAAATCTAGGGTTGGGCGATCTAAAATACAAGTAAAAATATGAGCAAAACGAAGCAACAATGAAAGTGAATCTTCATTAGAAAACATATTATAAAGAGAAGATATTACCTTATGAAACTTCAGGGATATTCCACAGCGTGGGAACTCAAAAGTCTCTCTCTCCAAGAGGAGTGCTAGTAATGTACTCCCAATCCCCAGAAACAAAGAAGAAGTGTCTCTTCCAAGATTTATCAAAATTTGTATTTCTTGAGCATAATTACATGGCAGCCACCCTTACACTAAATTTATACTAACCAAAACTTTGCTCAAAAGGGGTATGCTCAAGAAGGTATATGCATAATGGATTTTAGGAAGATGAGTATCTACCAGTCAATTTCTTAAAGAGAACAAAAGTTGCCATCATAAATCTTCAAGTATTAGGCACTAACTTCCCTGGTGCCAAACCCACACAATAAAGAAACTCCCCCACACATGGTGGAGAAGGAAATCGAATTCCTACCTCTAAAGCACAAGCATACAAGCAACCCCACCATCCCTTAGGGTGCAGCATGCCCTCTGATAAGGCCCCAGTCCTCTAAGGATCACGCCCTCTAGTAGGATGTATTTGTTCCTGAGACTAAGAGTTTTTGACCATGTGACATGGGTGGTCACCTTCATAGCAAAATATTTTTTTGGCAAAATATGACTAATTAGGTGCATCAGTGGGATGGATGATTCCAACTAGAAATAAAAGTTGGAACGAACTTTCCAAATCCCCCACTTCAAAACCATCACAATCCACAGACATGGTGTACAAACCTAAGGCTCTCCTTAATGAAAGAATAACTACATCATTAGTTCAAAGGAGAAATAATTTTTGCTATTATTCACCCCAAGATGCAAATAGCAAGAATACATGGGGCATGAAGATATACATGTACAAACATCATACATGGCTATTGTTATGAAACACCGTGAATTTATAAGACACGAGGATAAAGCAAGTACATAGACAATGGAGGTTCTTCATGACCCATACATGATCAACAATGATCAAATCATAGGGGTAAACCCACCTCTATAAAAAAAACATCAACAAAAGCAAGGAGATAAAAAAAACAAATGCACAAAATACAACATGTGTGCCAAATACCTATTATGTTGGAGGTGGCCGGTGCTAGGAGAAGGAGAGGCCGACCACGATGGTGTTAGAAGAGGAAAGACGAAGTCGGTGGATAGAGATAAGAAATTAGAAGCTAGGGTTTCTTTTTTTTCTTTCTTTTTCACGACTTTGAGTATGGAGGTATTGTTTGGGTTAACTTGATGTCAGTGAGTGCATAAGAAAGCCCATGGACATAGTCTATGGGTATTGTCCTCCGACATCTATAAGATTATTTACTCCCATGGACATGGTCCGTGGACATATTCTATGGACATTTATAAAATTTCCCAAGTATGTGGCTGGGGACATCTCTAGAATACATTTTTTTCTAAAATAAAAACAAAAAAAATCGGGGGCATTTCCCTTGAATTCCCACGAGCTGAGAGTAGCTTGAACCTTATTAAAACTTTGCATAACGGATTTATTTAACTCACTCCCCAGACATTGTCCTCGGACTATTTTTAACTTAGTCCCCAGACATTGTCCTCAGACTATTTTTAACTCAGCCCTCAGACATTGTCCTTGAATTATTTTTAATTTAGTCCTACATTGTCCTTACACTATTTTTAAACTTAGTCCTTAGATGATGTCCTTAGACCATTTTTAACTCATACCTCAGACATTGTCCTTAGACTATGTCCTCATATTTTTTACTCAATCCTCAGACTAACATATTGACTTTAACTCCATTTTTTATATTTTGACAGAGCTTATAGGTTATTCCTTCAATTGACAATGTTCAACTACTCTCACTCAGTGCTGGATGTATATTAAATTTCCGCGTTATCAAAATCATCGCATGAAAATTGGGGGGGGGGGGGGGAGGGGGGGGCGCTGATATGTATAAATTTGGCTTTAGACTTATTTAGACATTTGAGCCCTAACTCACCCCAAGGGTCAAAGAACACATCCACCTTAAGAGGCGAAGGACACATCCACCTCAAGAGTCCAAGGATACATACATCTCAAGAACCCAATGACCCATCCATTTCCAATTGAGCCATGTCACTAATAACCACCCGTGACTTAGATCTTCCTCAAATGTCTGATCATAACACTGTCTCAGAGACCCATAGTACCAAAGCCCCAGGTGCCACAATTAATGCATGGAAAAGCCTTAAAGAAGGTGATCATTTATGGCTCTAACAAGCCCTAAAATAAAGAGAATATTAATGGCTCATAAGCATTACAATCAATGCATTATTCCCACCTAATTCCCAGATGTTTCATCCCAAGGCTATAAGTATCCAAGTTAGAAATGGAGATCAAGGACAAGACACCATAATTCTCTACATCTTTCTCTTGCTCCACTGGAAATTCTCACCCTCTGACACTTTATGTATTTGACCCCCAGTCGTTTGAACTCATATTTGTAATGGTTGTTGGCCCTTGATTAATATAATAGAGAGGACCCCTTTGTCCATGGATGTAGGACTAACCCTTTGGGTTGAACAATGTTATATACTTGTTTCAAATTCATTTATCATCTTTATTTTCCAAGTCAAACTCACACATATTTCACACTAGGTAAAAGCAAAGTTCATCCAGATTTTAGCATAATGAAGGAAGGTCACGTGTCAAGGCCAAGAATGAGACATTATTTAAAATTTTATAAAGAGACACAGAGACGATTGAAGGAAAAAAGAAAGGAATTGGAATCGTTGAAGCAACATAACTGTAATGGAGGAGAAAGGGAGTACATTTTTCATTATTTAATGGGAGGAGAGAGGTAATGATTGTTAATTACATGTGTAATGCATTACACGGTGTTGTGCTCTAACTTTAGGTACAACTAGCTTACAGACCCGTGCGCAGGTGATTACATTATGTGGTAAAATTGAATAATGCATAAGTTTACAACAACATTGAGTTATGGACTAGGACGTTAGGAATGTACAATTTTTTTATGGATTCTATAAGTCATGGATCTTGAAAGTATGCCCATTATGTGCAAGAAAGAAGTGTTGTGAAAATTAACAAATCAATATTATTTCACTTACCAAATAATTATATAAAACGAAAAATTGTAAAATTTATGTGGTGTAATATATGGATATTTTTTCTTACATTGTTTTAATTTGCATACGTTTTCTTCTTATTTTGATATGCTTTTGATATTATATTATCGTACATTTAAGGGCATCATTTCACGGTATTATTAGTAGTATGTGTGGGGGCTTATTTATTCCTCAAGCTCACGGATACAGCCGATCAGCCCAGCATGCAAAGTGGACTTCCCGGCCCAAATTAGATTTTTAATTTAGACCCATGTATTTAACATGTACTTAAATGCATGGAGATAGACTCAAATCAATTACCAACAATCTTGGGGAGATATTTAGGGACACCTACGACTATCCACAAGATGATTGAGTTACTTATACAATTCAATAACTTAGAGTCATAACTATAAATGTAAACCCTAACCCGGGGCAAGGGGTATGAAACTTCCATTATTTGAGAGATAGTAATAAGAAACAGTAACCTCTTCATGGATGTAGGAAAGTTTTCGAAATACATACATCATGTGTTTTGTGTGTTTCTTTATTTCTTACTTTTTCATACTTACTTTTTGGGAATATCTATTGTGATAATTCTTGAACTCACAATTGGCACTGTTTGTGGGAAACGATTCCTATTTATAAGAAAGAAATTATTGATCCAGAAGCACATGATGTCTCATCACATCAGCAATTTACCACCAGCTAGCGACGTACAGGAAAGCCCAGCCCCTCCTAGGACCTGGTCACCAATAATAAAATCCAAGGTTTCACTAAGAGATGAAACCATATGAATAAAGTCATGGACCACCTAGGTCTACTCAGATCTCCATATTTTTTGACTCTTATGAAGCCAGGATTCAAGAGCAGAAAGAAGCAACACACCTGCAGATGGAAGAGAATGCGTGCATATAGAGGCGACTTGAAAGGATGGAGATAGAGCTCCATTTAGATACCAGGAAACATCACAGACGATCACCTAGTCCTTAGGCGAGCAAGACTCGCAGCTGGGCGAGGAGCTCCAAATGTGACCAGGAACGATTAGAGCGTGGTCATTCTGATAGGCATCGCAAAGATAATGCTCACTAGGATGAAGGTATCGGAATTTTGGTCCGAAGAGAAATGAACCAGCATTCAGCCCATCAATGGGCTAGGTCCACTAAAGAGCTAGCTACAATGGTTCTTAACACTTAGATGAAATCCCATTTTTCAAGAGCCCCTGAAGAAGTTCATCATTCTTCGTTACCATATTAAAAATCTATTATAGAAAAATGGATCCCATAGACCATGTTCGGCAGTACAGGCAGGAGATTACCCTATAGAGACAAAATAACTCTCTTATGTGTCGGATATTCCATTCTAGTATACATGACATAGTACAGAAGTGGTTTGAGAGGATGCCACACAGGTCAATCAAGAGCTTCAAGGCCCTCACTGAGGCCTTCACTACAAATTTCATCACCAGCAGCTCCCACCCCATTGTATGGTAGATGGTGTCATACACCGATATGTTGGGGGTGATGTTGGTGAAAGGAAGATATAGGGTCCAGAATTGATTGAACTCACCTCTAAAAAAGTGAGGATTATTCAAGATAGAATGAGAACAGCTCAAAGCAGACAAAAAGTTATGCGGATAAATGACAAAAAGATTTTGAATTCCAGAAAGGGGATTATGTGTTTCTTCGGATATCTCCATGGAAAGGAGTTATGAGTTTTGGAAAGAAAGGGAAATTAAGTCCACGCTACATTGGACCTTATGAAATTCTTGAGAAAGTCAGGATGGTTACCTACAAGTTAGCCTTACCACCAGAGTTAGCTCGATTACATGATGTTTTCCATACTTCTCTTTTAATAAAGTATGTAGCGGATCCTTCATATGTGTTGGTGGAACAACCTATTGAGTTGAAGTAAGACTTGAGTTATGTGGAAAAACCACTTGCTATTATGGATAGGAAGGAACAAATATTGAGATCAAAAGTGATCCCACTTATGAAAGTTGTGTGGAGAAGGTATTACATGGAAGAGGGTACTTGGGAGAGAAAGGATACCATGAAGATGTGTTATCCGTATTTGTTTGATTCGGACAACTAAGGTATGTCAATTTTGGGGACGAAATTTCCTAACAGGGGGAGAATTATGTCAACCCGAATATAATTATGATAAATTATGTTTAAATAATGATTATCTTGTGTGATATGGATAATATGTTATTAGTATATATAATGTTTAGTCTAATCCTACCTTCATAAAGCATGAAATATTGAATTAGTTACAAATATAAAATTTTGAAATTTCGGTAGAAATGTTCATGTTTAAGACTAGTTTTGACCTTTATAACGTAACAATTGACTTGAGGTGAAAACTACATAGTTGTATACGGGTGAGTTAGGGTTGTAACATAATAAACATTGTGTGAAACGGAGATCCAAGCAAGAAGTTATGCTGGAATTACGAAGCAGGGGCAAATTTATCCATTCGTTAAATGATATTTCGTCTTATTAGGCTAACAACTAGTGGATTTTGATTGGTTAAGGAGGGAGGTAGGTTTTGGCCAAATTTAAAGGCTAAAATAATATTTTCCATCAGAAGATTTCATCCATTAAAGAGTTTGGCTTGAGAGGAAGAGAATTAGAAGTTTAGGAAGAAAAATTGAGGAGAAAAAATTGAAGAAAATTTTGGGAAATTACGGAAAAGTCCTTAAGATAATTCTAGATGTAAATCTTGTTATTTTTATTGTGTTATTGATTGAATTGGTATAAATGATAATTTTTTATATAACTTTCATGCCTTTTTTTATATGTATGAATAGATGCAAGTTTAAGCAAAAATTGAAAGTGTAAACCCTTAGAATTGCTTCGTTTAGAAACCTTGTTTATTCAAACTTCCATATCTTTTTGTATACTTACTGGAATTGATTGATTCCAAATGGAGATTAAAATAGACTAATATATGTATAGCATATCCAAATAATTATGTAAAAATAACAAGAAATGAATCTTGGGCGATGGTTTGAAGTTCGGGTATGAAATCTGCCCCATGGGTGAAAGTATGAACGCAATGTGTTCGATATTTTGCTTGACATAGAAAATGAACCTTAAAAATAAGGAAAATTTAATTTTTTATTATTCAATATGTTTACTGATATTGCGCTGAATATAATAGAAATTTATGATGGGTAAAAATTATGAAAATTCCTGAAAGTTGATTGAACAATAGAGGAGCCTATAGGGCAGATTTGCGATGTAGTAAAGAAATGGGCCTATCTTGCTCTAGGAAACTTGAAATGATGCACCGTATTTTGTATTGGAATACTAATATGATAAGTATTGAATTACCAAGAATAAATGAATGTATGTTTGGCCTATGATTTGGATGTGTCAAATATATTAACATGAATTTTGATGGAACTTCACTTGTGCTAAATGATTTAAATGGAATCATATGATGCTTATGAATTGAGTTATGTTTAAGTTATTCTTTGGGTTGTTAATGTTTTTATGATGATACTAATAATGTAACGATGAACTGACTGAATAAGTACCGGATAAAGGCAAGGGAAAATCCAGATAAACTGTCAAGGTGAGTGTACTTATGATTGTTTCATATACAAAGATATATGAATGATATGAGGGTATGAATATAGCTATAAGATCAGGAATGGTTAGAATAATTCAGTATTCAGGATTTGTTTGGGTCTTATGATCCAGGATTGGAAGTGGACAAAGATCCAATGATTTTATTTGTCTAATGACAAAGATTTGTTGGAACTCATGTTCCAGGATTTGTTGTTGCCAACGGACAAGATTGTTTGGATTTTTATATCCAAAGATTTGTTATAAAACTATTATTTTATTGCAGGTAAAGGATTACCTCACTAAGCTTATTGCTTACAATTTATATTTCACAATTTCAGGGTTATATCCTGCCAGCTAGGATACCGTATAATCGGTGATTTTGAGAGTTGCACCGTTGGGAAGAGCTGGGGTTTATATATATGGGGAGTTTTTTTATCGTCACGTTAGGGATTTTAACTTATTCACACATTAGATATATTGAGTTAGAGTGGTTTAACTTGATAACTACAATATATAATCATTGTATTGTATGTCCGCTTAGTTATGACTCTTATGTTGATTAAGTTATGACACAAATAATAGTATTATGTTCATTGTGCGTATTATGCAGGAAAATATCGATAAATGAATTATAATTCAAATGGGCTTAAGATGGTGATATAATTGTTCTAAAAATAAATTATTATAATGGTATTGGGTTTGGGGTGTGACAATTAGTGGTATCAGAGCGTTTAGGTATTAATTCTGGACGTGTGTGACGATTAGATGGCAGTAATTGAGTTGATTTGATATTTATGAATTGTTTATGTACTAACCAATAGTTTAGTATTATAAACTGTTTATATCGGTTGTTAGAACTTAGTCGTATTACAGATAGTTCCAGATGGAACCTGGGAATGGAGAACATAGAGAAGAAATAGTAGTTTCTCATACAGAGGATAATGAAATAGAGCAGAGTGTTGCAGGAAGGGCCAGAGAGCATGAGAAACCTACAGAGATGCAGATAATGGCATAGTAAATGATGAGGATGGCAGAGAAACAAGAAATAAATATGGCGCAAATGGCAGAACAACAGGCTAGATATCTAGAATCAAAGACCGTGGCCAGAATTGAGAAAGAGGCAAGGAAGGAAATGAAATATTTTATGCATGAGAAGTTTTGGAAGTTGAATCCTCCAGAATATTCAGGGTCAATTGAACCTACAGAAGCTGAGATGTGGGTTAGGGATCTAAAAACTATCTTTGTGGTTATGAAAGTTCCAGATAACCAGAAAGTGAATCTAGCTGTGTTTAAACTGAAAGGAGAGGCCAAATATCAGTAGGAAGCCAGCAACCATTTAGTGCCCAGGATGGAAGGTACTGATGTTATTACTTGGCCTGAATTTATTAAAGCTTTGTATGTTAAGTATTTCCCTAAAGTTTATAGGAGGGAGAAGGTGGGGGAATTTATAAATTTTACCCAAGGGAAAATGTCTGCGAGGGACTATGAGGCAAAATTTACTGCTTTGTCTAGATTTGCTACTAAGTATGTGGAGGATGAAGAAGATAAATGTAGTAAGTTTCAAGATGGACTGATTTGTCCTATTCAAAATAGAGTGTCCACTTATGAGTTAGAAGATTATGTTTCTCTGTTAAACAAATCCACGATAGCAGAAAGGTAAATAAACCAAGGGGTGGCGAGTAGAGAGAGTTTTAAGAAAAGTAGATTCGATGCATCTCAGTCTAAGGGAGGTGAGGGTGGAAGTGTTAAGATGGAATAGGTGGTGGAGATAGTGGTAGAGGTCAAGGGAGATTTAGTAGAGATACCAGGGGTGGAGGAACTTTTGGTTCAGTTAGAAAGTTAGGGAGAAGTGAGGCCCCAATAGGAGGTGTTACATGTTTCTTTTGTAAAAAGGAAGGGCATTATAAATCTGAGTGTCCTAAGCTTAAGGGATTGGAATTTTACCATTGTCATCAAGTGGGGCATATTAAGAAGAATTGTCCGCAGTTAGTAGAGACTCCAGCAGCACCTAGTGAAGCAGCAAGCAGGGTGTTATCTCCAGACAGTGCAGTGAAAAGTAGGGGAAGAGGATAAGCTAGTAGTTCCAGGCTAGGTGGACGAGTCTTTACAAATGAAAGATGCTCAGGTTACTCCAGATGTGGTGATAGGTACACTTTTTGTTACTGGTAGAAGTGCTTATGTTTTTATTGATCCTGGTTCCACGCATTATTTTGTATCTTATGCATTTTCTATATATCTGAATAGACCATGTACTCATTTAGATGTGGGGTTGGGTATTTCCATGCCGATGGGGGATATGATTGTAGCTGAATATCTTTTTCGTAATTATGTTTTGACTATGGGGGTTAGAGATACAGTTATAGATTTACTTCCATTAGGTATCTCTAATTTTGAAATATTTTTGGGAATTGATTGGTTATCCAAATATTATGCCTCCGTGGATTGTTTTTGTAAAGAAGTTGTTTTTAAAATTCCTGGTGAGTGTGAATTTAAATTAGTGGGGGAAAGGAAAATTGTTCCTAGTTGCATTATTTCTGCTATTCAGACAAGGAAATTATTAAGTAAGGGTTGTGAGGGTTTTATTGCATATGTTCTTGACACTACGAAGGGGGCTTTATAATTAGTTGATGTTCCTATAGTACGAGAATTTCCAAAAGTGTTTCCTAGCAAGTTGCCTAGGTTATCGCCAGAGAGAGAAGTTGAATTTAGTATTGAATTAGCACCGGGGACAACCCCTATTTCGATAGCACATGTTGAATTGAAAGAACTCAAGATTCAGTTAGAGGATTTACTTGATAAAGGGTTCATACAGCCAAGTGTATCTCCATAGGGGCACTAGTTTTATTTGTGAAGAAGAAATATGGTACTATGCACTTGTGTATTGATTATAGGCAACTGAATAAAGCTACAGTTAGAACAAATATCCTTTACCTAGTATAGATTATTTGTTTGATCAGTTACAGGGTGCTAAAGTGTTTTCAAAGATAAACTTACGATCAGGTTATCATCAGTTTAGGGTAAAGGGGAGTGATATTTCTAAAACTTCTTTTCGCATTCGATATGGTCATTTTAAGTTTTTGGTGATGCCTTTTGGGGTGACTAATGCTCCAGTTGTATTTATGGATCTTATGAACTGGGTACTGCATCCTTTCATTGATTCATTTGTGATAGTTTTCACTGATGATATTCTGATTTATTCACGTGATATGGTTGAACATGAAAAGCATCTCATAACTATTTTAAATGTGTTGAAAGCTAAGCAATTGTATGCTAAGTTTAGAAAATGTGAATTTTGGCTATCAAAAGTTGTATTTTTAGTCCATGTTATTTCTGGAGATGGTATATGTGTTGATCCCAAGAAAGTAGAAGCTATTGTCAAGTGGGAGAGGCCCAATAATATAACTGAGGTGAGGAGTTTTCTGGGTTTAGCTGGGTACTATAGAAGGTTTATTAATGGATTTTCTTCGATTGCCTTGCTAATGACTAAATTGACCCAGAAAGATATTAAGTTTGAATGGAATTCTGATTGTGAAAATAATTTTGAAGAACTGAAGAAGAGGTTGGTAACTGCACCTATTCTTACTATTCCACATGGTGGAGATGGTTTTGTTATTTATACCGATGCTTCACATCAAGGATTGGGTTGTGTTTTTATGCAGCATGGTAAGGTTATTTCTTATGCTTCTAGGCAGTTGCGTACACATAAATGTAATTATCCTACACATGATTTGGAACTTGTTACTATTGTGTTTGTTTTGAAATTATGGCGTCATGATTTGTATGGTCAAGTATGTGAAATTTTTACTGACCATCAGAGTCTTAAGTATTTATTTACTCTGAAGGGAGTTGAATTTGAGGAAGATGCGGTGGATAGAGTTAATTAAAGATTACGATTTTATAATTCACTACCATTCAGGGAAGGCGAATATAGTTGTAGATGCTTTGAGTAGAAAGGCTTCGGGCAGGTTATCTTGCATTCAGTGTGCTAGAGTTTCTCATATTATGTAGTTGAGATTGATGGGAGTGGAATTGAAACTAGCAGAATGGGACAGATTATTTGCTCATGTAAGGGTGAGGCCTTTGTTAGTTATTCGTATTCATGATTTGCAGAGTCAGGATCCTTTTCTTGAGAAGAAACGGTAAGATGTCTGAGATGGTAAGTCTGATGATTTTTGTATTGTTAATGATGACGCTTTATTGTATAAGAAACGATTATGTGTGCCTAATGTGGATGGATTGAAAGTGGAAATTTTAGATGAGTCTCATAATTCCATTTATGCTATGCATCCTGGTAGTACTAAAATGTAAAAGGATTTGAAGGAGCATTATTGGTGGAATAATATGAAGAAGGAAATAGCTGATTTCATTACTAAATGCCTTATATGTCAGCAAGTAAAAGTGGAACATCAGAAACTTGCGGGTTTTCTTCAACCATTGCCAATACCGGAGTGGAAATGGGATCATGTGACCATGGATTTTGTGGTTGGGCTTCCTCGATATCAGAAGGGGTCAAATTCGATTTGGGTAGTGGTAAACAGGTTAACCAAGTCAGTTCACTTTCTAGCAGTCAATACTACGTATACAGTTGATAGGTATGCTAGATTATATGTTAATGAAATTATTCGATTGCATGGAGCACCTGTTTCTATTATTTCAGATAGGGACCCTACTTTTACATCCAGATTTTGGGATAGTTTACAGTATGCTATGGGTACTAACTTAAAGTTTAGTACGGCTTTTCATCCCTAGACAGATGGGCAGTCTGAAAGGACAATACAAATCTTGGAAGATATGCTTAGAGATTGTGTTCTTGATTTCAAAGGTAATTGGGATGAATATTTCCCTTTGATAGAATTCGCATATAATAATAGTTTGCAGTCTACTATTGGTATGGCTCCATACGAAGCATTGCATGGTAGACAGTGTCGTACACCAGTATGTTGGGGTGAAGTTTGTGAAAGGAAGATAGAGGGTCCAAAATTAATTGAACTCACCACTGAAAAATTGAGGATTATTCAAGATAGAATAAGAACAACTCAAAGCAAACAGAAAAGTTATGCGGATAAATGACAAAAAGATTTGGAATTCCAGAAAGGGGATTATATGTTTCTTCGGATATCTCCGTGGAAAGGAGTTATGAGGTTTGGAAAGAAAGGGAAATTAAGTCCACGTTACATTGGACCTTATGAAATTATTGAGAAAGTCAGGATGGTTGCCTACAAGTTAGTGTTACCACCAGAGTTAGCTCGATTACATGATGTTTTCGATATTTCTATGTTAAGAAAGTATGTTGCGGATCCTTCACATGTGTTGGTGGAACAACCTATTGAGTTGAAGGAAGACTTGAGTTATGTGGAAGAACCACTTGTTATCGTGGATAGGAAGGAACATATATTGAGATCAAAAGTGATCCCTCTTGTGAAAGTTGTGTGGAGAAGGCATTACATGGAAGAGGCTATATGGGAGAGCGAGGATACCATGAAGATGCGTTATCCGTATTTGTTTGATTCGGACAACCATGGTATGTCAATTTCGGAGACGAAATTTCTTAACAGGGGGAGAATTGTGACAACCCGAATATAATTATGATAAATTATGTTTAAATCATGATTAGTTTATGTGATATGGATAATATGTTATTAGTATATATAATTTTAAGTCACTATGTTTAGTCTAATCCTACCTTCATAAATCATGAAATATTGAATTAGTTACAAATATAAAATTTTGAAGTTTTCGGTAGAAATGTTCGTGTTTAAGATTAGTTTTGACCTTTATAACATAACAATTGACTTGAGGTGAAAACTACATAGTTGTAGACAGGTGAGTTAGGGTTGTAACATAATAAACGGTGTGTGAAACGGAGGTCCGAGCAAGAAGTTATGCTGGGATTACAAAGCAGGGGCAAATTTATCCATTTGTTAAATAATATTTCGTCTCATTAGGCTAACAACTGGTGGATTTTTATTGGTTAAGGAAGGAGGTAGGTTTTTGCCGACTTTAAAGGCAGAAATAATCTCTTCCGTTAGAAGATTTCATCCATTAAAGATTTTGGCTTGAGAGGAAGAGAATTAGAAGTTTAGGAAGAAAAATTGAGGAGAAAAAATTGGAGAAAATTGTGGGAAATTACGGAAAAGTTCTTAAGGTAATTCTATATGTAAATATTGTTATTTTTATTGTGTTATTAATTGAATTGGTATAAATCACAAAATTTTTTATATAACTTTCATGCCTTTTTTTATATGTATGAATAGATGCAAGTTTACACAAAAATTGAAAGTGTAAACCCTTAGAATTGCTTTGTTTAGAAACCTTGTTTATTCAAACTTTAATATCTTTTTGTATACTTACTGGAATTGATTGATTCAAATTGGAGATTAAAATAGACTCATATATGTATATCATATCCAAAAATCATTTAAAAATAACAATAAATGAATCTTGGGTGATGGTTTGAAATTCGGGTATGAAATCTACCCTAAGGGTGAAAGTATGCACGCCATGTGTTCGATGTTTTTCTTGACATAGCAAATGAACCTTAAAAATTAGGAAACTTCAATTTTGTATTATTTAATATGTTTACTGATATTGGGCAGAATATCATAAAAATTTATGATGGTTAAAAATTATGAAAATTCCTGAAAATTGATTGAACAATAGAGGAGCCTATAGGGCATATTTGCGACGTAAAGAAATGGGCCTATCTTGCTGTAGGAAACTTGAAATGATGCATCGTCTTTTGTATTGTAATCCTAATATGATAAGGGTTGAATTACCAAGAATAAATGAATGTATGTTTGGTCTATGATTTGGATGTGTCAAATATTTTAACATGAAATTGGATGGAACTTCACTTGTGCTAAATGATTTGAATGGAATCATATGATGCTTATGAATTGAGTTGTGTTTAAGTTATTCTTTGGATTGTTAATGTTATTATGATGATACTAATAATGTAGCAATGATAGCAAGGGAAGAAGAACTGACTGAACAATTACCGAATAAAGGCAAGGGAAAAGCGAGTTAAACTGTCAAGATGAGTGTACTTATGATTGTTTCATATACACAGATATATGAATGATATGAGGATATGAATATAGCTCTAAGAGCAAGATTGATTTGAATAATTCGGTATTCAAGATTTGTTTGGATATTCAAATATCCAAGATTTGTTTGGGTCTTATGATCCAGGATTAGAATTGGTCAAAGATCCAATGATTTGATTTGTCTTATGACAAAGATTTGTTGGAACTCATGTTCCAGGATTTGTTATTGCCAACTGGCAGGATTGTTTTGATTTTTATATCCAAATATTTTTTATAAAATTGTTATTTCATTGCAGGGAATGGATTACCTCACTAAGCTTAATGCTTACAGTTTATATTTCACAATTTCAGGGTTATTTGCTGCCAGCTAGTATACCATATGATCGGTGATTTTGAGAGCTCCACCGTTGGGAAGATCTGGGGTTTATATATATGGGGAGTTTTTTTATCATCACACTGGGGATTTTATCATAATCACACATTGTATATATTGAGTTAAAGTGTTTTAACTTGATAACTATAATAGATAATCACATTATTGTATGTCCGCTTAGTTATTACTTTGATGTTGATTAAGTTATGACACAAATAATAGTATTATGTTCACTATGCATATTATGCAGGAAAATATCGATAAATGAATTATATTTCCAATGGGCTTAAGATGGTGATATAATTATTCTAAAAATAAATTATCAGAATGGTATTGGATTTGGGGTGTGACAAAATAAATGAGGAGACAAAAGTGACACTCCAAAGAAAGGGAGCAAGAACGGGGGCAAGAACGACTCCAGGAATGGGGGCAAGGGAGATCCTTCAAAGGTTTTACATAATTTTAATACAGTTTTCAAGGAGCGAATTTATAAAATCTTAAGTAAGATGAAGGATCATCCATTCGTGAAGTGGCCCAAAAAGGTGGGTTGATACCCAGAAAAGAGGAACAATTCATTGTGATGCACATTCCACAAGGAGGGCGGCCACAGGACGGAGAACTATAAAGCCCTGAAGTTGCACTTAGAGGAGTTGGACCAAGTTGGGCATTTGAATGAATTCATAGAAAAGAAAGGTGATAAGATCGCGGCCAATGGCGACCAAAAGCCGGATAATGTCCTCAATGACAATATAGAACATGAGTTTGCAGTTATTCATGGAGCATCCGACCTGAAATAAATCCAAGGGAACGCGGTTCGAATGGAGATGAAGAAGGTCATAACTATCATAGAAGCATTCTAAATTAATCCACAAAGAGATAGTTTGGCTAGCACCGACGACTAAAGAATGTCGGCTACACCAAACACATCGTCTTCACATAGGAGGATTTAGTCGGAGTAAGGACCCCACACTACGATTCACTCATGATCATTCTCATGATTGTAAAATGGGACATCGACAAACTCCAGGTGGACCAGGGGAGATCTTCTGAGGTAATGTGCCTAGAGATCTTCCACAAACTGAAGCTAAACTTAGCCGACCTTATGGATGCCACTATTTCACTTATTGGCTTCACGGGAAAGATCATGATGCCATTAGGAAAGATAGTACTGCCAGTCAGGGCAACCAATATTTTAAAAGTGATTGAATTCTTTCTGGTAGACATAAAATCACCGTACCATGGAATTTTGGGCATAGGCTGGCTAGACTCTATGAAAGTCGTACCATCTACATACCACCAGAAGCTTAAGTGTGTCACCGACCGGGGCGAGGTCGATATTCGTGGTGACCAGGCCACTAGAAGGAAATGCTTTATCATCACCATCCACCCTTAGAAGGAGAAGAAAAGGGAATCAAAGGTCCCTCCATAAGAAGCCAAGGATGGGGTTACACCCTCTAAATATCAACTATGGCACGACCAACTAGGGGTGGAGGATACCAGGGTCTATCACTCTAATAGATTCATTGAAAGCCTAGAGGAGGTTACATTTAATGACAACCTACTACAAAGAAGGTTCCTGATAGGAACAACTCTTACCGATTATGAGAAAGAGGACTTGATCGCCTTTCTAAAGATCAACTTGGATGTTTTCACATGCGAACACTACGATCTGCTCAGAATTGATCCCGAAGTTGCTTGATATCATCTTCACGTGGACCTAACCTTCAATTCAATCACTCAAAAGGCGCACCAAACAGCCCCAAAAAAGGTTAAAATAGTGGAGAATAAATTTGGAAAGTTCCTAGGTTATCTGGTCAGCAAGAGAGGGATAGAGACCGATTCAGACCAAATTGATGATATAACAAGGGTACAACCGTCGAAGACTTTGTGAGAAGTCCAGAAGCTTACTGAGATGTTCACCGCACTTAACCGTTTCATCTCTACATCGTTAGAGCATTGTCGATCATTTTTTCAGCTCCTTAAGAAAGACAAGGGACTCACCTATAACGACGACTGTTCACAAGCCTTAGAGCATATCAACTCCTACCTCAGTAAGCCTCTTTTACTAGTGATCCCTAATGAAGGAGATCCCTCGTATGTCTACCTTGCATAATTAAGCCAAGAAATTAGCTTTGCTCTAGTATGCGAGAAAAAGGGAAACCAATATCCAGTTTACTATGCCATCAAGACTCTTCTATACGCTGAGCAACGCTACTTACCACTTGAAAAGTTAGCCTATGCTCTGGTGGTCTTCTCCAAAAAGCTCAAACATTATTTTGAAGCTCATTCGTTCATAGTGATCACGTATTTCCCCCTTAAGGTTATTCTTTTGAAAGATGACTTCTCCGAGCGATTGTCAAAATAGTCAATTATGCTCGACAAGTTTAATATACACTTTTAGACAAGGACATCAATCAAGGGGAAAATCTTAGCATATTTTATCACAGAATTCATAAGGGAAGTTCCTACCAATCAGTTGCTTGCACAGTAGCCATCAAACTAGGAAACAAAGTCAAAGGGCTAGACCATGTACATTAATGGAGCCTATAATTCTTAGGGGCCATTAGTAGGGATTATTCTGGTAACGCCATAGGAAACTATCATCAAGTAGGGAATTAAGATAGGATTTAAAGCCTCCAACAACAAAGACAAATATGATGAACTGATAGTGGCCTATGCAAAGACCAAATGCTAGGGGCAAAGTGGCTCAACATGTTCGGCAATTTTAGACTGGTCTCTAACCACGTTAGTGGAGATTTCGATAGCCTACCTTGTTATGGTTCACAAGCTCAGTTTCGGATTTGAAGTGGTCCATATTTAGTAGTTTCTGAGGGGGTAAAATAATCATGATGATGCCTTAGCATCCCTAAGCTCAGCAGTGAGCTCTGACCTCAAAGTAACAATCAGAATGGAACTCCTCACCTAACCCAGTATTAATAAGACTGTGGTCACGGAACATATTCTCGCCCTAGAAAAGCGACCTAACTAGATGTATATGACCACTACCTACTTACAGAACGAGACTTTGCCAGATGATAAAATGTCGACTCGTCAAGTGAGATTAAAGGTAGCTCGATTCTATCTTGATCCAGAGGGGAAGATCTACAAGAGGTCTTTCATAGGCCCTTACCTCTAGGGCATCCACCAACAGGATATTGAGCAAGTTCTTTATGAGATTCATGATGGAATTTGTGGGTGTCACGCAAACGGAAGATCCCTAGGATTCCAAGCAACAAAGAAGGCTATTGATGGAAACACATACAGAGTGATGCAAGTATATACTCTCGAAAGTATGAGAAGTGCCAAACGTTCTGTCCTATTATTCATCAATCGGTCGACAAGCTAAAATCCTTTACCAGTCCCTTGCCATTTGAATAGTGGGGGTTGGATATTATGCGAACACTACCAACCTCACCTGATAATCGCAAGTATCTGCTGGTCGGCATAGATTACTTTACCAAATGGGTGGAGGCATAACCATTATCCAACATCCGAGATGTTGACATAACGAGGTTCATCTGAAAGAACGTCATAACAAGGTTTAGGGTACCCAGGGCCATTATCACCGAAAATAGCATGCAGTTCGAATGTGGTTTTTTCCAAATTTTTTGCGATGAACATGGCATTCATCACCACCTCATCTTAGTGGACTACCCCCAGAGTAATTGAAAAGAATAAACTTCCAACAAAACGATGCTCGAAGTCGTGAAAAAGAGGTTGGAAAGGGCAAAAGGCGCTTGGGTAGACGAACTCCCCCACGTCCTTTGGGCTTATCGTACTATGCCTATAAGGCCGACAGAGGAAACACACTCTGCACTCATATATGGAATGGAAGTTATCATCCCACTTGAAGTCGGTCTCCCTGCTATGAGAACCAACCTGGTCGACCAAGGGCTGAATGACGATGCCTTACACACTGAACTTGACCTAGCAGATAATAAAAGAGAGCAATCCATGATTAAACTAGCCTCATACCAGAAGCAACTGGCAATGTAGTATAACAAGAGGGCCAATCTAAGAAAGTTCCGGGTAGGATATTACATCCGAAGGAAAGTTCTCGGTAGTGTCGTAAGACCATCAGATGGTATACTGGGACCAACCTGTGAGGGACCATTCAAGGTAATCAGGGACGATATGCAAGAAGTTTATCACTTGGAAATGCTGGAGGGTGGAGAAATACCAAGATAATGGAATGCATCCAACCTAAAAATTTCTACTTATAGTCTTCTTCCTTTATTGTAGGAAAAATAGTTTATGTAAATTTTTATTTCAAACTCATGTTGCTCATTAGTCAATAATTTGTGAATAAAGGTCCATTTGCTCTTATATTGGACCATTGTAGTTTTATATAATGTCTTAGTCTGGTATCATGCACCATTTATAAGCAATAGCTCCACCCTAAGTTCTAAATAGGGGTACACTTTGGTTACATTAGGTTGTTCAACTTACTTCAACCAAGTAGAATCCTTAAGTAGAACACAATTCAACCTTAACTATAATGAGTTATTCAATTTATTCCATCTAAGGAACTTCCTCGCACCAAACAGGATTTGATTTAAATACAATAATATATTAAGTTTGTTTTGATTAAAAATAATCCTCAGGTCTTTGTCATTATAAACACAAAGGACCTCACAGGTTGCCCAGGCAACACTAAAAGCCCTACTGGGGATCCTTAGGCAAAAATACAACTTAAGTTGGTCGCCAACTATGTTGATAAAAATCCTGAATGGGTGGATGGACCATTAACCAAGTGCATTTTTGCATTATCTTTCCTAGGCCAAAGGGAGTGTGACGACACAACATAAAAGGTAAGGGGGATCGAACAATACATGCTAAGGCATATTGGGCTGGAAAAATGCATAGCAATTATTATTATCTTAATTTAAATGGTGAAAGACCAAAATGCACAGCAAATAATAAATGACTTTAATTACTTGGCAAAATCCCAAAAAATTACAAAAGCACTGAGGGTATTAATTACATAGAAAAGATTACAGACAATGTGTTGAAAATACACAAACCGTTTATGGTGGCAAGCCAAAAATTCTATTATTTTCCTTCTTCGATCGTCATTTGGATTAGGGGAAAACTCTTCATCAATGCCTAGATCCATCTCAAAATCATTGAGCATCTGCTGGGGAATAACATATAAGGGAACCCACTTCTAGTCCTTTCCAAAGGAAGATCGGCGGTAGGCTAGGCAGTCCACTTGATAGATGTACCACTGATAGGACTCTTGATTCTTTCAGCACTTTAAGGGCATACAACCACCTATGTTTATATGCAACATCTGGGGCTTCCTTTAGCCTAACGGGAGTGTCTTGCCAACCCTCATCATATCCTGCTAACCACGCAGCTCAAGGGCCCATCTTAAATAGGAACCTAAGCCTCTTAATGTCTCTCTGAGGACCAACTACAATGGTGTATCTCCGCTAAAGATCCTCCTTCAACTTAGTGACTTCCTTTTTCAAGGAATCATTCTCAGCCTAAACTATCTCATTAACCTGGACTATATCCCAGCTCGCTGAAAGTTGGTCCTTCAAATCATTTATTTCCTCATATACGGAGGAGATGATTTCCTCCATGACTTGAAGGTCATCCTTTAACTTAGAAACTAGCTCGGATTGGTCCTTGTACATTTTTTTTCTATCCTTCAACTATTTGCAGACCTTTAAAAAAGCCCAATGAGCTTGCCCACTCACACCTGGGCCTAGAACTTTCCTAAGATTTGAGGAAATATATGTATAGTCCTCCATAATGGTAAGTTACAAGAAGCAAAACAAATAACAAATGCAGAGAACATTAGTAAAAAGAAAACTAGAACATTAGTAAAGAGGAAAGTCTTTTTTATTGATAATTTAAAATGGGAGGCAAGAGCCAGTATAACCAGAAGAAGGGAAAAATTAAAACATGCGAACAAAATAAAGGAAAGGACCTAAGACTACAATAATTCACCCTTTCACCTGCTCAGAGTTCTCTGTCTCTTTCCCCTTCTCGAGAGATTTCTCCACTTAGTTGGTAGCCATATCGACCTCATTTGGCCCCTTTTATCTTGGTTAGAAGGTTTTCCAGGAGGAAGCTCCTCCGTAGTAATGGGAGAAGGATCTGAGAGATGAAGCTTATATAGATCACACTCTAGTGGGACTCCTACTACCCCAAGGCTTGGTCCCAACCCTTTTTGAAGTAAAGTTCTTTGGCATAAATAATCTAGATCTCAGCGTCATCGTAGGCCGTATTCCATTCGTCTACATAGTTATTATCCTTGATGCTTGGGAACATGCCCTCCATCTTCTGGACCTTCCCAGCCAGATCAAGGTTCTCCACCACCAGTTTTTCCTTCTCTACAATTACAAGGTTGTTGTCCGCCCTTAGCTCGAATAACGCCTTTGTCATCTTCTCCCTCTCTTACTCGAAGATAGCTCGAGCATCAACTAAGTACTTTTAAGACTTCTTTAAGTCTTCACTCAGCTCCTAGTTTTTCTTGGACTAATCGACACAACCATCCAAGAGTGTGATAAAGTCTGCCATAAACTCCAAAGAATAAGAAAAAAGAATCAGTACGTGTAAGCTGAATAAAGCAAAATGACTGACAGAAGAGAGAGTACTTACCCAGGCAAGCGTGAAGATTTAAGTGTAAGATGGTCTAATCCCATTCGTAATGAGAGCGCACGGTTATTCGCGAGCATTGCCCCATTCAGTAAGTCGAGGGTAAGGGATGGGGTATTGATTACACTGGCCCCCTAGGCAGAAATAGAAGGGGAATGGGAGGACTTAATTAGGGCCTTAAGGGCATATTTATTCTTCCTCTCCTCCTCCCTCTTACTCTCTTCTTCTCTTCTTTCTCTTCTTCTTTGTTCTTCATCTCTACCTCCTTCTCCTTCTCCTTGTCCTTAGTTCCCAATCTAGAACCACTGGTTTTAGGGGCGTCCCCCTCATATGTTTTCAGGGACTTGACCATATTGGACAATAAGACATCATCTTTATCGTCCGAGAGAAGCAATCTCATATTGAAGGGAGCTGGTTCTTCTTCTTCTTCCTCTTCATCTTCCTCTCCTTTTATCTCAAATGGCCTAGATGAACTAGCGGGTTCCTCTTCCAAAAGATCTAAAATCGGGATCTTATCTACGGGATGAGTAATAAAACTTGAAGTGGTATTTGTATATTCTAGAAGATAAGTTGCTGAATGAGGATGCTTGTCATCAAACAACCTATCTATAATCTTCCAGGACATTAAAAGATCAGTAGCCATTAGATCTAGGAGAGCAGGCTCTTGGTTCTTGGCATGAGCTGCATAATAGAGGAAGAAATACATATCAAAAAATAGAAAAAGAAATAGAAGTTAATAATTCAATAAGTTGACAAAAGGAAAAGAGGTAAAGACCTATATAATCCTCCCCCCAGTCAAGGTACAAGGGACCCCGGTATCTTTTTTCCTCAGGTAGGGTAGGATGTTGCCAATTTCTAGCAATGAAACTATGCTCCCAATATCCTTTATAAGAGTCGTACAAATTTATGACCAAAACACTGTCGGCCTTCCTTGCCTTCAGGTACAGAAAACTAGCACTAGTGCGCGACCAAACATTGCAATAATAAATTTCTGGGAGCCCCAAGTCAGTTCCATACAATTCATTGATTATGTGTACCCCGTTCACTATTTTCCAAGTGTTTGGGGAACACTGAGCAGGGAAAACCTCAAAATAATTTAAAAAATAAAAAATAAGGGGTTTGGGGGAAAAGTTAAACCCCCTGAACAACAATAACAGTGTGAATCTAGTGTCCATCTTCTATGTCCCATACACTCCTGGGCATAAAGACACAGTCGATTTCTACCCACTCACGAATACCATGTGATTCTCTAAACTCCGCAAGAATTTTTCCATTAAAAGGGGCTATGGATAAAAGGTTTCAAATAATAAAGAAAACCAACCAAAATGATGAATAAAGGAAGCAGGTTAGAGGAACTTCCAGGTAAAAAAAATTGAAGAAAGCTCTGGAAATATGAATGGTAAGAGAGAAGATTCGGTAACAAGTTCGTGAAGAAAAACGGTGGAAAAATTACGGTTGATACAGCTGAACCGAGTTTAAACTTTACGCTAATGATGAAAGGGCGATTCTAAATGAAGATACTAGCGCTTCACATATCTACTCAGATGAGCGTGTCCTCCACAAGTTCACAAGTATTACTAGAATGACATGCTGGTTTTAAAATGTCTTTGGGCCTTGGGCCTTGAACTCACTTAAAATCTATTGGCCCATCATTTCTGCCCAAAGATTTTAAGGGTAATTGTGGGGGCTTATTTATTCCTTAAGCCCACTGGTACATCCAACTAGCCCAGCATGCAAAGTGGACTACCCATCCCAACTCAGATATTTAATTTAGACCCGTGTATTTAACATTTGCTTAAATTCATGGAGATAGACACAAATCGGTTATTAACAATCTCGAGGAGATATTCAGGGACACCTATGATCTATCCACAAGTTGGTTGAGTTACTTGTACAATTCAATCACTTATAATCACAACTATAAATATAAACCTTGACCCAGGGCAAGGGGTTGTAACTTTGATTATTAAAGAGACACTAATAAGAAACAGTAACCTCTCCGTGGACGTAGGCAAGTTGTCGAACCACATACATCCTGTGTTGTGTGTGATTCTTTATTTCTTACTTTTTCATACTTGCGTTCTGGGATTGTTTATTGTGATAATTCTTAAACTCATAGTATGGATTCCCATATCTCATCTCCAACCCAAATTATATATGTGGTGAAACAAAGCATAATGTTTCCCTAAAATCATAGTGCTATAAAAAATTTCAAAAAAAGTACTAAAGGAAAACATAGGAGGTATAAAATAATTATAATAATTAACTAACATAGAAGTTGTAAGAAAACAAACAAGATTAGAAAGGAAGGCATGCCTTATATTTCTTGAAAATATCATGACTTGTTGATTAAACAATACCTCGTGTTTTTTGTTGCAAGTCCAGAGACACAAAATTCATTAAGAATTTGATTAATAATAATATTAATAGATTTACTCACATGTAAGCCTTTTGCAATTGGATCCTCAAGTTAGTACTTGTATGGAATTGGTAAGTAACTAAACTTATGTGACAATATCTTATACTTACCAAGGCAAACCCCTCACTCAAGCAAGATTTCCATATCTACCAACAACCTAAGGCAAACACCTTTTAGGCAATTTGTAAGCATCCAACACAAAAAAATTTTACTTAACTTATTGAGAGTTTTCAAAACATTACTTTGAGTTTTGTTATGACCAAAACCTAACAACTAAAACAAACAAGGAAAAAAGAGGAAAAATGGTCAAATTTGGAGTAAAGAAAAACAATAGGGGTAACAGCGAATGTGGCATTGATCTTGTTTTCTACTTAGAAACAGTTGAGAGAAAATTTTAAGATACGTGGTGAAAGAATTTATAATAAGAGAAGACATGTATCAAAATAAAAAGGGTTAGTATTCTCCTCTTATATTTTCTCACCAGTAAGTATGCAATTACGCAACCAACAAAAAAGGTATATAACTTTCCCCGACAATCCATGGGAAGTACCACCTCTACCTCTCTCTCTCTCTCTCTCTCTCTATATATATATATATATATATATATATATATATATATATATATATCGATGTCTACATAATGTTTTGAAAATTTAATCCATAAAAATTAATGCACGTCGGTTCTCCTTATAATTGATACACAGTTGGGTTTCTTGTTTTTTCCATTAATAACTAAAGATCCCATCTCCATAATTTTACTTTTACTTCAAAGCTTACATCAATAATATTCACAATTAGTGATAGAGTTTCAGAAGAACAAACAACCAATAAAGAAGAAAAGAGGTGTAAAGGTGTTCATAGAGTCATATTGCAATACTCCTATTTTCCTCTTCCATTGTCTTTTCCTTTTCCAATAAACGAATGGACAGATCCAAGAGAGGTAATTGATATTGGAAGATGGAATAATATGATGAGTGTGTAATTAAGGAAATGAAAGGGCATTAGGCTTATACGTGGGTAAATAAGAAAATAAAAGTGCATTGTGTGAAATGGGTGGGGGTTTACGGTTGTAGAATACAAAGTGAATATTTCCAATTAATTAGTAAGGGTGATAGGAAATTGAAATATTTATGAAGTGTACACGCATCATCGTGTGGGCGCGACAAATGTCGATGTTGTGTTGTAATGATAAATTTAGGTATATCTATATATTAATAAGTTCACATGTCCCATATGCTAAAGATTAGTTGAAAATTCACTAGCGCAATTGATTAAGGAAGGTCGGGAAGCCGATGGCATCATTAAGGGAAAAGACATGGAAATTGAAAATTTTATATTTTTTAGATAATTAATATGGAAACTATAAAAAAAAATCATGTTTAGTTAAAAATTCAAAATGGAACAATATTTTTTCAAAAATAGGATCTCATTTTAAAAATGATTTTGGTAAGGGAACCTTTAAATAAACCCCATTATTTCCATCGGTAATTATATATGTGACGCAATTATTTTGTCGTGTCAACTTGCCTTGCCTCTATAACGTAGGGAATATATTGTGGATCACTAGTTAAAAACTCTTAAGTGATAGTCCTCAAAATGAATAGTAAGTGGGAGTGAACATCAAAAGTAAGAAGTTCTTTATCATACCACATTTTTTAATGGAAATGGAATAGTCCACATATAAAGTTTTCACTAAAAAAACAGTATGATGAAACCACTAAGTCCCATTTCCAATTTCGAGAAAAATAGAATGTTAACCAATCATTTTTGGAATATTGTGGAGTAAACCACAAATTCAACGTTCATAGTGAAATATTAAGAACACGTGTGATACAAATGCATGCGTATATCCATGTTCATTACTTACCCTTCTTCCTATATAAACATTTAATGTTGCGAATTAAAATGAATTTCCCTAATTCATATTGTAATAATAATATATTTTTTAAAATAATTTGGTATATACACAACACCAAATGAAGAGCACAACAGATTCCATCCAAGAAAAATGCTCAATTACGCGCCAAATTATGATCTATCTAATAAAAATTTAATTAATCAATAAAATAAAATCAAGAGATCTAAAAACTAAAACAACCGCACCCAATTAGTAAAAATACAAAAGAAAAGTAAAATAAGTATGGTAAATACATGCATACATAAAAAAATGTATGCATACAACATTCAATTAACACAAACTTCAAACTTGAGAGAAGTCCAATGATGTTCTAATCATTGATGTCTTCTTCCTTTCTATTGAGCCAAATATTATTCTTTTTTTCAAAAATAATAAAAAATTATCCTACAAATGAACTAAAACCACTTGTTTGGTTTTTTATCAAACATTGGTAGTTGAACCATAGAAAATATTATTGTGAGCACAACATGCATATCTCTATACATCATTACCACAAAAAATCAAGAACATTAAAAATTGAAAGCTAAGATGTTTCTTGAATAATCAATCGCATGAGAGGATCTTCATGGACACTTCCATGATAAGGATGAGAGTAGACTGTCATATTTTTTTGTCACTCACACTACAAATTAAAAAAACCATATGTTAGCTGGAGTTCAATAGAAAATGAATCAATCAATTTGACACTCATTAAAAGTAATCATGTTGGCAAGAAAAAAATGAACAACATCCAAGTGAAAAGTAAAAATAAAAGATAAATTCAATCAAAACACTGAACTGTAAACATGACCATTAATATGTTAATGATAATCAGATTAACCATATTTTCTTATAGTGGATACTAATATTGGGGAACCACATATCACGTGACTTGATGGCCGAGGCAATGGATTTGAATTTCCATTCTCTCTTCTTAAATCATAATCCCATTATCTTCCTTTGGAGATGTTATATCTCCAGCGCAGGTAGCTGATTTTTTGACTCTGGAAACTCATTCTTTTTCCCGAGCTCAACCGTTATGACCCAGTTGAAGTCAGATCTTGATCCAGCCCATTTTTTCCATACCCCAATGTTAGAGTTCTCTGTGTCAAGTCTTAGTCAAGTGAGAGAAGGAAATGGAGATTTACAGCACTTGAAAGAAGTTAAGAAGTGAGAATCAGTATTGAGACTTAAGGTTTACGTTTGGGTAGTGGAAAATGGGAAGTTGGTCTTCGTTGGGTTTAAGAAATTTAATGTAGGTCTTAGAAAGTGTAGAGCCGTATATGATAATAATTATTAACATTAAAGTCTCTTCATTAACCTCTAATCTAATATAACTATTTAAAACGGTGTCTTTAAAGAGGAGATAGACACGTGGAAGTTATTAATATCTATTATACTCTTCCCTTTAAACTCAGTTGATTCATTTTTATCTCCCACTTTCTTTATGTATTCTCTCTCATCTGGTAGTAAGTCTAGAAAATTATTTATCTTCACATCCTTTCACTTAGTGGAGTATTTACGCATACCAGTTTGTTTGTTGATCTTCCCATCTCTCCGACTTATCAAATGACCATTAAATAGTTATTTACCATTAACAAGTTGCTTGCCTATATATAGTTCCAATATTTATACCAGGTACTCCCACAAAGACAATACACAATTTTGTCTTCCATCTTCCATCTTCCATCTTTCATCTTACTGGGACCCAAAACTTCTTATCTCAGGAGTTCAACCAACCTCTCTCTCCCAGACATTTTCTTTGCCTTGTATAATATACCCTCCGACGACAAGTCTTAACCGCATAGGATGGAAAGGAAACTAAGGACTTTGCTATTGGTTGGCTCCGTGATGACAACCGCTCGAGTAACAATGCCTCCTCACCAAGAATTCATATCTGCAAGATCTTCTTATGATATTTAGCCCATATTCTCTTTCTCAGCTATTTTAAAAGATGTAGGTGATAGAAACAAAAAAAACTACTGAGTTTTTGTTAACTGACAATAAGCAAAATTTATTTTTACTGTCATGGGTTTATTCAAGTTATTTATTTATTATTATTTTCTATGATTCACTTCAGTTTCGGTATGGGTTTTGTGGTAAATCTCTTACGAAGTATTAGACTTTTATAATATTATTTGAAAAAGTTGCTGATTTTTATTATGTTTTTACATACTTTGTCCAAATACTTTGGTGTAATGTATTGTGAATTTATCCCTCGGTGCAAATCTAAACTGAATTAGTACAATGACCTACAAATCATATCTGGATTATTTTCATCTTCTAGATCAACTGTTTGGATGGGTTGTGATATTATTGTAGTTTTTTTCGTTAATTATTGAATAAATTTTAATACATGTGATGCTCATGGTGGAAAATTGTATATTTGATTTTTTGATTTTTATAATTGTCGTCTCAAACTGCTTATAAAACGTAAAATCTTATCTATCTTTTGATTATTAAAAAACGGTTTATAAAACGTAAAATTTCTTTTTTTAAAAACTGTTTTCTTATAAAACTGTTTTTTTTACAAATTTTATTTTTGGTTAAAAACTGTTTTTTTATGTACAATTTTAAAATTAATATTTTGACTATTTAAAAAAAATATGGTCCGCGGCAGCGTTATGTATAGGCGATTAGACCAACTATACATACCGCTGGTGCGGATCATTTTTTTTAATACGTTGGTCCATTCTAGCACCCCCCCCCCCAGCTCTCCTTAGGTCCCTATCACCTCCCTTCATCACTACAAACCTAAGTCATACCCCCGGTACTGACCTAGAGGCCATCAGGCACTCACAAGCTCCATTTGACCAAAGGTCAAACTCTTCAACTCGACTGAGACTGAATAAATTTTCAAAGGGCACTGAAACCTCTTTACAAAGGTCCCCCATGTGCGCGATTCTGACTTACCGTGCGGACGAACGACCCGTTCTCCCCCGAAATTTGATCAAGAGACCACTGGACGCTCCCAGGCTTCATTTGACCAAAGTTATCTCTTCAGCTCAACCGATACTAAATGAATCTTCAAAGGACGCTAAAAGCCCTTTCCAACGGTCCTCTCCGGGCCCAATTCTGACTTACAGTGCAGATGAATAATCCATCTTACTCTCAAAGGTCACCTAACGCCTCCAAGCCCAGATTGACCAAAGTCAACTTCCCAAACTGATTCAAACTCTTTGGAATGTTTAAATACATCTCCTAACCTTTCCAAAGGTCCTCCCCATGCACGATTCTAACTTACCATGTGGACGAACGATCCGTTTGCGTCCGACAATTCCCCGTCCAGAGGACCGACGAATGCTTTCGAGCCACATTTAACCCAAAGTCAACTCCCAAACTCGGGAGAAATCCAAAAGACTTTCGAAGGTCGATGAAGTACCTATTCCACGGTTGGCCCCGTACGCGATTCGGATTAATGGTTTGCGATATATGATCGATTTACCTAAGGAACCTGAAAGAGACTACCAAACGGCAGGTTCCAAACCCTACCTATCGGTAGTGTGCCTAAAAACACCCATCGATTGGCAGGACTAGGACTATGTCGATCGGCAATGTCTAAGACTATAAAAATGAGGGTCTTACCTCATTGCAAAGGGATACAAGATCTAAAATCCATCACTCTCAGCCAACTCAGAAAACCCCTCTCGAAGTCAGCGTGATTTCATATCCAAATCCCTTCCCAACCTTCACTTTTCATCATATTTTTCATCAAACTTGGTGAATTAACTGATGATGCAGGAAACAGCACCACCCATCAAGGTGTTTGTAAGCTTAAATCAATGTTAACAATGGTAACACAAGGGTATATTAAATATAAGAGATAGAGATTAGGAGAAGTGGATGAACACCAATATATAAGTGGGTCAGCCAATTAGGCCTACGTCCACTATGCAAGTGAGTGAGTAAAGTCACTATAATAAGGCACTAACATCCATGGATACAATCTCTTAAAATTTCTATCCCTACTGTATAATTGGACAGAGTTTCAGCTAGGGTTCTCATTTTTGGATCCTTCTCAAGGTAGGAGAAGACAAGTATATATAGTGTGTGGGGGGTAAAATGTACACCCCATGCATTCAATAAGCATGTGTGTGTTGATCTAGCCAATCTAATGAAGATATCTGTCATTGTCACATGTAGAGAATGATGATGAAATATTCCCCCACGTGTGGGGATTGATTCGGTTACAACTGATTTTGTCCACATGTTCCTACCCTTGCATACGCTTTTCAATGCTCAACTGTCTTAGCTTGATACCAACCTCGGCTTGGGTGAGTACGAGGTTAGTGGAGTAGGACCCTTAACTTGTCAGAGATCAATGTTCCATGAAGATCTCGGCCAGGATGTCCGGCCGAGGTTGGGTATGAGGTGTAACGTCGGCCGAAGTCGATGATGACATAGTCTTTGTTGATTGATCTTATGTCTTTTGCTGGTCTCAGATGATACCCGTAACTTCGTCCTCGGCCGGCACCATGCGTTCGTGGTCATAAGTAGGGGTCATTTGAGGTGATGATGGCAACATCGGTTGTGGCCGACCCTATATAAGTTGAGCCCAAGCGCCTAGTTAATCTCAATTGATACAATATAACATCGGCCTGGGCCGATGTTGTGGATGGATGTCTAAACCCAGATACAAGACTTGATGATGGGGTTATTGCAACATCTGCAGAGCCAACCTTGTGAGGGACGATATTGCTATCGCTCACTATGAGCCTCTACCACCTTAGTTGTGAGTCAGGCTGAGGTTAGTGTGTCAGAATGGGAAGGTGCACTTTAGGCATATCAATCACCCCCTAGCCCTTAGTTACCTATGTGAGTAGGTGATTGAGGGGTATTTGCAAGGCCGAGGCTAAGTTTTCTTGTGTGGCAATACTATCTTGACACATGTCACTTGCTTAAGTGATTAGCGTGCGTTCATGGTTTGTACCTTTGGATTCATAAGGAAATTATGAGCCTTAGGGCGCACGCCAAAATGATTATGGGTTTAAAACCCCCCTTTCCTTCTTTCTTCTTTATTTACTCTTCTCTTTTCCTGCCAGTGCTTTTCCCTGCAACTTCATTCTCTTCAAGAGCTTTTGCTGCTACTGTGAGGTGCTTGTTCGATTCTCATCTCCTTCCTGTTATTCCACGATTATCTAGGTATCCTCTCCACCTTGTCTTACCGTTTCCTTCCTTTTAATTTCCATTTCTGTAATTTCTGGTGTGAGCTTGGGCTTTCCGGTGAGAGTTTGATATTTTCGGTGACATTTAAGAGTTTTTCGGTGAGATATCAGAGTTTTTCGGTGACATTTAAAACTATTCATACATGTTCTTGTTCTAAAGTATCATTTAGATCCTTTATTAGGTTAAGCCAAGTTATTTGTATGTGGCTTTGAGTCTCAAGTGTAGTCTCGTCCTTACATGCTCAGACCTTTATACCATCTTTTACAGGATTTCGTCTCTCTTAGGGAGAAGACCTTAAAAAAGATTAGGCAGATAGAGCGAGCCCAGGAGGAAGCTCATAGGACTGAGGACTTCCCCCTTAGACCTATATTTCCACCCCCTTTGAAAGTGGTATATCCTGAGCATTTGTGCCAGAAGAGGTGCAAGTAGAACCCATTTCGATGTCTGAGTCTGAGTCATCAACCTCAGACCCTATGTCTTTGGATTCTTTTCAATAAGCCATGGATTATTCCATCAGGATGGATCAAGCCCCTGACCAAGATGAGGTTTCCAATCGTGCCTCGTCTAACAAGAGTTCTAGCACTTCGTAATCTTCCTCCGATGTTAAAATTGTAGGACCTAGTGTGTCCCTTGCACCACCTATCAACGATATCCCCCTGTCATCTGCCATAGGGGCTGAGTTCGCTCAGAGGTTCTCCACTGGTGATCCTACCCCTACCCAAGCCGACGTTGCCCGGGATGAGGATGATGGTCACGAGAGTGATGTTGATGTCTCGAAGGCGGCCGAGATAGAGAGAACTATCAATGAATTCGACCTTCTATCCTTTAGGCATCTTTACTCCATAGGTCCCTCCATAAAACTTCGGAGGCCTCTGAGGGATGAAAGGGCCTTTGGCGGCCGAGATAGTGAAATCTGTATATAAGCAGATGTTTAAGTTAGGATTTTTTCTCCCCATTCATCCAATAATAAGGGCCATATTGTCTCATATTAACTTGGCTCCCTCCCAATTATCTCCCAATGCCTGGAAGGTGATGATTGGAGCTATCGTCTTATGAAGGGAAGTCCATCATTCAGACCTTCCGATCTAGGTATTCACAGGGTGTTACATGCCCTCCTCTGCTAGGAATCATCTGATTTACTACCACTTTCTAGCTCAGAAGTCCAATAAGAAGATGTTGATGGTTACCCATACTTCGAACCATAACTGGAAACCATGATACTTCTTCGCCTCAGGGTCATGGGAATTTAGTGCCTGTGCAACCTCTTCATCTTTAGAGCCGAGAATACCTCTGAGGTGGGGAAAGGTGTCAATGGCTTCCAGGGCCGACCCTAGATTAAGCCAGAATAACTTTTAAAAGGTTAAAGACCTTCAAGATCAGGGGGAGCATGGTCTTCCGGTCAAGTACGAGCATTTGATGACCCCCTACTACCTCTTTGAAACTGGCCTTGGGGGGAGTCCCCTGATCGAGCTTCGTAAGTTACTTTATTTTTTCAACAAGTTGTACCTCTGATTTTAATATGTCTCTAATCTTTTCAATCAAATCGTTTCTTTTTGCAGAGCGTCCGAAAGGAGTATCAAATGATATTTGGGAAATGGCAGCCCCTGGATTTATAAAAATATTTAAGAAAGAAGGCCTAAATGCGCCTCCTCCTCCCCATACCACTTCAAGGGCCGATGCCTCCAAAAAAAGGAAATCCAATGACCCTGCCCCTGAGGATCAGAGGCAGAAGAAGAAAACCTCAAAGGGGGATCTCGCGATCCCCATCTCCTCTGAGGATGCATTAGTTGCTCGTCTAGAGCAGCTGAAGATCGGTGATAGCCTTATTGGCCAAAGTATGAAGGCCTTGGATGCTATCGGCTCCGTAATGACCGACGCTGACAAACGGTTCTTCCATTCTTTGGACATCCCTTTACTGGCCGAGTTCTGCCTCCACCGATCTATCCAAGTAAGACTTTTGTTGTTGTTGTTAAAGTGTGACATTGACTTTGAATTTCATTAACTCTTGAACTCATGTGTCTGAATGTGTTTTGCAGGGTATCCTCACCATGAACCAGTTTGTCAACTGGACTCTAAGGAAGCTCTCTCTAATTGAGAAGGGCGGAGAGTCCCAAAAGACAAAGGTCGCTTTGCATGCTTAAGTGGAGCGTCTGAAGGCTTCCTTAGATAAGTCTAAAGCTAATGTTAAGCAGATGGAGAAGGACATAGGCAATCTTAAGAAGGATCACAGCTCTGCTCTGAAGATACAGGCTTACTCTCTCCTATATAAGGTTAATGTCATTGTGAAGGTTGCTCTAGAGGACGTCTCAGAGAAGATCTTGGAGGACTACAAGATTTCTGATGAATTCGTCGGATTTGGCTTTGAATACCTAGAAAAGGGTGTTAAGGCCACTGGAAATGGTCTATAATGAAAAAGAAGGGGTCAGGGAGCCTGGCAGTCTCGGACTTTATTGGTCTGGGCTATGCTGATCCTCGGTTTGCTCAGTCCTTACAAGAGGTCGATGAGGAAGGAGGTGTTGCGCCTGTCAAGACTACTCAATCGGAAGATACAAGGACTGAATAAATTAATCCTCAGGATGATGGGGTAGAATTGACCAACATCATCCAAGGAAGTGGGGGCATGCCCACTAACCCTGAGATTGCAGACACTTAGGCCTTATTTTGTGAAGCTCTTATTTGTAACTTTTTTTGTTTCGAATTTATATCGGTTTGTAACCTCTGATAACATTTTCTTTTAGCTTTTGACATGTAACTCTAACTTCTTTGTGCTATACCATTCTCTGAGGAGAATTTTACTTCTCTTGAACTTGAATCATTTTGGTGCGTATCTTCATCACTACACTATGATTTTACACTTATAACATAATTAATGATGTTTAGGGTCTGAGGTCATCCAAATATGATGTTCACCTCAAACCTTGTCACCAAGTTATGATGTTCACCTCAGACCTTGTCACCAAGTTATGGTGTTTAAGGTCTAAGGTCATCCAACTATAATCTTACCCCCATAAATTTCACCAAATTAATAATGTTTAGGGTCTGAGGTCATCCAAATATGATGTTCACCTCAGACCATGTCACCAAGTTATGATGTTCACCTCAGACCTTGTCACCAAGTTATGGTGTTTAAGGTCTGAGGTCATCCAACTATGATGTTACCCCCATAAATTTCACCAAATTAATAATGTTTAGGGTCTGAGGTCATCCAAATATGATGTTCACCTCAGACCTTGTCACCAAGTTATGATGTTTTAAAGTCTGAGGTCACCCAACTATGATGTTCACCTCAGACCTTGTCACCAAGTTATGATGTTTTAAGGTCTGAGGTCATCAAACTAAGATGTTAACCCCATAAATTTCACCAAATTAATGATGTTTAGGGTCTGAGGTCATCCAAATATAATGTTCACCTCAGACCTTGTCACCAAGTTATGATGTTTTAAGGTCTGAGGTCATTAAACTATGATGTTACCCCCATAAATTTCACCAAATTAATGATGTTTAAGGTCTGAGGTCATCCAAATATGATGTTCACCTCAGACCTTGTCACCAAGTTATGATGTTTTAAGGTCTGAGGTCATCCAAATATGATGTTCACCTCAGACCTTTTCACCAAGTTATGATGTTTTAAGGTCTGAGGTCATCAAATTAAGATGTTACCCTCATAAATTTCACCACTAAAGCATAATGAACCAATAATTGACACAAGAGCCGATCTTCTCATTAATAATCTCTTCATAAGTTGATACATTTACATAGAAAATATTGCAACATCGCATGTAATATTTTTTCAGATGATCAGCATTCCATGGATTGGAGAAAGGTTCCCCTTCGAGGTTTTCCAGCCTGTAGGTCCCGGGTACAACCTCCTCGATCACTTTATAAGGGCTATGCCAATTTGGGTGAAGATTGTTTGCCTTCTGCAATGTCTTCTTCAGCACTAGGTCTCCTACAGCTATGGGCCTCAATTTCACCCTTTGGTTGTAGAATTTTTCTATTCTCTGCTTGTAGACTGCTTGTCTGATCTCAGCGTCTTCCCTTCTGTCCTCAACCAAATTTAGGTCAAGTCTTCTTTCCTCATCATTCTTCTCAGGGTCATAGGTCTGACCTCTATGAGTGGGAAGTCCTACCTCTGTTCATATGATGGTTTCTAAGCCATGTGCTAACATAAATGGGGTCTCCCCCGTTGGTGTCCTAGTCGTTGTTTTGTAGTCCCATAACACAGCATAAACCTCTTCAGTCCATTTCCCCTTAGCTTCTTCTAACCTTTTCTTGATCCCGTCAAGGATTGTTCTTTTCGTGACTTCGGTCTGACCGTTTGCCTGAGGTTGGCCAGGAGAAGAGAAAAATTTCTTGATCCCAACTCTCTCGCAATACTTCTCCAAGGAAGAATTTTTAAACTGAGTTTTGTTGTCTGAGATGAGGGTGTTAGGGAGTCCATGTCTACATATGATGCTCTTCCAGATAAACTGGAAGGTCTTCTATTCTGTGATCGTGATCATCGACTCGGCCTCCACCCACTTAGAGAAGTAGTCAATCGCTACTATCAGAAATTGGTAATTATTCGCAGCCCTTGGCAAAGTACCCACCAAGTCAATCCCCCATACTACGAATGGACAAGGGGAACTTATTGATATCATAGGTTGATGAGTTAATGGGGGATAGTGGAGAATCTTTGGCATTTATCGCACCTCTTCACGTAAGCTGCAGCATCCTTAGCTAAGGTCGTCCACCAGTATCCCTGCGTGATAATCCTCTTGGCCAAAGGTCTTCCTCATATGTGACTGGATCAAGAAACCTCGTGTACCTCCTCTAGGACTCGAGGAACCTCTGTGAGATGAACGCATCTAAGGATAGGTAATAGAAATCCTTTCTTATATAGGACATCTCCCACTATTGAGAATTTTGCAGCTCTATACCTTAGTTCCCTCCTCTCTGGCTTCGATTCAGGCAGCTCTCCCTCTTTGATATATCTAATGAGGGGATCCACCCATGAGTCCCCTAGGTTCAAGTTGAGGCAAGGGTTGGTAACCTCTTCTTCCTCAATAGTCGGTTGGAGCTTCTGATAGCTGTCCTTATTACTGAAGCTAACCCTGTTAGTGCATCTGCGTGGCTGTTATTTTGCCAAGGTACCCTCTTCATCTTCACCTATTTGAAGCCTTCTAGCATCATTCTTACCTTTTTTAGGTATCTTGCCATTCTTTCATCCTTGGCCTCATAAACTCCAAACACTTAGTTGACAACTAACCTCGAGTCGTTATGAAGTAGGAGTTGACCAACCCTAAGGGTCTTTGCCAAGGAGAGGCCCGCTATCATGGCCTCATATTTTGACTCATTATTTGATGCCTTGAAGTTGAACCTTAGTGCATATTCAAATTTGGTACCGTCCGGAGCTGAGAGTATCAACCCCGCACCGCTTCCACTTTCGTAAGAAAACCCATCAACGAAGAGGTTCCATATGTCTTCATTCGAAGAGAAGCTCCCCTCCTACAGGGCTCCTTGATTGAAGAGGTATCTATCCACCTCATTCTCGGCTATTCCGTTTCTCGATCTATTGGACACAACCTCTTTCGGGTTTCAAAAGACGTTACTATTTGAGCCCTCTACGATCACCGGATTGTTCTCAACTTCAGTCTCTTCCCACATGAACTCAGCAACAAACTATGCAAGTGCCTACCCTTTAATGGCCACTCAGGGTTGATAAGTAAGGTAATAGTCTCCCAAATCAATGGACCGGGTCATCAATCTGCCTGACTTCTCAGGCTTGTGGA
Source organism: Sambucus nigra (assembly GCA_949130495.1). Lineage (NCBI taxonomy): Eukaryota > Viridiplantae > Streptophyta > Magnoliopsida > Dipsacales > Adoxaceae > Sambucus > Sambucus nigra. The sequence goes on from CASBWL010000486.1 coordinate 253,263, forward strand.
GGACTTGCCTAAGTGGGGAGTCAGTGAGGATGACCATAAAGTGCGCTTGAAAATAGGGTTTCATCTTCCTCGAAGCGTGTATCAAAGCGTAGGCCAATTTCTCCATCCGAGGATAGTTTTGTTCAGACCCCTGAAGTCCCTTACTATTGAAGTACACAGGACTTTACACCTCAATGTCTTTCTTTACTATGGCTGCACTTATAGCTGACTCAGAGACTGCTTGATAAATATACAACTTTTCTCCCACTATGGGCCGAGATAAGAGCAAGAGAGATCCGAGGTAGAACTTGATCTGATTAAAAGCCTTGTCACACTCTTTGTCATATTCGAAGGCCTTTCTAAGCACCTTAAAAAATGGAAGACACTTGTCCGTCGCTCTGGAAATAAATATGTTGAGTGCAGCTACTCTTCCAGTGAGCCTCTGAACTTCTTTGATACTTCTTGGTGTCTTCATGTCAAGCAAAGCCTTGATCTTCTCAGGGTTCACCTCTATTCCCCTCTAATTGACAATGAATCCAAGAAATTTTCCAACTCCTACCCCGAAGACGTACTTCGTGGGATTGAGTTTCATTCGGTACATGTCTATGGTATCGAAGGTCTTTTCTAGGTCTGCCACGTGAGTGCAGGCCTTCAAGATCTTCGTTAACATATCTTTTACATACACCTCCATAGTCTTGCCAATTTTATTTTCAAACATCTTGTTCACAAGATGATGATATGTGGCCCCTGCATTTTTCAAGCCGAAGGGCATAACCTTATTGCAATATGTCCCCTTTTCAGTGATGAAGGTTATCTTCTCCTAGTCTTCATCATCCATGAAGATCTGGTTATAGCCTGAATACGCATCCATAAAGCTCATGAGCTCATTCCCTACCGTGTCATCTACCATCTGATCTATCCGAGGTAAGGGTAATTGTCTTTAAGGCAAGACTTATTTAGGTTGGTGAAATCTAGGCACATCCTCCATTTTCTATTGGCTTTGGGCACAATGACGGCGTTTGATAACCACTCTGGGTATATAACCTCCCTGATAAATTTTACCTCTTCCAATTTTATTACCTCCTCTCTTATGATGTCATATTTTTCCCTGGAGTAAACTATTCGTCTTTGTTTGATTGGCTTAGCATCTTTTGCCATGTTGAGTTTGTGGCACATGACCTCCGGGTCGATGCCAGGCATGTCTGCATGGCTCCAAGTGAAGACACTTTGCCTCTTCTTCAAGAATCTTATCAGCTCTTCCTTGATCTCCAATTTTAAGGCCTTGCCGATTTGGACAGTTTTTTTCAGTTCGTCCTCATTGAGGACGATGGATTCTATCTCTTCTGTGGCCTCTCATTTCTTTAACTTTGTTTCATCTCTCGGATCAAGTGTATCAATGTTATACGTGGTGGTTGCTCTCTTATGGGCCTCTCTTTCTTTGGCTGAGTTGAAGTAGCATTATCGTGCTATGGTCTGGTCACCCTGCACTTCCCCTACACCATAGGGGGGCGGGAACTTTTGCATTTTATGGACTGTTGACGGCACGTCTTCAAACTCCTTAAGGGTGACTCGTCCTATGATGAGGTTGTATGCCGAGAAGACGTTTTCATCCATAATGGAAAAATTGATCTTCCGTCTCAACCTCTTAGGCCATTCATCCCCCATTTGCACATCCATTTCATACATGCCCAACGGATGGACCTTCTCCCCACTGAAGCCCATCAACAGATGATGATAGGGGACTAGTCTAGCTCTCCTGAGGCCTAGGCTTTTAAAGCAGGGCCAGAACATCACATCCGCTGAACTTCCCCCATCTACAAGAATTCTCTGTACCTCACATCCATGAACTATTGTTGTAATTACCAAAGGGTCATCATGCGGAGCTAAGATACCTTTGAAATCGATTCGGGAGAATCCAACTATAAGAGTATCCATATCCACTTTCTTTCCCTTCTGCTTAGCTTCTGAAGACGTCAGATTCACAACCTCTACTTTGGTCACTGACTTGGTCTCTGCCATATGAGATTTTTGGTCAGTAACTTCGGAGCCACCCCCAGAAAGTCCCCCATAAATGGTGTTAACACCAAAGGAGAAAATTCCAACCCTCTTCACCGGGGCGATGTCGTCTTTTAGTGGGAGGTCTAGATCGTCTTCATCATTTCCATCTGAGTCATCATCTCTTCTTAATGGAATATCATCTCGACATCTATCGTTTCTCTTATTTTTAGGGTCATCTCTTCCCTTCTTAGGGGCCTTACCATCAACATACTCCCTCAGCTTCCCAGATTTTAACATCTTTTCGATCTCATCCTTTAAGACGAAGCACTTGTCTGTCACATGGCCACGGTCTTGGTGGAACTCGCACGACAAGTTCTTATTCCTCTTATGTAGAGAAGACTTCAGCTTCTCCGCCCATCTTAGAGATCGGTCATTCTTAATCTCGTTGAGGATGTGTTTGCAGCTCACAGTTAAAGGAGTATAGTGTGAAAACTTGTCGTTGGTTGACCTCTTCTTTCCATATTTCTTTCTTTGGAATTTCCCACAGCCACTTCCATTCTCATCCTCATACTTCGCGGCCATAGCCTCCTCAGCATTCATGACCTTCCCTATAGTTGCCAACAACTCTGCCATAGACTTGGGATGGTCTTCCGCGGGCTTCCATAGAAACTTCCCCTTCTAGAGTCCTCCGATGAGGGTCGTCATGGCTATATTCTCTTCATAATCCTCAACCTCCAATTTCTATTTGTTGAATCTAGCAATGTAGTCTCTTAGGCTCTCGTTCTTGCCTTGTTTGACATACAACAGATGGGTGGTCTTCTTTTGAGGTCTTATCCCAAAATAAAAATTATGAATGAATTGTTCAGCCAAGCCCTTAAAGTTCTCAATTGAATTCTTCAGAAGAGAGGTAAACCACATGTGTGCAACTCCTATCAAAGTCCCGAAGAAGGATCGACATTTCATCTCATCTGGTATTGAATAAATGTTCGTCGTAGACTGGTACATCTCGATATAAAGTACAGGGTTGGTGCTACCATCATACTTAGGAGACACCGTAGGTGGTTTGAACTTGGCAGGGGTTGGGAAGCTCATTATCCCATCCATGAATGGAGAGCCTTTTGAGAAACCTCTTTGCAGTGGGTCTCGAATTTTGATGAGGTCTCCTATCTTTTTTTCAAGACGTTGAATGGAGTCATTCCACGGTCTTGCAACGTTGGCCCGATCGAGGTTATCCCCAGCCACCTTTATTTGGTGGACTGAGGGTTCCCCAGTCGCAGCACAACGTCGATTGTTGACCTCTTCTTGGTCCCTGTCTCAGCCTTACTGGGGTCAGAGTTGACCATGATGAGGTCGATGTTCCCCATCTCCCCTTTATAACCCTGCTACACTTCTTAACCTAGATAACCTCTGCCTCAGTTCATTTATTGGGCTGAGCCTTTCAAAGGCCGACCCTCTGCTTAATCGATTGAAAGCTGACCCTCTTTATTTGGCACCTTCGCCTCTTCTGCCTCCATAACCTCAGCTCTGCTGATTAGGATGCACTGTGTTATTTGAAACCTCATACGGCTCCCAATAATCTTCTGGAATGTCTTTTGCCTCTATATCATCATACCTATCCTCAGGGCAAGGGTGTCCTTGCCTACCCAGATGCAAACGTCGAGGGTCAGCAATGTCCCTCCTCCGCTGGGGCATTGGTTGGTCTTTTGTGGTGCCTGGGGTGGTCCCCTGGCTTCAGGATGGGGCTGAGCAGCCACCGGAGTAATCATCTCCGGTGAGACCCTAGGTGGCCTCATCATATTTTGATTGAGCTGTGCAAATTTCTCCTTCATTGCCATCTGCATTTTAGCCAAGGACCTCAAGACTACAGCCACCTCAGCCATTTCGGACTGGGGTGGTGCCTAGATAGAACTAGGTCCTCCAGCACCAGATGGTGGAGGTGGTGGTGGAAACTCCGGTGCCATATGTTAACACTAAAGGGGGCTTGCGAAGAAGATGAGCTTAATACCTTAAAGGACCTATTTCAATGGTGAAACAGCTCCACACAAGGGGTGAGGCCTGGTTCACCACCAAAGTCTCCGGTGAGGTTAAGCAGAAAAAAGAGGAAGAGACAGCTCTAAATTCCCACAGACGACGCCAAAATGATGATACTGGAAACAACACCACCCCTCAAGGTGTTTGTAAGATTAAATCAATGTTAACAATGGTATCACAAGAGTATATTAAATATAAGAGATAGAGACGAGGAGAAGAGGATGAACTCCAATATATAAGTGGTTCAGCCAATTAGGCTTACGTCCACTGTGCAAGTGAGTGAGTAAAGTCACTAGAATAAGGCACTAATGGCCATGGATACAATCTCTTAAGCTTTCTCTCTCTACTGTATAATTGGACAGAGTTTTAGCTAGGGTTCTCATTTTCGGATCCTTCTCAAGGTAGGAGAAGACAAGTATATATAGTGTGGGGGGGTGTAATGTACCCCCCATGCATGCAATGAGCATGTGTGTGTTGATCTATCCAATCTAATGAAGACATCTGTCACTGTCACATGTAGAGAATGATGATGAAATATTCCCCCACGTGAGGGGACTGATTCAGTTATAACTGATTTTTCCATGTGTTCCTACCCTTTCATACGCTTGTCAATGCTCGACTGTCTTAGCTTGATACCAACCTCGGCTTGGGTGAGTACGAGGTTGGTGGAGTACGACCCTTGACTTGTCAAAGATCAATGTTCTATGAAGACCTCGGTCTGGATGTCCGACTGAGGTTGGGTATGAGGTGTAACATCGGCCGAAGTCGATGATGACATGGTGCTTGTTGATTGATCTTAAGTCTTTTGTTGGTCTCAGAGGATACTCGTAACATCGACCTCGGCCGGTACCATGCGTTCGTGGTCATATGCAGGGGTCATTTGAGGTGATGCTGGCAACGTCGGCTGTGGCAGACCCTATATAAGTTGAGCCCAAGCGCCTAGTTAATCTTGGTTGATACAATGTAACATCAGCCTGGGCCGATGTTGTGGATGGATGTCTGAACCCAGATACATGCCTTGATGATGGGGTTATTGCAACGTCTGCAGAGCCGACCTTGTGAGGGACGATATTACTGTCGGTCAGTATGAGCCTCTACCACCTCAGTTTTGAGTCAGGCCGAGGTTAGTGTGTTTAAATGGGAAGGTGCACTTTGGGCATATCATTAATTATTCTTCATCATCATCCAAGTGCAAAGGAGGCTCTCCAACATTCAAGATCTTCAAGAAGGTCCAACTCTCTCAACTCTCTCTTTAAATTGTCATAAATTCGTGTTAACTTATTTTATTACTTAGCACTTTTATTCTCTCATCTCACATATCCTAACATACTTTTTATTTAGTATTATCACACACCTATTATTTTCATATAAATAAATCCCAAAAGACAAGAAAAAGAGGGTTTGCTCATAAATTCCAAACGAGAATTCTCGCATTTCTCTCACACTTTTTCCACAACTAAAAACACTTTTTTACACACACACACATATAAGAGAAGTCCACGGTTGGATTTATGGGATAAATCCCACCCTTTGACACCCCGACTAATTAAATATCGGGTAGCTACTCCTTTTTTCAAATTAATTCAAAATGTCAAGTTGGTTCAGTTCGTAGCATCACTGTCGAAAATATTTTTAACAATTACTAGCCACCTAATATTTAAAAAAATGAGTTGTTAATTTTAATTAAATACGATTAATCATGCAATATGTAGATTATGAAATGCTAACATAACCACCTCAACATAGTCACAATAGAATAACCATAAAATAATAATGAATCTGGAGGAATACTCCTCACAACAATCCGAATACTGAAATAAACAAATACCAAGTATGCATCACTAAATTAATTACAACCCGAAATCTGAAATAACTGAATAGATAAAAATGTCTCTAAAAGAAATGGGGCGACATGCCCAATAAATGAGAATCTGATAATATAGAGTCAAGATTGGAAGTGGAGGCGTCTACTGTCAATGTCTTATAACTTCCACCAGCTACAGTACGTCACCGGAATGGAACTCCTATGCATGGTGTCCTTGTGGCTGGGCACCTAAAAGTTTTTACAAAAAAAATAGATTTGGAAGAAAACGGTGTAATACCCCGTATTTTTGTGATAATTATTTATGGAATTAATAGAATTAAATGTGTATTAATTGGGAATTCATCCGGATAAAATACTAGCGAGATGTGAGTTGGTATTTAATTTTAATGCGTATATATGGCAATATATGAATATTGAAATTGTTGAATTTGTCGTGAGATTGAAATACGGCAATTTGGGAAATTTAGTTGGGACGCGCGTGACAGTCGCGTCAGGAAAGTAATTATTTAATTAAAAAGTGAATTTTATTTCTATTAACCGTATGGTCATTTTGAGTGCGCCAACGCGTCCAGAAGGGTCGAAATAGTCAGAAAACACTAGCCGGGAGTTTAGTTTGGGTCCCGGGGCATTTTTAGGCCATACCGGCAACATAAAAGGGTATTTTGGTAATTTTGAAATTTTGGGAATTAAAACCCACGAAAATTAGAGTTTAATTATGATTACTAAATGAACCCACCAACCCATTATCAGCACTAAACTAGGTAGTGGGCTACGGGAGAAGTTTAGAATAGATGTTAAGGGTCCAAAAATAAACTTCCACCTCCATTGTCATCTTTAGAAAAGAACTTGTAGAGGGAGAGAGAAGAGAATTCTGCAGAGAGAGAGAGAAAGATTGAACCATCAAGATTCAACATCAAATTCAGAGAAAGATTAGAGGCAAGTGGTTTAATTACATTATTTGCAAAGAATGTTTCTTCCATGCGTAGGAAATTTATATAATTGTTTTGTTCTTGGAGAATGATAAAGACCCATTGAATTGGAATTAGAAATTTACATTTTGATGAGGAGATTGCATGTAGAATTGTGTTAGGGTAATTATTTTGATAGAAATACATCGTTTATATCACCAAAAACAGATTTAATTATGTCTATGGATGACTTTAATTTTCTAGGGTTCATGTTCATGGGATTTGGGGAAAAATTGGAGATATTTGATGATTAGATGATGTTTAGGAAGATTTGGCCCTATATAAATGTTTAGTTATGACCGATGAATGTTTAATGTGGATTAGAAACCTTAAAACACTGTTGGGATGATTTTTATATGGAATTAGAGGTGAAGAAATTTGGGGAAAATGAGATAGGAAATTCTGGGCTCGAAACTGGCCTCTCGTTAGAAGGCCTACCCAGGTCGTTCGAACGAGCTTCTAACGAGTGACAACTTGACTTCTAACGAGTGGGATGTTCATTCGATGCCTTTCATTCGAACGAGATCTCGTTAGATGCCCACTTCGTTCGAACGAACTCTCGTTCGAACAGCCTCGTTTGAACGAGACTTCTAACGAGCTGACAGTTTGGCCTTTTTGGCCTGATTTGATTTCTAGTGTTCCGTAACCTTATTTAATTGTAGAGATGATATTTCCTTGATGACTAATTGACATAGTTGGGACATTTGGGATATATTGAGGAGTAAAACATAGAATTGCGGTTTGAACCAAATGATATTTATGGGTTAGAACGTGAGTAACTAATTACGACGTGAGGATAATGGGTGACGTGTATATATAAACTGTGGACAAGCGTGTGGGTATAAGAACGAGAAGTATACCGCTAAAATAAATATGGTAATAGCTAAGATGTGTGCATGCTTAGTATATACGATTTGATGTGTATGACATACCTACCATACTTGCTATCACAGGAGGTTTGCGTTCGTTTAGGGCCATCTAATCTTTGTGTGCCTACGGGGGATATAGATTGGTACCTCGAGAACATAGGTCAGAGAAGGACTTATTGAGATGTTAATAAGTTTGTTGATCGTGGGAGCGTAGGTATGTGCGTGACCCATGTGATGTGACTGTGTTCGCCTCCATTGTTTTGTGATTTGCTATTATTTGAGAACGATTCCTGAGAGATTCGGAATGCGTGATCCTTATGTACGTGATGTACTGGGATGGATAGCAGAGTATGTGTGCACCGCAGCTTAGTCTCGGGTGCTTTTATTGTATATTCATGACGTGAATAATATACGCTTAACTAATGAGAACTTTCATGTTGGTATTGTGAGTATAATTATGGTAATGTTTTGAGAAAATATAACGGGACAACCGGTAGTGAATTATATTGCTAATAATTAAGAATCCGAGTTTAAGTAAAGCCCTCTATTTAATTGATAAAGCTAGAATGAATAATAAAAATCGAGTAGTAAGGGGTAGAACTTATTACGGTTTGGTTAGATACGTATGTCACTTAGATGGGTACGGTACGTTAGGAGTACACAATTAGTCGAGAGGTAAGTATTTCATGTGAGTGCACGTCCTAACATGTATTTTGCATTCATTGTTTTAATGTATTAAAACACTTGCTATTTTTAAAATACTCTCCACTTTCGGGCTCTGACCCGATTGCTTTCAAATCTATTTTTTTGTTAAAACCTTTTAGGTGCCCAGCCACAAGGACACCATGCATAGGATTTCCATTCAGGTGACGAGCTGTAGCTGTTGTGGAAGTTACAGGGCCTTGCTAGTAGACGCTTCATTTGTCTTGACTCTATATCCAGTTTTCACCAGTTGTAGGGCATGTCGCCCATTTCTATTAGAGACATTTCATATTTCAGATTTTCAGACTTTTGGCATGTAATTAATTCAGGATGTAGTTTCATTTATTTCAGTTGTGGAATTATTGTGAAGAGTTTTCCTCCGGACTTATTATTATTTGTTGTTTATTCCATTTCTTGATTATGGTGAATGGTTATGTTATTCTTTCATAATTCTTTTACTGCATGTTAACCAGACTTAATTTAAAATTTGACAACTTACTTTTAAATACTAGGTGGTTAGTAATTATAAACATGTTTTCGACAGTGATGCTATTAACTGAGCCAACTTGGCATTTTAATTTAATTTAATAAAGGAGTAGCTACCCGGTATTTAATTAGTCGAGGTGTCACAGGTGGTATCAGAGCATCAGGTTCTAGTGTCCTTTAGGATCTGTACGGCTTATTATATTTCCGCTGAGCTTTCTTTGATGTAGAGCCCTATATTTTAAGACTGTACTATTCTTTTGTATATGCTACGTTCTTCAGCTATTTTGAGTTTATAACTGCGAACTTATAGACTTTATTCTTGTTTCAGATGCCTCCATGACGTGCACAACGGGTTCCCAGGGATGCAACGCCAGAACCATAGCCCGCACCGGTTCAGGGCACGATGAATGCCGCCGAGGTCGCAGCCATTGTGGCCTAGGCGGTAAATGCCGCACTAGCCGTGGTTCAGCAGGCACCACCTCAGGCGCCAGTAGCTGCGCCAGTTCAGGCACATGCATTCCCGTCTTCTTGGGAACGCGTACGTGATGCTTTTCAGAAAGCACACCCACCGGAGTTCGCAGGAAGCTCCGATGTTGTGGTTTCAAGTCAGTGGAGGAAAGACATTCAGCGGCACTTGAGGATGTATGAGTGCACCGATGTCCAGAAGCAGATACTAGCTACCTTTAAGCTAGTGGCGTCTGCACTGCAGTGGCGGGAGTCTATTACCACCGTGGAGGAGAGAGATACTCTCATAATACAGGAGTTTTGGGTGCGGTTCGACCGCAAGTATTTTCCGTCAGCTGTTCACATGGAAATGAGGAGGAAGTGGATGAATCTCATACAGGAGGGTAAGACTGTGGCCGAGTATGAGGCCGAATTTACAAATCTGTTGAATATTGTTCCGGACGAGATACCGACAGAGGAGAAGAAGATCTAGAAGTTTACAGACGGGTTGACTTGGAGGATCCGTCAGCATTTATTGGGGAACCTCTCGTTGGCCACTTACTCTGATGTGGTTAACGCTGCACTGTTACACTTCCAGGATCATCACTTTCACATGGCTGAAAGCAAGAGGTCAGGAGAGTCCAGCCATCAGGGCAGGACTGGGGGAAATGGTGCCAGTGGGGCACATTCTGTTCAGGGGCAGAGGCAGGGTGATCCGGGTTCCCAGCAGGGGGATCATAAGAGGTTCAGATCGGGGAATTTCAGACACGGACAGGGAGGTTTCCGGCAGGGCCATCAGGGTCCGAACGGCCATCAGGGCCAGCAGGGTCAGAATGGTCAACAACAGTTTCAGCAGGGCCAAGGAGGAATGGTAACGGCCACCAAGGCTGAGGAAAGCAGGGACAGAGAGGGGGGAACTTCCCGAGGAAGTGTTACGTTTGTGGCAAGACTGGCCATAAACGCCAGGACTGTCCGGATAGGGGCAGGGCCCCGCAGCAGCAGCAGGGTGCTCGACAGGAGTCGCAGAGGCCTATGTTTCCCGCCTCCCTCCCTGCACCACCACAGATGGCAGCATTACCACCCATTCCAGCGGTCCCAGTTCAGCAGGGACAGCTGCAGTATGGGAGAGTATATCAGCTTCAGCAGGCCGCAGCCCCACAGGATCCACCAGCCATTGAGGGTATGTTCTCTATTCAGGGGAATATGGGGCGTATTTTATTTGACACGGGGGCTACACACTGTTTTATTTCTATGAGATTTGCACACACAATTGGGTTGTTAGACACCGCCGAGAGCACGGTTACTTGTGTAGATTCGCCATTGAGTAGGGGTTCGGTGATTTCCCTTATATGTAGAGGCGTGGGTATAGAGATCGGGAGGTTTACTTTACCCGCGGATATGCTAGTATTATATATGACCGAGTATGATGCCATTATTGGCATGGATTGGCTAGTTACGTACCGAGCCATGATTGACTGTTTCAGTAGGAGTATTATCTTTGCCATTCCCGGATAGGAGATGTTTTTGGTGGCGATGCCTCGTCCTGAGGGAGGATCGTCCACTCATTTGTACTACATAGAGGAGGAGACCTCTACGGAAGTGGTGATACCACTTGATTCGATACCCGTTGTTAGTGAGTTCGCCAATATATTTCATGATATACCTGGATTACCTCCAAGTAGAGAGATAGATTTTGTGATCGACTTGACGTCGGGCACTCGACCTATTACCCGCGCACCTTACCGTATGGCTCCAGCTAAGATGAGAGAGTTACGGGATCAGATTGAGCAGTTGTTGGGTCAGGGGTTTATACGGAGGAGTACTTCACCGTGGGGTACCCCTGTGTTGTTCGTAAAGAAGAGGGATGGATCGTTGAGGTTGTGTGTGGATTACCGAGAGTTGAATAAGGTCACGATACGGAATAAATATCTGTTGCCCCGAATCGATGACTTATTCGACCAGTTGAGAGGAGCTTCTTTCTTCTCCAAGATTGATTTGCGATCGGGATACCATCAGTTGCGTATCAGGGAAGAGGATGTCTCGAAAACTGCGTTCTTAACGAGATATGGTTCCTACGAGTTTCGGGTTATGCCTTTTGGTTTGACCAATGCTCCAGCCGTGTTTATGGACTTGATGAATAGGGTGTTCAGAGAGTTCCTAGATCAATTCATCATTGTCTTCATTGATGATATTCTGGTTTACTCCCAGACAGAGGAGGAGAACGCCGAGCATTTGAGGCAGGTTTTCTAGACGCTGCGTTAGAACGAGTTGTATGCAAAGTATGAGAAGTGCGGGTTTTGGCTGAAGGAGGTTCAGTTTTTGGGGCATGTTATTTCCGACCGGGGGATATCTATTGATCCGGGGGAGGTATCCGCGGTGAGGGAGTGGGGACATCCCACGACACCAACTGAGATCCGTAGTTTCTTGGGACTAGCAGGATACTACGGGAGGTTCATTCGGGGATTTTCGAATATATAGGGTCCTTTGACACATCTGACTCGTAAGGGTGTGCCGTTCATTTGGAGAGATGCCTGTCAGTTGGCATTCGATGAGTTGAAGGACAAGTTGACCTCAGCACCTGTGTTAGCATTGCCGAGACCGGGAGTTGAGTATCTAGTTTACACCGATGCGTCCTTGCAAGGACTTGGAGGTGTATTACAATAGGAGAGTCAGGCCATAGCTTATGCTTCTCGTAAGCTTAAGCCTCACGAGAAGAATTACCCCACCCATGACTTGGAGTTGGCGGCAGTTGTATTTGCCCTTCGTATTTGGAGACATTACCTTTTGGGGGAGAAGTTTCGATTGTTCACGGACCATAAGTCCCTACAGTACCTATTCACGCAAAAGGAGTTGAATATGCGGCAGCGAAGGTGGCTTGAGTTTGTGAAGGATTATTAGTTTGATATACAATATCACCCGGGGAAGGCTAACGTGGTAGCAGACGCGTTGAGCCGTAGGCCAGTAGATGAGGTGGCAGGGGTGTGGAAGGCAAAGTGGAAGGAGTTGGGACACCAGGATGCAGTGGCCCGATCGTTCATGTCTGTGATGATGGTTACACCGCATATTGTCACGAAGGTGGTAAAGGCACAGGCAAATGACTCGTTCTGTCAGGAGAAAATAGTTCGATTACTAGAAGAGGGAGCCGAGTCCTATACCGTTAGCTCAGACGGGGGATTGCGCTTCAATGGGAGACTGGTAGTTCCGAAAGGGGAGGAATTACGACACGAGGTAATGGCAGAGTCGCACGGCTCACGGTTCGCGGTACATCCCAGTGGGGACAAAATGTACCAAGATATGAGACGACAGTATTGGTGGAGCGGGATGAAGAGAGATATTGCCGTGTTTGTTTCTAAATGCGCCACTTGTCAGCTGGTAAAAGTGGATCATCAGAGACCGGCAGGACTTCTACAGCCATTAGAGGTCCCGATGTGGATGTGGGAGAGCATATCCATGGACTTTATCACGGGGTTACCTACGTCACAGAGGGGTCACGACTCCATTTGGGTAATTGTGGACAGGTTGACCAAAGTCGCTTATTTTCTACCCGTAAGGACAGACTACACTACGGGACAGTATGCCCAGCTCTTTATTGCAGAAATAGTGAGACTTCACGGTGTGCCCCTAAATATCATGTCTGACAGAGACAAGATATTTGTTTCACGGTTTTAGGAGAGCTTTCAGGAGGCCATGGGCACGGAATTGCGGTTGAGTACGGCGTATCACCCGCAGACCGATGGGCAAACCGAGCGTACAAACCAGATGTTGGAGGACATGTTGCGTATGTGCATCATTGATTTCGGGGGTGGATGGGAGCAGTATCTTCCACTAGTGGAGTTTGCTTACAACAACTCCTACCAGTTCACCATTGGCATGGCTCCATTTGAGGCATTGTACGGTAGACCTTGTCGTTCCCCAGCATGTTGGTTGGAGGTGGGGGACAACAAACTACTTGGGCCGAAAGTGATTCAGGATACTTCGGCGAGGATAGAATTGATACGGAGTCCCATTCGGGTAGCTCAGGATCGGCAGAAGAGCTATGCTGATGAGAAGAGGTTCTTCAGGGAGTTCCAAGTGGGGGACCAGGTTTTACTTACAGTATCTCCTATGAAGGGGATTATGCGATTTGGGAAGAAGGGGAAGTTGGCACCGAGATATGTGGGGCCATTCCCTATCATCGAGCGGATTGGGTCTGTTGCATATAGACTTGGGTTACCGGAGCATTTGCATCAGATTCATGATGTGTTTCATATTTCCTCGCTAAGGAAATATCTTAGAGACGATTTGGCTCAGTCTCTCATTACTTTGGAGGACATCGATCTCCATCCTGATAGCTCCTACGAGGAGGGGCAGATTACTATTGTGGACCGAAGTGAGCGGAAACTGCGGTCAAAGATAGTTCCGTTAGTGCGTGTTCAGTGGGGACATCATAATGCCGAGGAGTCCACATGGGAGCGTGAGGATGAGATGCGCGAACGTTATCCAGAGTTGTTCTTACCAGGTACTTTCTAGTTCCGAATTTCGGGACGAAATTCTGTTATTAAGGGGGAAGTATGTAATACCCCGTATTTTTGTGATAATTATTTATGGGATTAATAGAATTAAATGTGTATTAATTGGGAATTAATCCGGATAAAATACTAGCGAGATGTGAGTTGGTATTTAATTTTAATGCGTATATATGGCAATATATGAATATTGAAATTGTTGAATTTGTCGTGAGATTGAAATACAGCAATTTGGGAAATTTAGTTGGGACGCGCGTGACAGTCGCGTCAGGAAAGTAATTATTTAATTAAAAATTGATTTTTTTTTCTATTAACTGTATGGTCATTTTGAGTGTGTCAACGCGTCCGGAAGGGTCGAAATAGTCAGAAAACACTAGCCGCGGGTTTAGTTTGGGTCCCGGGGCATTTTTAGGCCATACCGGCAACATAAAAGGGTATTTTGGTAATTTTGAAATTTTGGGAATTAAAACCCACGAAAATTAGAGTTTAATTATGATTATTAAATGAACCCACCAACCCATTATCAGCACTAAACTAAGTAGTGGGCTACGGGAGAAGTTTAGAATAGAAGTTAAGGGTCTAAAAATAAACCTCCACCTCCATTGTCATCTTTAGAAAAGAACTTGTAGAGAGAGAGAGAAGAGAATTCTGCAGAGAGAGAGAGAACGATTCAACCTTCAAGATTCAACATCAAATTCAGAGACAGATTAGAGGCAAGTGGTTTAATTACATTATTTGCAAAGAATGTTTCTTCCATGCGTAGGAAATTTATATAATTGTTTTGTTCTTGGAGAATGATAAAGACCCATTGAATTGGAATTAGAAATTTACATTTTGATGAGGAGATTGCATGTAGAATTGTGTTAGGGTAATTATTCTGATAGAAATACATCGTTTATATCACCAAAAACGGATTTAATTATGTCTATGGATGACTTTAATTTTCTAGGGTTCATGTTCATGGGATTTGGGGAAAAATTGGAGAGATTTGATGATTAGATGATGTTTAGGAAGATTTGGTCCTATATAAATGTTTACTTATGACCGATGAATGTTTAATGTGGATTAGAAACCATAAAACACTGTTGGGACAATTTTTATATGAAATTAGAGGTGAAGAAATTTGGGAAAAACGAGATAGGAAATTCTGGGCTCGAAACTGGCCTCTCGTTAGAAGGCCTGCCTAGGTCATTCGAACGAGCTCGTTCGAACGAGCTTCTAACGAGTGACAGCTTGACTTCTAACGAGTGGGATGTTCGTTCGATGCCTTTCGTTCGAACGAGATCTCGTTAGATGCCCACTTCATTCGAACGAACTCTCGTTCGAACAGCCTCGTTCGAACGAGACTTCTAACGAGCTGACAGTTTGGACTTTTTGGCCTGATTTGATTTCTAGTGTTCCGTAACCTTATTTAATTGTAGAGATGATATTTCCTTGATGACTAATTGACATAGTTGGGACATTTGGGATATATTGAGGAGTAAAACATAGAAGTGCGGTTTGAACCAAATGATATTTATGGGTTAGAACGTGAGTAACTAATTACGACGTGAGGATAATGGGTGACGTGTATATATAAACCGGGGATAAGCGCGTGGGTATAAGAACGGGAAGTATATCGCTAAAATAAATATGGTAATAGCTAAGATGTGTGCATGCTTAGTATATATGATTTGATGTGTATGACATACCTACCATACTTGCTATCACGGGAGGTTTGCGTTCGTTTAGGGCCATCTAATCTTTGTGTGCCTACGGGGGGATATAGATTGGTACCTCGAGAACATAGATCAGAGAAGGACTTATTGAGATGTTAATAAGTTTGCTGATCGTGGGAGCGTAGGTATGTGCGTGACCCATGTGATGTGACTGTGTTCGCCTCCATTGTTTTGTGATTTGCTATTATTTGAGAACGATTCCTGAAAGATTCGGAATGCGTGATCCTTATGTACGTGATGTACCGGGATGGATAGCAGAGTATGTGTGCACCGCAGCTTACTCTCGAGTGCTTGTATTGTGTATTCATGACGTGAATAATATACGCTTAAATAATGAGAACTTTCATGTTGGTATTGTGAGTATAATTATGGTAATGTTTTGAGAAAATATAACGGGACAACCGGTAGTGAATTATATTGCTAATAATTAAGAATTCGAGTTTAAGTAAAGCCCTCTATTTAATTGATAAAGCTAGAATGCATAATAAGAATCGAGTAGTAAGGGGTAGAACTTATTACGGTTTGGTTAGATACGTATGTCACTTAGATGGGTACGGTACGTTAGGAGTGCACAATTAGTCGAGAGGTAAGTATTTCATGTGAGTGCACGTCCTAACATGTATTTTTCATTCATTGTTTTAATGTATTAAAACACTTGCTATTTTTAAAATACTCTCCACTTTCGGGCTCTGACCCGATTGCTTTCAAATCTATTTTTTTGTTAAAACCTTTTAGGTGCCCAGCCACAAGGACACCATGAATAGGATTTCAATTCAAGTGACGAGCTGTAGCTGTTGTGGAAGTTACAGGGCCTTGCTAGTAGACGCTTCATTTGTCTTGACTCTATATCCAGTTTTCACCAGTTGTAGGGCATGTCGCCCATTTCTATTAGAGACATTTCATATTTTAGATTTTCAGACTTTTGGCATGTAATTAATTCAGGATGTAGTTTCATTTATTTCAGTTGTGGAATTATTGTGAGGAGTTTTCCTCCGGACTTATTATTATTTTTTGGTTATTCCATTTCTTCGTTATGGTGAATGGTTATGTTATTCTTTCATAATTATTTTACTGCATGTTAACCAGACTTAATTTAAAATTTGACAACTTACTTTTAAATACTAGGTGGTTAGTAATTATAAACATGTTTTCGACAGTGATGCTATTAACTGAGCCAACTTGGCATTTTGATTTAATTTAATAATGGAGTAGCTACCCGGTATTTAATTAGTCGGGGTGTCACAAACGGGTCAGAGCCGGATTGTGAAAACAGTTTAAAAATAACAAGTGTTTTAATGACATTAAACAATGAATGCAAAATACATGTTAGGACGTGCTCTCACATGAATTACTCACCTCTCGACTATCTGTGCACTCCTAACGTATCCTTACCGATTTTAGTTATTCCCATATCTAACTAGTCCAATACAAAAATCTAACATTACTATACGATTCACGATTTAATTCCGGCATCTTCATTTAAACAGAGAGCTTTACATTTATTCTCGGTTTCCCGTATTAGTAATACTACTTACTAGAGATCTTCCATCTTATCTTTACATAACGTTGCTATTATTTATATTCACATATATACATGACAGTTCATTTCAATTAACAGTATATTATTCTCATCATAAATATACAATACTAGCACCCCGAGACTAAGCTGCGGTGCACACATACTCTGCTATCCCATCCCGGTACATCACGTACATAAGGACCACGCATTTCGAATCTCTCAGGAATCGTTCTCAAATAACAACAATTACAAATAATGGAGGCGAACATAGTTCACATCACATGGGTCACGCACATACCTACGCTCCCATGATCAATAGACTTATTAACTTCTCAATAAGTCCTTCTCTGACCTATGTCCTCAAGGTACCCATCTAAATCCCCCCCCCCCCGGTAGGCACACAAAGAGTAGATGGTCCTGATCGAACGCCGACCTCCCATGATAGAAAGTATGGTAGGTATGTTATACACAGATAACCACATATACTAAGCATTCGCACATCTTAGGTATCTCAGAATATTAATAGAGGTATACTTCTCGTTCTTATACCATCATTTAATGTTTACACTTATAAGTCCCCGATTTATATACATTAAAGTTGTGAACTCTTCTCACGTCGTAATTAGTTACTCGTTTCCAAATCCATAATTGTCACCCGGTTTACTCCAAAATTCTAAGTTTTACTCCTCAACGTACTCCAATCTCTCCGTTATACTCACTGGTCAATAAGGGAAGGTTATTACTCCATTAAATAAGTCTACGAAACATTTGAAATAAAATCAGGCCTAAAAGATCATTCTGTCAACTCGTTAGAAGTCTCGTTCGAACGAGGTCGTTCGAACGAGTGTCGTTCGAACGAGTGGCTTCGAACGAACTACCAACTCGTTAGAAGAGATATTTTCATCTCGTTAGAAGCTCGTTCGAACGAGGTCGTTTGAAGGACCTTGGCAGGTCTTCTAACGAGATGGCAGACTGCGCCCAGAAATCTCCAAATTCATTTTTTCTTCATTTTTCTCTTCTCTAAATCCATCGTATGATCATCCAAACTAAGTTTTAATGTGATTAAACTACACTAAGTCCTCCTAGGTCACTTTTTAACATATATATGGGGATAATACCTCCTAAATCAACATATAATCATCATAATTCCCAAATCTTGTCCCCAACCCTATAAACATGAACGCAGAATTTAGTGCCTACAACTACTTCTTATAAATCCATTTTTAAAATCATCAATAGATATGTTTTGGATATGAAATTCATCCATATCTATTCTACATGCGATTCTCATATAAGATTATAATTTCTATCTCCAATTTCATGGGTTTTCATCAAACTTTCAATATAAGACCTATATTCAATTCTAAGCATGGAGGAAACATTCACTTGAATTCGTGTAATTAAACCACTTTCCATAGATGTTCTGATGTGATGTTGAAGTATGAAGGTTGATTCTCCTCTTTCTCTCTACAGATTTCTCCCAAAGATGGTGATGGTGGCTAGGGTTTCTTTTGGAACCTCTTAGGACTCTCCCTTTAACTCCCGTAGCCCACTGCTTGATAAATGCTGATAATGGACTTAATGGGTTCATTACTAATATAAAATTAACCTCTAAAATTCGTGGGTTTTAATTTCCCTATTTTTAAAATTACCAAACTACCCTTTTGGGTTGCCGGTATGGCCTAAAAATGCCCCGGACCCAAACTAAACCCCCGGCTAGTGTTTTCTGACTATTTCGATCCTTACAGACACGTTGGTGCACTCAAAATGACTATTCGGTTGATAAAAATATAATTCACTTTTTAATTCAAATAATTTCATTCCTGACGCGACTGACACGCGCGTCCCATTTAAATTTCCAAATTGTCGTATTTCTGCCTCGCGATAATTTTAATATTATCAATACTCATGAAATTTTCAATTTTAACATCATAATCAAATACCAACTCACATCTCGCTAGTATTTATATCCGGATTAATTCCCAATTAATTCTCATTTAATTCAAGTAATTCCTTAAATAAATATCAATAAAATTACGGGGTATTACATACTCCCCCCCTAATAACAGAATTTTGTCCCGAAATTCGGAACTAAAGAGTACCTGGTAAAAACAACTCTGGATAACGCTTGCGCATCTCATCCTCGCGCTCCCATGTGGACTCCTCGGCATTATGATGCTGCCACTGAACACGTACTAATGGTTCTATTTTTTACCTCAGTTTTCGCTCGCTTTGGTCCAAAATAGCAATCGGCCCCTCCTCGTAGGAACTATCGAGCTGGAGATCGATGTCTTCTAAAGCAATGTGGGTATGGGAAAAATCATCCCTAAGATATTTCCTTAGCGACGAAATATGGAACACATCATGAATCCTATGGAAGTGCTCTGGTAAGCCAAGTCTATACGCAATTGGCCCAATACGCTCGATGATAGGAAATTTCCCCACATACCTTGGTGCCAGTTTTCCCTTCTTCCCAAAATGCATAATACCCTTCATCGGAGATACTCTGAGTAACACCTAGTCCCCCACTTTGAATTCTTTGAAGAACCTCTTGGCATTATCCTAGCTCTTATGTCGATCCTGAGCTACCCGAATGCGACTCCGTATCATCTCCATCCTTACCGAAGTGTCCTGAATCACTTCCGGTACAAGGAGTTTGCTATCTACCACCTCTAACCAACATGCTGGGGAACGACAAGGTCTACCATACAACGCCTCAAATGGAGCCATGCCAATGGTGAACTGGTAGGAGTTGTTATAAGAAAACTCCACCAATGGAAGGTACTGCTCCCAACAACCTCCAAAGTCTAGGATGCACATACGCAACATGTCCTCCAACATCTGATTTGTTCGCTCTGTTTGACCATCAGTCTACGGGTGATATGCCGTACTCAGCCGTAACTCTGTACCCATGGCCTCCTGTAAACTCTCCCAAAATCGTGAAATAAATATCTTGTCTCGGTCAGACACGATGTTTAGAGGCACTCCGTGAAGTCTCACTATCTCTGCAATGAAAATTTGGGCATACTGTCCCGTAGTGTAATTTGTCCTTACGGGTAGAAAATGAGAAACTTTTGTCAACCTATCCACAATTACCCATATGGAGTCGTGACCCCTTTGTGACGTAGGTAACTCCGTGATAAATTCCATGGATATGCTCTCCCATATCCATGTCGGAACCTCTAACGGCTGTAGAAGTCCTGCCGGTTTCTGATGGTCCACCTTTACTAGCTGACAAGTGGCACATTTAGAAACGAACACGGCGATATCTCTCTTCATCCCGCTCCACCAGTACTATCGTCTCATATCTTGGTACATCTTATCCCCACCAGGGTGTACCTCAAACTGTGAGCCGTGTGACTCTGCCATTACCGTGTGTCGTAAGTCTTCCCCTTTCGGAACGACTAGTCTCCCATTGAAGCGTAATCCCCCGTATGAACTAATGGTATAGGACTCGGCTCCCTCTACTAGTAATCGAATTATCTGCTCCTGACAGAACGCGTCATTTGCCTGGGCCTTTACCACTCTCGTAACAATCTGAGGTGTAACAGTCATCACAGACATGAATGATCGGGCCACTGCATCTTGGTGTTCTAACTCCTTCCACTTAGCTTTCCATACCTCGGCCACCTCATCTACTGGCCTATGGCTCAACGCGTCTGCTAAGACGTTAGCCTTCTCTGGGTGATATTGGATACCAAACTGATAATCCTTCACAAACTCAAGCCATCGTCGTTGACGCATATTCAGCTCCTTCTTCATGAAGAGGTATTGTAGAGACTTGTGGTCTCTGAACAACTGGAATTTCTCCCCCAGAAGATAGTGTCTCCAAATTCGAAGAGCGAATACGACTGCTGCTAACTCCAAGTCATGGGTGGGGTAATTCCTTTCGTGAGGCTTAAGCTTACGGGAAGCATAAGCTATGGCCTGACTCTCTTGTTGCAGAACACCTCCAAGTCCTTGTAGGGACGCATCGGTGTAAACTAAATACTCAACTCTCGGTCCGGGCAATGCTAACTGACAGGCATCCCTCCAGATGAATGGCACACCCTTGCGAGTCAGATGTGTCAAAGGACCCTCTATCTTTGAGAAACCCCGAATAAAACTCCTGTAGTATCCTGCTAGGCCCAAAAAAGTACGGATGTCAGTCGGTGTCATGGGCTGTCCCCACTCTCTCACCGCGGATACCTTCCCCGGATCAACAGATATCCCCGGTCTGAAATGATGTACCCAAAAAATTGAACCTCCTTCAGCCAAATCCCACACTTCTTATACTTTGCATAAAGCTCGTTCTGACGCAACGTCTACAAAATCTGTCTCAAATGCTCAGCTTGTTCCTCTTCTGTCTGGGAGTAAACCAGAATGTCATTAATAAAGACGATGACGAAATGGTCTAGGAACTCTCTGAACACCCTATTCATCAAGTCCATAAACACGGCTGGAGGGTTGGTCAAGCCAAAAGGCATAACCCGAAATTCATAGGAACCATACCTCGTCAAGAAAGCAGTCTTTGAGACGTCCTGTTCCCTGATACGCAACTGATGGTATCCCGATCGTAAGTTAATCTTTGAGAAGAAGGAAGCTCCTCTCAGCTGGTCGAATAAGTCGTCGATTCGGGGTAACGGATACTTATTCCGTATCGTGACTTTATTCAACTCCCGGTAATCTACACATAATGTCAACGATCCATCCCTCTTCTTTACAAACAACACAGGGGCACCCCATGGGGCGAAGTACTCCTTTGGATAAACCCCTGACCCAATAACTGCTCTATCTAATCCCGTAGCTCTCTCATCTCTATTGGAGCCATACGGTAAGGTGCACGGGCAATCGGCCGAGTGCCCGGAGTCAAATCGATCACAAAATCTATCGCACTACTCGGAGGTAGTCCAGGTATATCCTGAAATACATCAGAGAAATTCCCTAACAACTGGAATTGAATCGAGTGGTATCACCACTTCCTTAGAGGTATTATCCTCTATATAGTACAAATGGGTGGATGATCCTCCCTCAGGGCGAGGCATCGCCACTAAAAACATCTCCTGCCCAGGAATGGAAAATATAATACTCCTAATAAAATAATCAATCATGGCTCTGTACGCAACTAGCCAATACATACCAACAATCAGATCGTACTCAGTCATCTCTAATACTAACATATCAGCGGGTAAAGTAAATCTCCCGATTTCTATACCCACACCTCTACAAATAAGGGAAATCATGGAACCCCTACTCAATGGTGAATCTACACAAGTAACCGTGCTCTCTGCGGTGTCTAACAACCCAATAGTGCGTGCAAATTTTGTGGCAATGAAATAATGTGTGTCCCCCGTATCAAATAAAATATGCCCCATAGTCCCCTGAATAGAGAACATACCCTCAATAGTAGGTGGATCATGTGGGACTGCAGCATGCTGGAGATGATACACTCTCCCACACTGAAGCTGTCCCTGCTGGATTGGGACCGCTGGAATGGGTGGTAATGTTGCCATCTGTGGTGGTGCCGGGAGGGTGGCGGGAAACATAGGCCTCTGTGGCTCGTGTCGAGCACACTCTTGTTGCTGCTTTGGGGCCCTGCCCCTATCAGGACAATCCTGGCATTTGTGGCCAATCTTGCCATAAATGAAGCACTTCCCCGGGAAGTTTCCCCCTCATTGTCCCTGCTGCCCACGGCCCTGATGGCCGTTGCCATTCCGACCCTGACCATACTGGCCCTGCTGAAACTACTGATGCTGACCATTCTGGCCCTGATGGCCATTCTGACCCTGATGGCCATGACGAAAACCTCCCTGTCCATTTCTGAATCCCCCAGATCTGAACCTCTTAGAATCCCCCTACTGGGAACCCTGATCTCCCTGCCTATGCTGACCCTGAGCAGATTGTGCCCCGCTAGCACCATTTCCCCCTGTCCTTCCCTGATGGCTGGACTCTCCTGATCTCTTACTCTCAGACATGTGAAAGCGGTGATCCTGGCAGTGAAGCAGTGATGCGTTAACCACGTCAGAGTAAGTGGCCAACGAAAGATTTCCCAACAAGTGCTGTCGGATCCTCTAAGTCAATCTGTCCATGAACTTCTGAATCTTATTCTCCTCAGTCGGAATCTCATCGGGAACAATGTTCAAGAGATTAGTAAATTCGTCCTCATACTCAGTCACGTTCCTCCCCTCCTGCTTGAGGTTCATTAACTTCCTCCTCATTTCAGTGTGAACAGCTGATGGAAAATATTTGCGCTCGAACCGCACCCAGAACTCCTGAATAGAAAGGGTGTCTCTTTCCTCCGCAGTGTTAATGGACTCCCACCACTGCAACGCTGATCCTACTAGCTTAAAAGTAGCCAGTATCTTCTTCTGGACATCCGTGCACTCATATATCCTTAAGTTCCTTTGAATGTCCTTCCTCCACTGACTGGACACAACAACGTCGGAGCTACCTGCAAACTCCGGAGGGTGTGCTTTCTGAAAAGCATCAAGAACGCGTTCCCAAGCAGACGGGAATGCATGACCCTGAACTGGCACGGCTACCGATGTCTGATGTGGTGCCTGCTGCACAACTGCGAGGGCGGCATTTACCTCTTGGGCTACAATAGCTGCAACCTCTACTGCATTTATGGTGCCCTGAACTGGTGCAGGATGTGGCTCAGGCTGAGCATCCCTAGGAACTCGTTGTGCACGTCGGGGAGGCATCTGAAATGAGAGTAAAGCCTATAAGTTCGCAGTTATTATCTCAAAATAACTGAAGAGCGAAACATACACAAAAGAGTACGATAATCCTAAAGTATAGGTCTCTACATCAAAGAAAGCTCAGCGGAAACATAACAAGTCGTACAGATCCTAAGGAAACTAGAACATGATGCTCTGATACCACCTTTGACACCCCGACTAATTAAATACCAGGTATCTACTGCTTTATTCAAATTAATTCAAAATGTCAAGTTGGTTCAGTTCGTAGCATCACTGTCGAAAACAGTTTTAACAATTACTAGACACCTAATATTTAAAAAAATGAGTTGTCAATTTTAATTAAATCCGATTAATCATGCAATATGTAGATTATGAAATGCTAACATAACCTCCTCAACATAGTCATAATAGAATAACCATAAAATAATAATGAATCTGGAGGAATACTCCTCACAACAATCCGAATACTGAAATAAACAAATACCAAGTATGCATCACTAAATTAATTACAACCCGAAATCTGAAATATCTGAATAGATAAAAATGTCTCTAAAAGAAATGGGGCGACATGCCCAACAAATAAGAATCTGATAATATAGAGTCAAGATTTGAAGTGGAGGCGTCTACTATCAAGGTCCTTTAACTTCCACCAACTACAGTACGTCACCGGAATGGAACTCCTATGCATGGTGTCCTTGTGGCTGGGCACCTAAAAGTTTTTACAAAAAAAATAGATTTGGAAGAAAACGGGTCAGAGCCCGATTGTGAAAATAGTTTAAAAATAGCAAGTGTTTTAATGACATTAAACAATGAATGCAAAATACATGTTAGGACTTGCTCTCACATGAATTACTCACCTCTCGACTATCTGTGCACTCCTAATGTATCCTTACCCATTTTAGTTATTCCCATATCTAACTAGTACAATACAAAAATCTAACATTACTATACGATTCACGATTTAATTCCGGCATCTTCATTTAAACAGAGAGCTTTACATTTATTCTCGGTTTCCCGTATTAGTAATACTACTTACTAGAGATCTTCCATCTTTTCTTTACATAACGTTGCTATTATTTATATTCACATATATACATGACAGTTCATTTCAATTAATAGTATATTATTCTCATCATAAATATACAATACTAGCACCCCGAGACTAAGCTGCGGTGCACACATACTCTGCTATCCCATCCTGGTACATCACGTACATAAGGACCACGCATTCCGAATCTCTCAGGAATCGTTCTCAAATAACAACAATCACATATAATGGAGGCGAACATAGTTCACATCACATGGGTCACGCACATACATACGCTCCCATGATCAACAGACTTATTAACTTCTCAACAAGTCCTTCTCTGACCTATGTCCTCGAGGTACCCATCTAAATCCCCCTGTAGACACACAAAGATTAGATGGTCCTGATCGAACGCCGACCTCCCATGATAGCAAGTATTGTAGGTATGTTATACACAGATAACCACATATACTAAGCATTCGCACATCTTAGGTATCTTAGAATATTAATAGAGGTATACTTCTCGTTCTTCTACCATCATTTAATATTTACACTTAAAAGTCCCCGATTTATATACATTAAAGTTGTGAACTCTTCTCACGTCATAATTAGTTACTCGTTTCCAAATCCACAATTATCACTCGGTTTACTCCAAGATTCTAAGTTTTACTCCTCAACGTACTCCAATCTCTCCATTATACTCACTGGTCAATAAGGGAAGGTTATTACTCCATTAAATAAATCTGCGAAACATTTGAAATAAAATCAGGCCTAAAAGACCATTCTGTCAACTCGTTAGAAGTCTCGTTCGAACGAGGTCGTTAGAATGAGTGTCGTTCGAACGAATGGCTTCGAACGAACTACCAACTCGTTAGAAGGGATACTGTCATCTCGTTAGAAGCTCGTTCGAATGAGGTCGTTCGAATGACCTGGGCAGGTCTTCTAACGAGATGGCAGACTGCGCCCAGAAATCTCCAAATTCATTTTTTCTTCATTCTTCTCTTCTCTAAATTCATCGTATGATCATCCAAACTAAGTTTTAATGTGATTAAACTACCCTAAGTCCTCCTATGTCACTTTTTAACATATATATGGGGATAATACCTCCTAAATCAACATGTAATCATCATAATTCCCAAATCTTGTCCCAAACCCTATAAACATGAATGCAGAATTTAGTGCCTACAACTACTTCTTATAAATACGTTCTGAAAATCATCAATAGATATGTTTTGTATATGAAATTCATCCATAACTATTCTACATGCGATTCTCATATAAGATTATAATTTCTATCTCCAATTTCATGGGTTTTCATCAAACTTTCAATATAAGACCTATATTCAATTCTAAGCATGGAGGAAACATTCACTTGAATTCGTGTAATTAAACCACTTGCCTTAGATGTTCTGATGTGATGTTTAAGGATGAAGGTTGATTCTCCTCTTTCTCTCTACAGATTTCTCCTAACGATGGTGATGGTGGATAGGGTTTCTTTTGGAACCTCTTAGGACTCTCCCTTTAACTCCCGTAGCCCACTACTTGGTAATGGGTTCATTACTAATATAAAATTAACCCCTAAAATTCGTGGGCTTTAATTCCCCTATTTTTAAAATTACCAAACTACCCTTTTGGGTTGCCGGTATGGCCTAAAAATGCCCCGTGATCCAAACTAAACCCCCGACTAGTGTTTTCTGACTATTTCGACCCTTCCGGACACGTTGGCGCACTCAAAATGACTATTCGGTTGATAAAAATATAATTCACTTTTTAATTCAAATAATTTCATTCCTGACGCGACTGACACGCGCGTCCCAACTAAATTTCCAAATTGTCGTATTTCTGCCTCGCGACAATTTTAATATTATCAATACTCATGAAATTTTCAATTTAACATCATAATCAAATACCAACTCACATCTCGCTAGTATTTATATCCCGGTTAATTCCCAATTAATTATCATTTAATTCAATTAATTCCTTTAATAAATATTAATAAAATTACGGGGTATTACACACCCCTCATTTTGCATACGAACTACGTGGACTTTGATGCCTCTATAGGCTACGTAGGCGTCTCGGGATAAAACTCGAGACTCAAGTCCTACTTTTCTCCCATTTTCTATTTTTCTATATTCTTTAACTTAATTCTCCTAAAATCTATATATATACATATATTTGTTCTTAGTGGCATATTATTCCATACGCGTTATCGTTCCATTATAACAATCAACACTAGGATAATCGCGTAAATCCTATTTTCTAATATCGTTTTTAGGAACATTCCTGTGGATGACTCACTTTATCTCTTCCATGATACAAGTCGATGATTCCTATCTCCACTACATATACACATGCACACATATCATGGGGAAATAAAGGAAAATAGCAACATGGACATTCTGGTTTCGTATGTATCAGTGTACCTTCGGATGTTGTCCTTCGGGGTGGCTCCCCCTTTCTTTTATCTGTTTTGAGCAAAATAGACGGGCGACTCAATCTCTCTACATTTTTCACCTCACACATCACCGACGACGGTCGAAGTGCTCCCGAGAGGGATGCATGAGACCGAGGTCCTCTCACCACGGAGATGACACCCCCTCCCACGTCTCTCCCACCGGGAGGATCGGGGATGGCCACAGTGGTGACTCTGCTAAGGACTATTTTGGGGGCTAGACTCTATTTACATGGGTGTTTTATTTCCTTATTTATTCCCCTATTTTGCATGTTCCCCTTTTCATGTGTACCTTATGCTTATCCTTCTATTCACACACTTGTAGGAGATTCTCCAGGTATACTATGCACCACGTGCACCTAGGATCACATATATCCACATGTTACGTGCATCACCCATCCATACTTGGTATACCATTGGTAGTTGTACTTTGGTCCATGTTTGGCATGATCAAGAAAGATACTCTCATCATAAGATACTAATAAGAGAATCATGCATGATTCACACCACACCACCAAAGAGCATTGTGATTGACCAAATTTTGTCCGGTAACTGGAGGGTCACTTCGTGATGGGCATTTGTCTGGCAGGGCGTAGTTAGCCTAACCGATATGACTCTCACCTTCCATTGTCCAAGTACCTTCAACATATATCGAATGGTTCTCCCATATCGTACTGCTTGACCGAAGTCATGACAGGAGGTATATCACAGGGAACTCATTCACGTACGCAGAGTATATCGAATTCTCTCTCACACGTACCATCCCTATGAGGTATATAGTGAGGCAATTCGCGTAAATTCGTATATCAAATGGCTTGCCCACACATACTGATTGCCCTCAAAAGCAAGACGTATATCGTGGAAGTCACGCCAAAAGGGGGAACCCTTTCTAATTCACCCAACCAACTATATACCCGCATATAGGTGTCAAGCCTAAGACACACATGTTAGATTATCGATTTCGACCTGAAACTCTGTGGAAATTCTGGGTAGGCCTGTCGCCCAAATTTTCACGCTTTTTTAAACGGGACCTGCTCGTGATCCTGGTTATAAGTCCAACCATAGCTTTGCATATGTTACAAACCCAAATTTTCCAGGCTCAGGTCCCGTCCGTGATTTCATTTTGCATTAGGGGAACTTCATACAAGTGAGAACATTTATCCCTTCTTTATCAAAAATCCAAAAACATTTATCCCATCTTTATCAAAAATCCAAAAACATTTCTCCCTTCTTTATCAAAAGCCAAAAATATTTTGTCTTTCAATCTAAAAAAAATGTCCAAAAATATTTTCATTCTTCGTTTCGAAAATAAATCCCACTTTACACCTTCTCAGGTCGATCGCACGCCCTTGGCCTGGCTCCTTATTAGCTTCGGTCTTCAGTCAAATCATCCCAGAGTTCAGTCCGTTCCCCTACTACTTCTTTCGAGTCCGAAATCCATTCGCTTTCCATGGAGGACACAGATTAAGTACCAATTATGCAGCCAGATCTGACGGCAGTTTTAGCTCAACTCGTGTTCAAGATTGACAACCTCCAGACTGAGGTCCGGGAGATGTAACGAAACCAAGTTCCTGTTCTTCAAGAGCCTGAGGCCCTATTCCCTTGCTCTATGGTTCCGCCCAAGCCTATTTAGGTTCCCAGAGAGTATCATCATGCTCCACAAGCCCCTTCTGCTAATGGGCCACCACCTGCCCAGCTTTTTATGCCAAACCTTGCCCAGCCTGGGGCTAACTTGCCTATGATCACTGATCCAAAAGAGGAAGAGTTGAACAAAGTCAAAGAAGATCTCAAGATGCTAACTATGAAATTTGACCAAGCCAGAATATCTGGGAATTACATGGACTACACCCACATGTCTCCTTTTTAAAAGGCAAGGTTACCCGAGAAGTTCAAGATGCCAAATATCAAGAAATTCTAAGGAAGTGGACCCCCGATTGTTCATTTTGTAGTTATCATCGTTCTATGACTCTCTTAGGATCTTCTAAAGAAGGATGGCCCAATTATTTCAGTAAACTTTGAAGGATAGAGCCCTCCTATGGTTTTTGTCTCTCGAGGAGTCCAGAATCCATAGTTGTGAGGATGCAGCCCAAGAATTCATATCGCGGTACAAATATAACAAAGAGCTTAAGGTCACCCGTCGTGATTTAGATCTTCTCAAGCAGAACTCTGGGGAATCAGTCAGTAACTTCATAGCCCTATGAAGGGAAAAAGCAACCACCATGACTAATCGTCCATCCGAGGAAGAACAAGTCAACATAGTAAAGAAGAACTTCTTACCCGATGTCCGAGAAACAATGGGAGGACAATACTATCCCCACTTCCAAGCTCTCAGAGAAGACAGAGTAGAAATCAAGGAGGGCCTTACTAAAGAAGAAGCTAAACCATGTCCAGAAAGTTCACCCCCAGAAAGTACGATAAGCCCACAAGTGCTGCAGTTTCAACCATCAATAACATTTCTCAACTAACCACCTCGTGGGCACCAGAAAGTCGCCCTGTCCCAGTCTGAAAGGAATACACCGAGCTCGATGCTCCCCACTCCAAAGTTTATCAAACCCTTCTAAGCCGAAACCTTATCCAACCCTTGGACCCCCGTCCATTGCCAAATCCACTCCCAATAAACTTCAAGGCAGATGCCCATTGCGCCTTTCACCAAGCTATTGGCCATACCACCGACTAATGCTTTCACCTCTAAAACATAATCCAAGGTCTAATTGATCGGGGTACCATTTCCCCACTAGCCAATCCTAAGCCAAACACTACTCCCAAATCATACCAATGCTATCTTCCTAGAAATGAACCCAAAATTTGATCCCTCAACTCAAATCACACCCATATACTCTCCCAAACCTCTCCAAACTTGCACATACTTCCTCCTACACCCTGCAAGCCTCGTTGATCAAGCACTGTAACTCCTTACCAGAGCATGCATTATTGTCCGTACTCGTTCTGAAAATGGAAGTATGGAATTATCAAAAGTGTTAAACCAACTCCTAGAGTTAGGGCTGAAATTTCCCCCACAAATGATCATTGATTGCCAAAGGTTCAGTACGCTGTTCTTGGAAGCACAGAAATGGGCCCGAAAGTCGGACAAATGGATAGTACCAATCGATGAAGTCAGCCTAGATGATGTTGTCTAGATCATGGTATAATTATGCAGGTAAACCAACAATATTTGCAGTATGATCGATTTACTTGATACTCTGAAGCTACAAGGGCGCCTGGTCCCTTCACCCTTACATCTCCTTACAGAATCGAAGGACCTGTACGAAGAAGACATTAAAGTTGTGGAATGTACTGACTTTGCATGGAAAGATAGAATTATTTCCACTAGATGGAGGGGAGAATTTGAAGATTCAAATGAAGAGCAAGCTTCAAAAAATACTATCCTAGTGGCCGATATGTGTGGAATGATATCATTTGAAGAACCCCTCGGAGAAATAAATAAGGTGGAAGAATAACCCGAGATCGATAAGGAAATAGGATTCATGTTCTTCCCTTCTTTAGTAAATCACATTACCAGATTAGGGAGGCATTACCAGATCGGCATTACCAGATCCCAAACTTACTACCATCCAATAACAAGGGGAAGGGCGTTTAAAACCTATGCCAGAGATGACCCTCGAAGAGAGCAAGATTCTCGGTCAACTGAAGAAAACCCAGGCTAATATCACTCTATGGGGGATTTTCATGTCTTCCCAGCTTCACAAAAATGCTTTGATCAAGTTGCTCACTGGACCAACAGTCCCTCCTTCTACCACACCAGAAGAGGAGGTAAATTTAGTTGGATCCTTGAACTTTACCCGAATGCTATCCTTTTCCGAAGAAGAAATCCCCAGAATTGGGCCAAATCATAATCATGCACTCAATATCTCTGTCGATGTTATGGGGAAAATCATATCGCTTTCTCTTATGGATAATGGAACCGCCTTGAATGTCTTCCCATTAAGAACTTTCAAATGCTTGGGACTGAAGGAAAGTGACCTCGCTCCAACCTACGTTGTTGTACGTGCCTATGATAATACTCATCGAGAAGTGGTGGGATCCATAAAACTTATAATAGGGGCTGGCCCTATAAACCCTGTCATCGAATTCCAAGTTATTGACATCCGAGCTTGTTTCAACCTGTTGCTCGGACGACCTTGGCTCCACATTATCAAGGGTATGTCTTCCTCGCTCCATCAAAAATTGAAGTTTGTGACACCCCGCCTAATTAAATACCGGGCGATCACTCCTTTATTAAATTAAAATCAAGGTGAACAGGTGGTTCATTCTTAGCATCACTGTCGTAAAAATACTTTTCCAATTTAAACACCCTAAATAATTAAGCTAAGTGTCAAAACCATTTAAAACCTTATTTCCATTCTATTAAATCCAATTATAAAACCTTTAACCATTTACATTTTTAAGAGTCACATATTAATAATGAGAATAGTAATGAACATTCCAGAATTGAACCATCAATAAATAATCCCAACAATTAAAACACTAAAGGAAAACATCCTGACAATAATAAATCCCGAAATAAAGATGCTGGAAGTAAAAAGAATTACAGTCTCTGACAATACCAACTAAATAATAGAAAGAGGGCGACACATGCCCCTGCTAGATAAAATCGAACTAGGAGTAGAGTCAATAATGAGGTCATCTAATCAATGGCCTGCAACTCCCACAAAAGCTACAGCGCGTTCCATCCCAAGAATTCCAAGTAAGACGCCCCTGTGGCTGGGCACCTGTAATACATATATATATATATATACACAAGAGAGAAGAAGTGACAACAAACGGGTCAGAGCTCGAATGTGAAGCAGTTTAAAAATAGTTTAGCAAGTATTTAAAATGCTACCGGCTAATGTAATAGTCATATTAGTATGCGACCCTCTCTTGAGAATTCTCACCTCTCATCTAGTGTGCACATCTATCGTACTAATGAACCCCATCTCTCTCTCTCTAACTTATTCTCCATAAGTTTTAACACGTGGAATTAAGGTTATGCTATTCAAATTTAGAAAATCTAACTCTTCAAGATTTCTTACATTATTCAGAATAATTCCGTATTATTATAACATTCCGAATGCTTATAATGAAGCTGATTAAATTTCATACTTTCCTTAACTACTATTTTACTCAGTAGAAAGTTCTCATATAGTTACACGTATATATATATATATTTATTTCTCGTATAATATATATATATATACCAACAGCACCCCACATAAAATCTATGGTGCTAGACTTCCATATATAAGTATATATATACCAATCACTCATAAATTATATATATACTAACAGCACCCCACATAAAATCTATGGTGCGGGCATACTCTACTATCCAATCCCCGTATCACTCGTACTAAGGGAATACAGATTCGGAATCACTCTCGAACTGTATTAACACATACTCAAACAATATTGAGGCGAAGTATAGATTCCAAGTCTCTTCGGACCGTCTGAACTATCACTGCGATAGCCTGTACCAAGGATACCTATACACAAACAATATGAGGCGAAGCATAGATTCCAAGTCTCTAAGAGGAAAGCACATACCCGCATCTCTTAGGACCGTCTGAACTATCATTCCGATAGCCTGTAGAAAGGATATCTATCTTTTAGGGTACGAGTCAATATCCCCCATAAGGCAACACAGGATAAGATCATCCCAGCGCGGCAACCTCAGGGATAGCAAGTAGCGTGGGCATGTTTTTCACACAGATATAATATATGCATAATAACCCAATCATATATATATATACACATCCACATTATTAAAATTAGGTACGCTCACCACCCATAAATTATAATTGTCCGTTATTACACATATTACTCAATTATATCGTAAAACGGCCTCATTCCTTTTATTCTCGTAATTAAGTCATTTTTAACTCACTTCTCGTCTCTCGAAGTATTTCCTTTATCTAAGTGCAAATTTCAGTAGGCCCTCTCTTGCCTTCTAATCCAGCTTAATAGATGTTCCGATTATTTAATCACCACACGTAAGATTTCTTAAGTCTGAAAGTCTCCCCGTTTACCCTTTTCTTCCACACATTAAAGTTCCACTTTATGGGATTTTCTCTTGACCCTACTGGTCCTCTTTATGTTCCATTATATTCTAGCAACCCTAATCAAGGTTTACTACGCATAAAATAGGATTAAGCTAACACGGGCAAAAATGTAGTTTTCCCAGGAGGGTCGATCGATCGATGCTCTGGGCTCGATCGATCGATCAAGCAGTTATGCAGATTCTGCAGCCAACCCAGTTACGGGATTCTCACCCCAAACTCCTCCAAATCATCATGTTACAGTCCCAAACTCCCAATCAATTATACTGTAAGTGTTGTATACCCATTTAAACGATTTCCTACGTAACACATGTGAAATTTTCTTCAAGAATCATGGGTTAAAAAGGGAAAATTCTACATAATTCTTATGAACCCTAATCTTTCCTTTAACTTAATCTCTTTCATTCTTTTTCCAGATTTTCTATCTCTAATATCATGGAATTTCGTGGCTCATCCTCTATATGTGAAATGGGTTTCCAGAAATATGATTTCTAACATTATAACATGCAATTTGTGTCACCAATTTAGTTTTTCTTCAAGAATATTAATCTAATCAACCTAAGACTAACATAAAAGGATGCATTAACTTGATAAAAGCAAGATAGACACTTGCCTGGAAAATTCTCAGTTCTGATTTGCGGACAATTTTGATGTGGTTGTGTTCCCCGTCGCGAGATCTACGCGTTGGTGGTGACGGCGGTGCAATCGGAGGTGTTCTTGGCCTAGAACTCCTTGGAGAGCTTCCCTCTTCCTCTCCAATGGCCGTCATTAGAATTAGGTTGTGTTAACCCTAAAAGATGACATTTCCCATCTGATATAACCCTATAAAATTCGTGGGTTTAATTACCCATAATTGCGAAATGTCCAAAACGCCCTCCCGGGGTACTAATTAGGCCTAAAAACTCCCCGAGACCCAAACTAAACCCCCGGGTACACTTTTCTGACTATCTCGACCCTTCCGGACGCGTTGGCGCACTCAAAAAGACCATACGAACAACTTATAAAATATTCACTTTTATTAATCCACATATAGTCCCGACACGACACAGGCGTGTCCCGACTTAAATTTCCACAATTGTCATTTTATTCACACGTGACAATATTATAAAAATAAATCTCATATATTACTATACTCATCCAGTAATATTCAACAAATAACAAATTTCCAATAATTACTAACTCTCGTCACGCTAGTAAATATTTAAAACAACATTCCGGATTAAAATTAAATTAATTTATCTCAATTAAATTTAATAAATCCTTAAATTTAAAAGCCATGAAAATACGGGGTATTACAAAGTTCTTCACCGACAGACGAGTCATCACCATTTTGGGCGATGACGAAAATGTGAAAGGTGCAAGCACTAACAATCCAATCCTTGAGATATATCACGGGTCAAATGATATGCTCCTATCAGGATTTCGAGTTGAGCCACCTCTACTCCCGATAGGGGACAATTTCAAAGAAAGGGTTTTTCTAGAATACAACTGTCATGGCAATGTCAATCTGATTCAGATGTTCAGAAACATGCACTTCATGCCCAGACTAGGGTTGAGACCAAGACAGTAAGGGATAAATGAACCCATTAAACTGAAAAAAGCTTTCCCCCTTGTTGTTTGGGGTATCAACCGTCAGAACAAGAGCTACGAATGATCTTCAAGTCTCGACCAAAGAGAATATTAGAATGCATCCAGACTATCCCAGGTGATTCCTTAAATGGACGATTCATTAAAGAGGGCGAGGACTTCCCCTTTTGCTGCTTTTCAAAACCCTGGTATGACCATACAGACAAAAAGATGAAGCATGGAATGGAGATATTTTTCCAAGACAGCTACCCATGGGCCAAAAGTTCCTGACATCATATACAACCACTCATCAAAGATACCACATATTCTGAAGGAAGTGACTCCGAGGATTCGTTCAACTTACAAACACTAGGGCTAACACTCTGCATGGTTCATTCAAGCACCACATCACTGGATCCATCCCACTTAATTAAAGCTGCTGATACACATCTCCTCAACTGGCATGTTGCGCTGGTTCTACCTATTTAAATCCCACTTAACCCCAATGTTTACCCCATTTCTTCTTCTCTTTCTTATCCTTATTCAAATGTAATCGAGACCTCCTTTGATGAGGTTCTCAATGTTATTTTTTGTATAAATGAAATAAATGAAGATTTTGAGTATCTTGTTGTGCCTTACATTAACTGTTTGGATTCTAATGAAACTTTTGATGACGATGACTTTGCAAATGAACAATTCTTAACTGATCTAAATAAGGTTAATAACAAACAACATAACCGTGTTTAAGTTAATGAAGAGTAAACTGTTATTGTTAACCTTAGTTCTAGTAGCCAACTGCACGAGATTAGGGTAAGGGCTACCCTTGACGAGCATGAGCGTGGACAACTCGAAGAATTACTGAAAGAATTCGTGGATGTCTTCGCATGGTCCTATAATGATATGTCCGGTATTGATTCCGAAATAGCTCAACATAAGATCCCCACTCTCCCAAATTAAAAGCTAGTTAAACAAAAGCTGAGAAAGCTCCGCACCGAATGGTCACTCAAAGTTAAAGAAGAAGTGGTCAAACAGCTAAACGTGGGTTTCATTTGTGTGATCGAATATCCCACATGGCTAGCCAATATAGTACCTGTGCCGAAATCAAGAAGGAAAGTTCGAATGTGTGTAAACTATCGAAACTTGAATAAAGCCTCTCCAAAGGACGATTACCCGTTACCCAATATCGACATGATCGTGGACAACACAGCTAGTCATGCTCTTACGTCCTTCGTCAACGAGTTTTTCGGATATAACCAAATCAAAATGCACCCAGATCACCAAGAAAAACCCACTTTCATCACACCGTGGGGAACCTTTTGCTAAACTGTTATGCCATTTGGTCTCAAGAATGCTGGGGTTGCCTACCAGAGGGCTGCCACAACCATCCTACATGATTTGATTCATAAACAGTTTGAGGTTTATGTGGATGATATGATTATAAAATTCAAAACTAGAGAAGTTCATGTTCCCGCTCTCCGAAAGTTCTTCAAACGACTGCGACGGTATCAGATGGGACTCAATCCTCATTAATGTGTCTTCGGTGTTACAAAGGGAAAACTCTTAGGATTCATGGTCAGTGAGAAGGGGATAGAAGAAGATCCTGCCAAGCTGAAAGCCATACTTGAGATTCCACCTCCCCGAACGGAGAAAGAAGTCCATGGTTTCCTTGGGAAATTGCAATAAACTCCTCCGAAAGGATTCAACCATGGTTTGGAATGAGAACTTCCAAGAAGATTTTGACCGAATCAAATAATATCAGACCCAACCTCTGGTACTCATGCCACCACAACTTGGTATCCCCTTGCTCCTATACCTAACCATAATCAACACTGCAGCTGGGGCTTTGCTAGCCCAATACCTTGAAGATTCTTGCAAAAAAATATCCATTTATTATGCCAGTTGCAAGTTGATTGGGTACAAAGCCAACTACACTGCTTTGGAAAAGGCACGTGTCGCACTTGTTTGGGTTACCCAAAAGTTACGACATTACATACTCGCCTTCCCCATCAAACTTGTATCTCGAATGGACCCCATCAAGTATCTACTCAAGAAGCCCGCCTTATCTAGACGAATGGTCTGGTGGTTGATGCTCCTAGCCGAGTTTGACATCATATACTTCACGTAAAAAGCCATGAAAGGAAGAGCCATTTATGACTACCTCGCTGACTACCCCATGGAAGAAGCTGAAAATTGGATCTCTGAATTCCCAAATGAAAATGTCCTCTGTGCTGCTTAAGACGACCTTCGATGGAAAATGTTCTTTGACGGTGATGCCAATAAAAAGGGATATGGCATTGGGATACTTATGATCACCCCAGATGACTCCCATACTCCCATCGCCATCAACTTGGATTTTGCCTGCACCAACAACATGACTGAATACGAGGCGTGTACAGTAGGCCTCAAAATTTCTTGTAAGAAGGTGTTCAATGCCTAGATGTTTATGGGGATTTTGCCCTCATCATCGGGAAAGTGCTCAAAAAGTGGAAGGTCAAGGAAAAAAACTCCAACCCTTCCATGCCCACTTAGAAGAACTAGCCTCCCAATTCCAAGATATCACCTTCCATTCCCTACCTCGAGTAAAGAATAACCTGGCCGATGCCCTTGCTACCTTGGCCTCCATGGTCGACATGCTCGAAGGAATAATAATGGCCCCTTTCTTAGTTCAAAAGCAAGATAAACCAACCCACTGCTACCACATTGAGCTCACCACCAAAGAAGATCTCGAGCTAGCCAATTGCTGGTACTATGATA
This sequence comes from Sambucus nigra, assembly GCA_949130495.1. Classification (NCBI taxonomy): domain Eukaryota; kingdom Viridiplantae; phylum Streptophyta; class Magnoliopsida; order Dipsacales; family Adoxaceae; genus Sambucus; species Sambucus nigra. The sequence goes on from CASBWL010000486.1 coordinate 290,845, forward strand.
TCTGGCACCTCCTCAAGCATGGTAAATATCCCGAGGGTTCCATTAAGAAAGACCGGGCAACCCTTCGAAGACTGGTCGCCTAATACATCATCTGTCACAAAGAACTAATTAAAAAAACTTCGATGGAACCCATCTACACTACATTGCAGGGGCTGACAATGAAGAGGTAATGCAAAAAATCCACAGCGGGGACTACGGGCCCCACATGAGTGGTCATATGCTTGCTTAGAAGATCATTTGATAATGATACTACTGGACCACCATGATCCAGGATTGCATCGCCTATGTCCGGAGATGCCTCAAATGCCAATAATTTTCCAACCTTCAACACCTGCCTCCACGACAGTTATATAACATGACTTCTCCCTGGCTGTTCTCCACCTAGGGTATCGGCATCATACGGAAAGTTACACCCAAGGCTTCCAACGGGCATAAATTCATCCTAGTTTCCATTGATGACTTCACCAAATGGGTCGAAGATGAGTCATACGCAGTCCTGAATGACAAGAAAGTGGCCCAATTCATCAAGAAAAACATCATCTGTCGATATGGGTCCCACACGAGCTAGTGTCAGATAATGGGCTGCATTTTGAGGCAAAAGTCACAGAAGTTGTCAATGAGTATGGGATTCAGAGACACAAATCTTCTCCCTACCGACCTTAGACCAATGGTGCAGTCGAAGCCACCAATAATAACCTTAAAGCCATCATCAGTAAGATGACCGAAAGTTATCGAGATTGGGTTGACAGAATCATGTATGCCCTCTGGGGATATCGAACCTCAATTTGAACCTCTACTGGAGCTACCCTTTACTCTCTAGTCTATGGCATGGAAGCAGTCCTACTCGTAGAACTAGAGATACCCTCGTTGCGCGTCATGCTTGAAAGCAAGGTTAGCGAAGAAGACTGGTACCAAAGCCGTCTTGACGAGATGACCCTCCTAGATGAAAGGAGATTGAAAGCTCTATACCACATATAAGGGTACCATCATCGTATAGTGCGATCATTCAATAAGAAAGTTAAGGACCGCGGTGTTCGGGAAGGGGATTTAGCCCTCAAAGAAATAGTAGAGCCCATCTAAGACCCCAGAGGGAAATTCAAGCCTAATTGGAACAGCCCATACATTATGAAGAAAATCTTATCCGGCGGTGCCACCATGCTCATCGACTTAAATGGAGAAGAGATGGCTCGTCCAGTCAACCTGGACCGTCTCAAGAAGTTCTACCCCTGATCCGAAATCTCGGTGCGCTATGACTCTTCTCATCCCCTTTCTATTCTAAAAAAATATTCTTTTCCCTCTACCCAGAACTATGTGGGCCTAATCCTCTGCAAGAACCATTTTTAGAAAAAAATTTAAACTTTTCAAAACCCCAGAGGTACGTAGGCAGCTCATACATCTTATATGAGCATGGTCCTTTCTTTTTCATAAAAAACTATTATTTTCTTATCTCCGAGAATGACGGTTCATTCTGACATATACTTGAACAAAAGGATTATGCATGCCTTAGAGATCGGTATGATAAATACAAAATTCATCAAAAGGCACAGATAGGTGATCAAAAACTTGTTTATTTCACTAATAAGAAGTTACAGTGAAATTACCTAAGAAAAGGAACGGATAACTCCCTTCCCCCTACCTTCCTAAAAAGCCAAATAAATTATCAAACTTATTCCCCATTACAAAATAAACTCCCCAAGATTCCTACCCATAGCTACCAGAGGAGCCCACTTCGTCATCATCTACATTCTGGGGTCCTCAAGCTTCCCCTGCCTCAACGGAGTGACGTAGACGCTCCATGGACCGGTAAGCTCGAACTAACCTCGGAAAAACTACCACACTTCCCTCCATGGTATCAGATAAGGCAAGCCACCTTTATCCGGTCTCCACTACCAACATCCTGCTAACTAATCGTCTCCACAACCACTTCAGATAATCCCCGGGGATGTGCCAAACTCTCCCAATATACTGATAAAGATGGGTCGACGGACACCGACTCTCCCACAAAGAGACAAGTCGCATGCGTATACACTCTGTCAGATCTTCTATAGGAAAGAAATCTAGTGTCCGAGGTGGCACGACCTGCTCCCAGCCAAATTGGTGCATAAGCTACCAAGGGAAATGGAAAGAGGTCTGTCTGAGACCAACCAATCGGACGTACGGGTATTCCCCCAGCTCCTAAATAGGCAGTAATTGTCCTCGCCAAGGCACTGACCATCACAGACTTAGAGCTCCATGCTCCACAAATCAGTTCTCCCAGCTCTCAATATCCAGGCCAACGCTGATGAAATAGCACGAAAAGAAGTTGGGTACAACCGACAAAGGGTATTCCGAATGAGTCACTAGGCGAAGTCTTTCAGACAACTACATGAACAACATCACAGGGCTATCCCTTAGAAAGTCAGAGCGACCTTCTCGCCAGGCATTCAAGTCATTCAAAGTCTTCGCCAGTATCACCGTCGCGAGGATCGGGGATGGCCACGCCAGCGGTATGTATAGGTGGTCAGACTGCCTATACATATAGCTGGCGGGGACCATTTTTTCTTAATAGTAAAAAGATTATTTTTAAAATAATTTATATATATAAGACTATTTGAACAACTAAAACAATTTATTTTGTAATAAAATTATCTTTTATATTATATAAACATTGTTTTAGTTGTTATAAATAATTTTTAAAAATAGTTAAATTTTTTTAGAGACAATGGAAATGGTTTTTTGATTTTTTAAAACAGTTATAAAAAAGAGTTTTTTTTACTAAACAATTAATTTATAAAATTAAAAAAAATCTGTTTTCTTTAATAAACAGTTTTTTAACTGTTTATTAAAGTAAATTGTTTTAAAAAAAAATGTGTAAATTAACTGTTTATTAAAACATTTTTTTTATAATCAAAACAGTTTTTAATAAAAAAAATAGTTTTAATCAAAACAGTTTTTTTTATAATCAAAAGAGTTTTTAAACTGTCTATTTTATAGATCATTTTTAAAAAAGTAAAAAAAAAACAGTTTTTAATCAAAAATAAAATTTGTAAAAAAAAGCTCTTTTTTAAGAAAACAAATTTTGTGTTTTATAAATAGTTTTTTAATAAAAAAATAGATAAGATTTTACGTTTTATAAACAATTTTTATTTTTATAAGAAAAAAATTCTTTATCGAAAATATAATTATTTATTTTTATTAAATGTATTTGTTTTAATTACAGGTGAAAAAAATAATATTTAAATTATATAAACATAAGGGCAAAAATGTCATTTGTCACCCAAAGGGTGTGGAAGAAGATGGGAGGGGTGAACATAAGGGCACAAATGTCATTTGTCACCCAAAGGGTGTGGGGGAAGATAGGAAGGGTGTGGGGATAGCCCTTAAGAATATATATATATATATATATATATATATATATATATATATATATATATATATATATATAGAGAGAGAGAGAGAGAGAGAGAGAGAGACTTTCTCTGGTGGGTTCCAGAGATGGACTTAGGAACGGGCTTTTAAAAAAATAAAGGAAGATAAAGTTAATGGTTTGAAAAGTCAAAACTTCTCCATTCCTTTTCTTATGTGGTCGACTTCATCCTCCTTTTCTTTTTAAATTCTTCTCAAAGTTAACCTCCTTAGACTTTATCATTTTTGCCCCGTTCTCTCTCTCTCTTTATACCTTTACGGCAATAAGTTTGGGACCACATATCTTTGCTCTCTCTCTCATCTTCCAACAAAGGTATTATATTTTTAAACCTTCTCATCAATTTAATAATATTTACTTGTGATGTCTTTAGTTTAGAACCTTTTTTTTTGTATATTGTTGTTTTTTTATCCATCGTTTGTGAAAATCCATTTTTTTTGTTTATTGCTATTTTTTTTTAACAAATCCTGATTTTTAAAAAAAAAATACACTTAAGCTTTTTTTTCTCTAAAAAAATAAAATATTTTTTTCTTTTTTTATTTCTTTTGCTATTTTTTCCCTAAAAAATATTGTTGTTATTTCTGTAACCCATCAAAACAGCGATAAAGATAAAAATCGAAAAAAGATTTTGGATTTTTTGGAGAGAAAAAAATAGCTTAAGTGTATTTTTTATTTCGAATTATTTAAATTTTGGATTTTTTAGACTGTTTTTTATATATAAATTGTGATATTAGATTTTTTAGGTGTTTGAAAACTGATAAAGTTTATTATTGTTGTTATGGTTGTTATTTATAGGTTTCATTTATAATGGATATTGAAAAAAGAAATGAAGAAAATTTACAATGGGACGTGGAAGGGGGATATGGATTTTGAAATACAAAGTGTCCTAAATGTTAAGAATGAGCAATATGTTGAATCACATTCTAGCCATGATGAAATAATATACACTCCACAAGTAACACCCGATATAAAGCCTAAAATTCATCAGGAGTTTAAAACGAGAAATGATGTTAAGAAATTCTATAACGATTATGCGCGAGAATGTGGTTTTAGTGTTAGAAATTGGTCTGGAAAAAAGACACCCGAAACCAATGATATCATTAGTAAAGAGTTTGTTTGTTGGAAACAAGGCAAGGGTAAGGTATCGGGGGACGATTAAAGTTGGTTGTAAGGCTAAACTTGCTGATGTTATGTCCCAAAGTGGCTTATATGATGTTAGTGTATTTGTTGAGGGCCATTGTCACCCATTAACCACTCCAAGGAAAATACATGTGTTGCGTTCCCATCGCAAAATGTCTAACACTCAAAAGTCATTCACTCAACTGCTTGACATGGTTAATATTCCAAAACATCAACAATGTATTTACTTGGGGTGCAAGCGGGGGTTTTTGAAAATATTGGGTGTACACAATGAGATTTTATAACCACGAAAGGGATAAACGTAAAGAGTTGGCTGGGAGTGACGGTGATATGCTTCACGAGTATAAAGTGTATTTCAAAAAGGGAGAATAAATGGCTAAACTCAATCTATTAAATCCATTCAAAATGGGTGTCGGCATATGTGAATCATATTTTTTCGGCGGGAATGTCAAGTAGCCAACGTGCGGAGAGCTCCCACGTATTTTTTAAAAAGTATATTTCAAAAAATAATTCATTGGTTGAATTTATGATTCAATTTGGTAGGGGACTTATGCGCCAATGCCATGAAGAATTAATGGCAGGCCACAAAGATTTGATTGAGAAGCCTAAGTTGAAAATCGTCTATGATTTTTTGCTTCATATGGTTTATGTCTACACAAATGAAATGTTCTAATGAAATTTGTGAGAGCTTCACGTATAAATTTGAGCTTGTTCACGAGGATGAAAGTCATCGTTTGTATAAGATTCAAATATCACGGTTGCGGTTAATCAAATATGACATTGAATTGGATTTTGCTTCTTGTACTTGTAAAAAAATTGAGTCACTGGGAATCCCATGTAGACATGTTTTGGGGTACTTGCACAAGATGCATGATTGTGAAAAATTACCGGATCAATACCTTTTAAGTAGGTGGACTCAAGCGGCAAAATTCGGCGTGGTTGTGGATGAGAATCATTGTGAAATTGTTGATAACAAATCATATCTTGTAAAGAGGGCCCAACTAATTCAAATGGCGATAGATATGGTTGGTATGGACCTTACTAGTCAAGAAGCAACAAATACAGAAATCGATGGTATAAAAAGTGTGCTGATAATTTAAATCAAATTGTGGGGGTTCAAGTCGTGTCAAGAAATGAGGTACCTAGTATGGGTTCTTCGAGAAATGTTAGTAGCAATTACTACATGGAACCAAGCCAAGTGCGGGCAAAAGGATGTGGTAAAAGGATCAAACGTGGAAAGGAGAAAGCATTGGGGAAGAGAAAAAGTTCAAAAGCAAGGAAGTGTAACGGATGCGATTTGGATGGACAGTCGCGTGATAAAAGAAATTGTCCAATGGTAGCTACTCGGTAAGTGACTTGTATATATTTCATTTATTTAATTAATTATAATTTAAATATTCAAATTAACTTCGGATAAATTTGTAGGTATTCATCACGTCAAGAAGACTCAGACGAAAGCTTAGATGATGATAATTATTCATCTGAAGGTGATTACATTTTTTTACCTAGTTATTTAAAAAGTTGAATATTGAATAATTCTATATACTTATCTTACTCTTTTGTCTTCCCATTCAGAATTATCATTGTAATTTTGGATGCAAGTGGAGTTGAATTTGGATGACTTGATTTCGAAGTTGGATGGACGTATTTGAATTTAGATGACTTTATTTTGAAGTTGGATGAATGTATTTAAATTTAGATGCCTTGATTATCTAGTTGGATTAATGTATTTGAATTTAGATGATTTTGAAGTTGGATGTTTTAATCTGTTTTAATCTGATTTTGAAGTTGGAAGTTGGATGAATGTATTTAAATTTAGATGCCTTAATTATGTACTTGGATTAATGTATTTTAATTTAGATGATTTAAAAAGTGTCAAATGTTAAAAGGCTTACACATGTTAAGCAGGTTTGAGAAGAAATTGAAAAGTAAAAGTGAACAAAATATTAAGACATGTTACTGCTTGTCTTCAAAATAAAGAAGCTGGGTTTTTTAAAAGGATGAGAAGTGGGTTCTAAATAGGAGGATGATGTGGTCCACATATGAAAAAGAATGGAGAAGTTTTGACTTTTCAAACCATTTAACTTTGTCCTTTGTTTTTTTAAGAGACCCATCTCCTAAGTCCGTCTCTGGCACCCGCCAGAGCACGGCTCTCTCTCTCTCTCTCTCTCTCTCTATATATATATATATATATATATATATATATATATGTCATCAATGTTTTGTATAATTTGGTATACTAACCATGCTGAAACCTCTTCCAAGTAATATAATCTTATAACTAATTTGTAAATTTTGTCGGTATACATATATTCCAAAACATTTAGTAATTTTCTTCATTTGATATTAATATGAATTTTGCAATTTCTGTAAAGTGGTGTTTACTTTACAAACAAAATTTACAATACACTCGCACATCGTGTGAGGTTAAAATATAGTACTAATAGTATTAGAGGTATTTAAATAACATGTCGAACAAATTCCAATACCAACATAACCTGAAATAAAACCAACGTTTGAATTCATGACATAATTAAAATACTAAGATAAATATTTCGCAGTCTTAGAAGTGTTCAACTAACTTAAAGAAATAAAATAAAGACGGAACTAAAGAAAGTCAATCCATGCTAAAACTTCCAAGCAAGCTAAACGAAAACACCTCGTTTATTCCTGCAAGGGATCTTTTGCTAATTTCATTAAGTAATCATTAAATAACGTACCCGAGAAGCAAGGTCACAACTCAAGTTAAAAAAACTGGTATGAGCACAACTCACAACAACTTGTTAAATTATTTTATTCCTTGCAGCCTTTGGAAAAATCAATTTTATAAAAGGTTGATTATATCATTTTTGAAAAGTTGGCATTTTTTTATAGCCAATAAAATAAACCAAAGATACTTACCATTATTAGGGTAAGTGTAATCTGAAAAAAAAAAAAAGAATATTAGCATGACTCACCCTTCTGCACACGATAGAATAATATAACAATAATAGAAATGATATAAAATCACGTCGTAGGGTTTAGAATATTTTTAGATGGGTGTTATCGACCTTTTCTAAGAAATGTCCAAATATGAAAAGTTTCATTGCAACATATATAAAATGCATATAAATAAGTGGAACCAAAATACAAAATATTACATAGTCAACAAATATTTTCTTTCAAAATTACACAATCAGTCCCACAACACAACTTAGCAAAAAAACACCAAATTCAAGGTAGTAAATTATAATTTTTTGGAAACTACAAAATACAAAAGTTATTTGTAACAAAAATTTAAGTCGATATACAAAAGGGCACAAAGTCGAATTTAGTTTTGATATATTAAAACAACCGAGAAGACGTGATTTTGGCACATGCAAAAAATATAATCATTGAAATAATTCATTTAAGCCTTTAAATGATCTCGTTTGTCAAAACATGAAATACAAAATTTGATCGTTATCAAATACTACATGTGAATAGTGAGGCTTATTATATTTTTCATATTATAATATGCTAAAAAATAAATGCCCATGCTAATTCTAAAATATAAAGGAATGCACAATTACACTATTTTTTTATCTTTGCACCATGTCAACCCTTTAACCACATTCACAACATCATGTTGTGATACATAGATACCCTTATTTCCCCTCCTACCCTAGTCACTATCACAAGACCGACAAGTTACTTTCTCTATATTTAGGGGAATTTTAAATAATTTAAAAGGGTGTTGTGATGAAATAAAATTTCATATACTAATATTTTATTTTATTTATCGTAGAAGTTTATTAAATTTAACTAGTAGATTTAATACACCTGCTAAAACAAATTATATTCCACAATTTCGATAATGGGTAATCAAGTTAGGATTTTTTTTACCACGAAACAATCTAAGGGCCCGTTTGGTTAGCCACTTTTGCCATGACAAATGTGTTTTACACACACTTTTACCCAAAAGTGTAGTGTTTGATACCCATTTTTACCCATGGAAAAAATTTCCCAAAATTGATCACGTGACCTATTTTGCCCGTTATCGTGTGTATTTTTTGCTCTGCTATTTGGGTCAAAAAAATTTGCCGGGATAAATGAGTGAGCTTTAGTTCGTGTTGTAGATGACGTCGTGTTGATTTGAGAGGCTGGTCGGTTCTTGGTAAATTAATCGAAGATGGCTCATAAACCGACTAGTTTTCCTTAATCAGCTGAAGAAGAAAGGGAGGAGAAGAAGTGTTCAAAGGAAACTATTCTTACACCTCAATTGATTTTGTTTGTAATTAAGGCGCATATCAACATCAAACACAAGATTTATTGTTGTAATTTCGTCTCAATTTCTGATTTCTACCTTCCATATTTGTAATCTAGGGTTTGAGTTCATTTTTTTCGTGTTCTTTTCAACTGTCCATTTCACAAAGTAGGGTTTAGTTTGGTTAGTTCATATTTTTGTTGCTTAAATCCAAGGTTTTCTCTATATTTGATGGCTTGGGACAGCTATAGCATTTGACTGAGAATTGGACTGATACAACAAATGGTTGGGAAAAAATTGACTGATGGCTTTATAGCATGTTCAAATGAAGGCTATAACTGATGTCTTTAGAGTATGCTATTAGAAATTTGACTAATTTCTCCCAAACATCAGTCAAATGGCTGGGAATTTTTTTATAAGTGGTTTCAAATTAATGTTATAACTGACGGCTTTATATAAATGACTATATACCTGTTCAAATTTGATATATGTTCAAATAGTATGCTATTATAGTATGCTGCTACAACTGATAATTGTAATTGAGCAGCGACTATAGTATGTTGTTATATTGTAACTGAGCTACAATTTTAGTATGATGTTATACTCCAAAGTTTATGGAATGGTACATCTTATATAAATGACTAGTTTGTATAAATGAATGGATACAGCTTATATAAAAGAATTTATACTGCTACATTGTAGGTGCTATTATAACTGATAATTGTATGAACAAACATGAATTTAAATTGTATGATAATTGTCTGATAACTGTATGAATAGACTTGCATTTAAACTGTATGATAATTGTATGAACATACCTGCATTTAAACTTTATTTGAACTGTATTTTAACTGTTTGATAATTGTTTTTGCATTTCAGAGATGGTTCAAAATATAGTGAGCATCCCTTTTCAACCACCAAAAGCAAATGTTCTGATCGATCTCGAAACAACTCGCTCATAATTGGAAGTACCTTGCAAGAAGCCACAAGTATATTGGACTCATGTAATGGATGGGTACATGATGTCTGCTCTTATGGGTGAGATTCTTGGTGGAACCAAAAAGGCTGATAATGGTTTCACAGTGGTGCATATGAAAACCGTGATCAATGCTGTCAGGAACGGCTATCATGTTATAGTGGGAATCCCATATGTTCGCTCACGTTTAAAGGCTCTTAAAAAATAGTAATTGTAAGTGCATGAGCTACTACAAGTTAGTGGGTTTGGATTTGACCCAACTACGTCCTCTATAACTGTTGATCCTAGTGTATGGGCCGATTAAGTCAAGGTACGTATTAAAGTGCATATCCATGGTATGCCTAAAAAAAACTAATGGTGTCTCAATTATTGGCAAGACAAGCGGAAGGCTGCGAAGATGAAAGGCAAATGTTGCGCATATTATAATGAGCTTGCCACCATATATGGAAACGACACCGCAACGGGGTCAAACTCTCAGTCTGGTGGTGATTACTTCCCATCAATAGAAGGTAAATTCATAATTCAAGCTATAATAATTAAATTCATGGGTCACCTCTTAAATGGTAATGACTAAAATATTTATTATTGTACCAGGAATACTTAATCCGGAGGAAGTATTTGTTGACGTAACTGAAAATGAGTTCTCGAAGACTGAATCACATAACACCTCACCCCAGCTAGGGAAACGTAAAGCTGTCGGACAAGTACCAAGACTTGTGGTTATGCCAAGGCGAATACGTAGGCGTGTTAATGTCTTAGACGATAGTTCTCTTGCATTGGCCATTATTGTCGAATCGTCGCGCGTGATTGCAGTTGTTATGGACTCAGATGCCATGTTGAACACCCTAGAGCATGTGAAGTGGCAAGACATTCTTGATCGACTCGAGGCAATGGAATTGAGAGAAAGGAGGAATTTGCCAAGAGTTGGGCGGATCATGGACTGGGACGCATCTTCATGGGGATCACAAAGGAGGCATTTGCCAAGAGTTGGGCCATCAACAATCTGTATGGGAAATAAGCCCGCGTTTTCGATTCTATATTTTGCAAGTTTTCTATAATGGGAACCTAAAGGATCATGAAACTTTGTCTACATATGTTGTATTGTGTATTATGATATTATATTTTAGGCTAACTTAGTGTGGACTTTTTGGGAACCCATTTTTGGTTGTGGTATTTAATACTTTTCTTCACTCATTTATAATTCATCGATGTTTTTATAATACGCCAATGTCATTATATTTGAAGATGAAATAATGAAACAATGATTACCCATCTGTTACAAAACACAAATTAACGTACATGTCATACTACATGATAATGGAATACTTGAAATATTACAGAAAACCAAACCACATTTGCTTGAACACGAAAATGCACTAAGAAAATGAAATGACATAAACTTCACACATGATGCCATTATGAGCAGCAATGTGGCATTTTTCTTCCTATCAGGCGTCATTGGAGATAGCTTACAAAATTTTTGTCTAGGTCATCGTCTAGCTTGCAAAATTTGAAATTTGAAATTCAAAATTCAAAATTTCAAATTTGAATTTTGAATTTTGAATTTTAACCATGAAGTTTGAAATTTGATTGTGAAACACACTTCCATCAAGTTTATAAATAGGTATAGGGTCTAACAATGAACCAAAACAAACGGTAATGTCATATCACACACTATCAAATCGCCTTCCATAAACAGACTAGTGATGATAACCAAAGTAGAGAGCGATTGGATTACTTCAGCCCAAACATGGTAGGTAGGAACAAAGAGCCCATGAAGGTCAAGCGTAAATCTAAAGTATCAACATCATTTGATGTTGTCCATGTTGACAATGTTGCACCCATTTTGACTAATCCAATAATCTACGAAGATCCCCATGGAGAGAGTTAGTTTGGGGAGAAAGGAGTTTTTGAAAATATTTATATATGCACACTATATTCTTTGGTTGATATTGGCCATGTGATGAAATGATTATCTCCAACAAAAGAAAATATTCCTTTTGATGATCATTAAAAATGGCCTAGGCTATATGATAAACGTTTTGATTTAGAGTGCTACTGTAATTGGCATGGTTTACTTGTGACACAAGAAAAATATGCAAAATATTGAAAAGATCCAACCAAAGATAGTGAGAAATGTATTCATCTACTACAACGGAAAATTGACCAGATGGAAGAAAGATCACAGCGCTGGCATTGTAAACATTTAATAAATACGAAACTTGACGATCTAGTGTATGCATCGGATTCAGAACTTTCGAACTACAAAATGGACAATTCCTACATAGATTTTCTACAACATCTACCAAACATGTTGATGGGTAATGGGAATGCATTCTGTTGCGATCTGTGGTTGCCAAGAAAACCACAAATTAATTAATATGTAACTTTATTTTCTATGTGTTTATTATGTAAATTTTAATATTGAATTTTGAGTTCTGAACTATGTAAATTTTAATATTGAATTCTGAGTTCTGAATTTTGCTTTTTATTATTTGTTTTTTTTATTTTAAATTTGGTTGTAAAACACATTTTCACAACATTATTAACGGGTAATTTTAATTTAATTTTGTCCACATTGTTTCATCACCATTCAAATACATTCATTCATTTTTAACAAATTTTTTCCAGATAAATGTGCTATCATCCAAAACAGATTTTGTCCAAATAAATGTCATTTTAAGACGTTTATTTAGTTAAAATAAATATAAAAGTACATGAAAGTTAGTATGCCCAACTAAAAAAATTCTTTTCATACACATTCAAAGGAGACATCCGGCTTGACTTGCATCCTAAATTACATTGTTAATCCTAAAAATGAAAAAAAAAATGTAAGTATGAAGAATTGGTTATAATCTAAAAGTGGAAAATGGCAAAATTTTGCGAAGACTATATTGGCAAAATTTGTATTTATGGGGATAAATTTTGGCTATCAAACAACATGAGTTGGAAAATAAGAGTCTTTTAGTAGGCAAAATGTGCCTATAAAACATAAAAAGTTGGAAAATACAGTTTTTGCCAGCGTGCAAATAAAGCCTATCAAACAACACGAAATCGTCTTTGCCATACCAAAATTTGCCTAAACAAAATTTGCCTGGGCAAATTTTGCCAAGCCAAAACTTTTTTCCAACGTCAACCAAACGGACCCTAACTGTAATATATGAAATTTCACCCCCGATATCATTATAATCATAATCAACAAGGGCTAACTATGGTCAAAGGCAATCAACTAATTTCTTAAATTTTCGTAGTTACTATTTTAATGGGAAGCCATCTAACTCAATTCAAGTAATTTAAATTGGTGGGGGAGGGGGATTCACAATGTTATAAAAACATTTACATAGTTTTTAATGGCATATCAATCTTGGGGAAGGACCCAAGAAAGAGATCTATGTTATTAGATAAAAAGAAAATATGATGAACCCATACGGAGAGAGGAACCACTAAAAGAAAATAAAGACACCATCATGCTTTCTAAAAATCAAGAGGAGATCACAAATAAGAACAAGAATATTTTTGGAGGAAGCTCAAATGCGCCGACCTCCTAGAGACATATAATTAAGCCCAACAGCATCCCAAAGAGCACATTAGGCTCCCAAACATCACAGCCTCGAAGTAATCTATAATGAGGAGATATATATGTAATGAGGTTTACAGGAAATATCCATAATAATAAACTTATTCAATTCATTTGGGTCAGACCACCACCACTTCAAAGAACCATGATTTAAGCCCATATGGGAGAGAGGGTCAGCAACCTGGTTTCCTTCTCTATAAATGTGTGTGAACCAAATGTTCATATTATTCATGAAATACTTACAGCTATCCTATCTATTTTTAGGGACCATGGAGGAGAAAAGGTGGAAGACTTGGGATAATAAAGAACGATAAGAGACTCCAGTTCCATCCAAATATGATTCCAACCAAGAGAAAAAAAATCTTAATATCAGTAATGGCAGCCTTCAGTTCATCATATAATGCAATTTTAGCCCCACTAAATCTGAAATATAAAACACCTTTTATAAAGCCCGTAGAGGTTATGAACAAACAACCTTTAGACCTTGGGCCTAGGCATCCAATAGATAGACCATCAATGTTAAGTTTAACTCAAGAGTTAGCTTGAGAGATCAAGAAGACATGGATTATTTGGGGGCATTTCCTTGGTCTTCCACAAATATGAAGTTTATGAAGAATAGAGATATCCTCAACCGAATTAGACAAGGAGGATTTTGTAAGGTAACTCATTAAAACCAGTTAACTTTTGATATGAGAAATGAATGAGACGTATGATAGTTTAGAGTTTTTGAAGACCCTTTGATTTCTAGATTTACAAATGGTGTGAAAAGAACACACTGTAGCATAAATCCAGATATATTTTATTTAGGGACTAAAATTGATTTTTAAAGTAGCTTTCCAGCAATCCATGACCTCATAGTATTGCACATAAATAATTCCAAAAGTGTCAGTAATCCAAGACCAAATAGAAAAAAAAGAAGCTGCAACTGATAAAATATTGAAGGGATTTTCATCAGAGTTCTAACAAAAGGCATATCTTGAACCTAATTGGAAGCCAACTTTGTGGTGATTGTAGAGAGTGGGGAGCCTATTATGAAATTTTTTTTACGTGAAAGTAGATCGTCTTGTAGGAAAGAATTACTTCCAAATATTAGTGCACTATGGGAGTTTATGATGGTGATTTATAAAGTATGTATAAGCTTCCTTGAGTGTTAAATTTCCATTGTTAGAGAATGGCCAAATTATAGAGTCTGGATTGGATTTAACATGAAGTATCTGCTCCAAAATAAGATTAAAAATACTAGACAATATGTTAGTAAAATCATGTGGAAGAAGTCATTTACCATTGATAATAAAGTAAAATAGTGGTCATGTGAGATTTATTATGTCATTATCATGGCAGTTTAACATCAAATCAATCACCCAATAAGTTCAAAAGTTATTCTTTTTACCATTACCAACAATCAACTAGCAATATAAATGAATATGAGTAAAATCATATTTTAACCCAGCCCACAGTGAGCTAATCTTTTAATAAGAACCACTTTCTAAAGGTTTGAATATAACTTTCAAGAATGAATATCATTTGGAGGACATAGAGACAATGTCTTAAGCATGTTTAAGAATAAAAGCTATGTTCATAGAAATAATTCTTCTAATTCCAAGGCATACATCCTCCTTATCTCTACAAAACAAACTTCCAATAGACTATAACAGCTTTCCAGTCATGAATTGAACGAGACCAAATGAAATTATTTGTCCATTGCTGCAATTTTTTTAGAAGAGGCTGGGTACATTTATAAACTCTGAAACTATATAGAGACATTAGATGATTGGAAGACTTAACTAAATCAACTCTACGAGTCATAGACAAATATTTGGCTATCCATCCCCAATTTTGGATCTATCTTTGTTAGATCAAGGTCTCAAAATAGAATTTCCAGGGTTGCATCTAAAAGTAGGAACTCCCAATTATGTAAAAGAATTACCCACAACTATCATTCAAAAAATATAACAAATAGAAGCCTTTTTGTGCTAAGCTCCTTTGTAAATGAAGACATTACTTTTATCTCTACTAATGAACTACCTAGGCTCCACGGCATATTGATCTTAGAGACTCGTAAGAAATCTTGTAGAATAACCATTTCCTCTACTGGAAATCATTATGTCATCAGCAAAAAAAATATGTGAAGTATCTTTAAAGCCTCTAGGATAGAAAATATGCATTATCTTATTTTACTCAACCAATAAGATAATTCCCTCACTAAGAACTTCTTATACAAAGTAAAATAGATGATGATAGAGGGATTCCCCATATCTAATATCTTTAGAACATGTGAAGAAACTAATAGGAGTACCATTAGATAAGATGGAGAGATGAGCATAATTTATGATATAAGAGACAAGATTCAGAATTATTTTGCCAAAATCAAATAAAGTTAAGGTATACAAGAGAAAGTCCCAATTAAAAGTATCAAAGTCCTTTGCCAAATCATTTTTCACACCCATAATGTCACCAAGACTTTCATAGTTTAATAGTTTAAAACATTATGATTTAATACCAATGTTATGCACAATAGTCATCCCTTTTACAAAGCCATATTGATGATAAGATAAAATATTATAAGCAAGAAGACTTAGCTTATGAGTCAGTAATTTATAGATCATTTTGAAATAGAAGTTAGCCAGATCAATTGTCCTAAAATTAGATATTTGATAAGCCAATGGAACTTTAAGGATTAAGACTAAATGGCTTGAATTAAATCCAAGGATAATCCATTTATTTTGGAAGAAATTCCAAACTACTTTGCATAGGTCCAAGCCAACAATATCACAACAATTCCAATCAAAAAGAGCACCAAATCCATCTTGACTAGTGGGTAAATGAGAATCCATAGCAAATACTATATCTATAATATCCTCTGTACTAGGAATGTCCACTAACATGTCATTATTCATAAAAGAAATCGCCAAAGTAATGACTTTATGAACCAAATTAAATCGAGGAGAGGAGTTATGTGAGTCATATAAAGCATAGAACGGTTAATAATGTGATCTTTCAGGAGAACTGTGTTTGTAATAAGTTAATCACCCTAATAAAGAGAGTGAATCAAGATCAATGAGCTTATCATCTTAGCAACTTTTTAAAAGAAAGAAGAATTCCTGCCACTAGCTTCAAGCCAGTTAATCCTAGATTTATCTTTGAAAAAGTGAGATTCCTCTATTAGAGCTTTAGATAAGGCATCTTTATCTTTATCTTCTTTAATAGCTTTAGCATCAGAGTAACCAGGAGGTTTTAATTGAATTTGATTGATGCAGAGAGATTCATTAGCTAGTCTGATTTTATCGAGACATTACCAAATTTGGAAAACTTATAACTTCTCAAGTCGCTTATGAGTTTATTCAGTTTTCAATAAGAATAAACAGTGGTCACCCGGACCACCTCATTAGAGTTCCACGAATTAGCTATAATATCTTTAAAATATTGATGACATATCCAATCACAAAAGAATATAAATGGTTTAGGACTATCAAAACTAGAACATATAGAATTGAGAACCAAAGGATGATGATTTGAGACATGTATATCACATGTCATATAGAAGACCTCATTCCAAACATCAAGACATAACTGATTACACATAAATCTATCAAAACTTTTTTAAACAAATCCATTAGAATATTTAACCCAGTTATGAAAAATATTGGCAGTATCTATTTGTACCATATCTATAGAGTGAATCATTGATTTAAATTTTTCATAAGGCCTATTGTAAGGAAATCTAGAATCTTTACATTCATGAGAACCTAGAACTGAATTGAATTCATCAATAATGGCCCAAAGAGAGGAGTGTTGAGAGTGTAATTAATTAATGGCTCCCCAAAGATTACTTTTAACCACCTAGTCAGTGAAACCTTAAACAATAGTAAGAAAATATTTCCTAGGACCATAAGTGGAAGAAATAGTGATGTGTTTGTCATTATTGCATATAATGTAAGGCATGAGAGTATGCAAAGAATGGAATATCCACATATTAGGAATGAAAGAACCCCTCTCATGATCCAACCTTAGAATCCTCGATCTCTAAACCCGAACATGTCTATTATACTCACCTCCAGGACCAAGGCATTACAGACTTCTTCGATCAGCTTCTAATCACCGAGGGGAACAAATTTACAAAAGTTGGAGCCGATTTTGTCCTCAACCCCTAATTTAGGAAATGATGGAATAGTGGGATCACTCCCCAGTCAGAGGATTGGGCCTCCAAGAACAAGGACATACATCCTTTGAAACTCCCAACATCTAAGCTTACAAGTTTTAGATTGGTTACAAACTCACCGTAGAAGAAGTCGATCGTATCATACACCGCGAACACTAGGCCTCGCGCATGAAAAGATGAGGTTGTAATACACACAATTTACATCCCAATCTCTTGAATGAGGTTCCACCTCTTCAGTTATTAATTAGTGAGGGGGAAATCTGATATTCCAATGTTAATATTGTGGGCCAAATTATTCATGCCATGTGAACCTATGATGTTGGGACACTTGTCCTCATGAGCATACACCTCAGCGCTTTACTTATACTTGGTTGGATCCAGAACAACTTGGTCGGCATACCATCCGACCAGCTTAAGAAGATGAACCATCAAAAAGAAGAAAAGTCATTCATATAAGAATTATCAACAGACATTCCACACGTGCCCTAGAAGATCAATAGTCTGATTCATTATGTATTGGTGTAAATGTCTGGATATATAAAGGTATTTGGCCCTATAGTTTCTGGACCATTATAAATATCTTATTTCCCTTAGCTCAAGGGAAAAGTCTAGTGTGACACCCCGCGTAATTAAATACCGAGTGACCTGTCCTTTATTAAATTAAATCAGAATATTTAGTTGGTTCAGATTATGCATTATTGTCGAAAAATTTATTATTAAATACTAACCACCTAATATTTAAAAAGGTTAATGTCAAAATTTTATCTTTTAACTAATATAAAACTAGCTTAACGAAATAATTAAACATTCACCACACACACCAATCTCATAAGATAGAAAATAACAACAATAATAAATGAAACTGGAGAAAATATTTCCAGTCTAAGTCCCAAATACAATAATCCAACAGAAATAAATCCAACAACTAAATGAAGTAAAAAACTAAATCCAAAATCTATGAATATCTGAATAGATCAGGGGCAACATGCCTTAACTGATGAAATAACTCAAAAGTAAGTAATGATAGTCATACAGGCGTCTACTACCAAGATCCTGTAACTTCCACAGAAGTTACAGCTCGTCGAGTGAATGGAACTCCTATGCTTGGTGTCCTTGTGGCTGGGCACCTAAAATAATTTGACAAGAAAAGAGATTTTCAGAAAACGGGTCAGAGCCCGAGTTAAAAATAGTTTAAAAATAAGCAAGTGCTTAAAATGAGTTTATAGCACATATATTAATCATGATATATTATCGTACTCACTTCAGATGCTCACCTCTCATCTAATGTGCACGCTTAACGTTCCATCAAATTCTACTAGTTTCTATTCCCATACTAATTAGTTCCTTCCCATATAACATATAATCATAACCCAATATTGTTCCCATGTATCTCACTCGCACTATACATAATAACTATAGTTAATTCCTCTTTAATATGGATAAGCGCCTTTTTAACTTACTATAGATAAAGTGCTCACCAACTTAATTCATTTTTGATTTCATTATTATTCATGTCTACTTAATTCACAAAGTAGTTAGTATCACAAGTATATATATATACAATGTTGCACCCCGAGACATAGATGCGGTGCATGCATACTCTGTTATCCTGTCCTGGTGCATCGCTCATTGTATAAAGGACTATAGGTTCATTCTCTCGCGAACCATCAAAACAAACACACATATTGGAGGCGAACATAGTTCCAGGTCGATGGGCTATGCACATACTTACGCACCCATTCGACCGTCATCACTATCATTCTCACAGATAGTCTATATCTAGGTTCTATGCTCTAGTGGTACAAATCAAAATCCCACCTGAAGGGTCATTAGGGCATGATTGTCCGCAACGCACAACCTCTGCTCGATAGTAAGCAGCGTAGGTATGTCGTACACATAATAGTTTAATCAATAAGTACACATACAACTTATTATATTCATCAGGTATCCACACAACCCAAGTCCCCAAATTTATATGCTATATTATCATCTCTACTACTAACAATACTTTAAACGTACGACTTATCTCTCTATCATATATACTCTTAAAGGTTCCCTCATTCCAACGCATACTCTTAGTAGTTACACAATTCACCTTACTACTAAAGTATGAAAATGAAACTACTCCAGAATAGTGTAGGTCCTATTCTCTCACTCAAATGAACCTAGAAGGATTTTTAACTCGCTTGGGCAAAAATTAGAGTTTCTGAAATCTCGTTAGAACCCGAGGATTCTCATTAGAAAGAGGTCGTTGGAACGAGTTTCTCACTTCGAACGAACTCTAAAATCTCGTTAGTAATTTTGTTGGAATTCTCGTTGGAATTTTCGTTCGAACGAGAATTCAGGCTTCGCCCCTATCTTCCAAAAGTTACGTTTTTCCAATTTATTCAATAACAAAATTGCTTCAAACCCATCCTAATTCATATTCAACAACTCTAATCTATATCCCCTAGTATTTGAACACTTTCCCATCCGTTTTTAACATCAATTTCCTAAAATTTCAACATGAATTTTGATAAATTTCCCTAAATCCTCAGCAGGCCCTAATTTCATATAACCACCATTAATGACCCATTAAAGCAAGATATAATTTCGTGGTTTCAACATATGAAATTTAGATTTTTAATCCCCAAAACAATAGCTATTTAACTACATGCAATTCCTATGCTATAATCATGAATAAATTCCTAATTTCAGTTCCAATTACATGATTTTATGATTAATCCATCATCTAAATTAACATGAATCATATATGCTCTAAAATCCAGTAAGATAAACACTTGCCTTTTGTGAACTTCTGATTCGCTGGATGAAATTGATATAAGGGTGATCCGCTCTTCACGATCTACGCGTTGGTATAATCTTTGGTGTGAGAGCTTGAGTCTTTATCCCAGGGCTCCTATGGAGTTCTTCTTCTTCCTCTTTGGTTCTCTCTCTCTCACATAGGTTTGGAAACTGACAGATAGCCTATTACCCAAGTACTCTTCCTTTTTAATTTTCTATTTTCATCCATTTTAATTCCCAAAAATCTCAAAAGACCAAAATACTCCTTTGGGGTTTGGCCTAAATCACCCCGAAATCCAAATAAAACACCCGACTAATGTTTTCTAACTAGCTCGACCTTTCCGAACTCATCGACGCACTCGAAATGGTCATACAAGTTACTTAAAAATAAATTATCTTTTTAACCCAATTAAATAATACCGACACAACTCACATGTTCGTCCCAACTAAGTATATTGCAACTGTCGTATTTTTCACTCCCGACCATAATAATAGTTTTGTAATCATATATTACTTTACTCACTAAGTAATATTCAACATAATTATCACCAATAAATACTAACTCTCATCACGCTAGTAATTATTACGTTTAAATCCGGATTAATTATAAGTAAATTTTCTCCATTTAAATTAATTAATACTAATTCCATAATTAAAATAAAATCCCTTAAAAATACGGGGCATTATATCTAGCACACATGAACAAAACTACCCGAAATTCCATGTAACTACCTTCAATCGTAATACCATAATAGTGGACATAGGCTTTCCCTAAGCTAAACCACTGTAAAAACCTTTGTTGTTCCTTATTATTTTCATTTACATTACTCAATTAAGTATCAGTGATTACAAAATCAGTGATTAGTAGTTAAGATAAATTATCTACTAATTTTGGGCATCAATAAATTGGGTCCATCTGTGGAAACCATTGGTCATCGTTCTCTACCCATTTTATTCACTTGTTCACCTTAAAAGTTCTCTGAGGAATGACAATTGTTCCTAAGAGTAGCCTTGCGGGCTGTAGGTAACGTGCCAGATCCACCCGTTACCCCTAGTTTTACAGATATCCAAGGAATTTTACTCAATCTTGCAAAAGGGGAGGAGGCTATATAAGATTCGGTTAGTCAATTGGCTCAAATGTTGCAAGATAAATCCACCACCGCATAATCCAGGAGGGAAATGTTGCCGCCTCTCCCCATAAATGCAAGAAGTAGTTACTCCAGATCCTCTCATGATAAGGAACTTCATACAGTGGTGAACTGTGGATGCCAATGCTTCGAGATTCATTAATCTAACCTAGTCGAGGATCATATTATAAGCTGAATGTACATTTTTATCCAGGATAAAAAAATGAATCTTCCCTGTTCTGCTTGCTAGTCAAGTACTGATCAACAATTCTAGTTTAACAGTCCCCAAATGATACAAATTTTCTCTAGAGAATCCAATTAAAGGCCGATGGTAAGGTTCTATTTTGTTATCCCGCAACCCCAAACTGTGGAAACAACTATAGAACATGACATCATCCAAGGTACCTTTATCCATGATAATTCTTTCCACCCTAGAATGATATACTCGGCAGGTGATAACTAAAGGATCACCATGAGGGTACAAAACTCTCAATAAATCATTCTTAGAGAAACCGGTGATCGTCTTATCTTTGTTCAATTTTTTGGGCCGACCGTCTACTTCGTCTGTTAGATTAACTTGCCTAAGGGAAGAGCAAGCTTTGGCCTCATTGAAATAAGCCTTTTTTTGGCTACTCTTTTTCTGCCTCTACTATCCCCACTTGCAATGAAATGATGACCAAAATATATTATACCTACATCAAGTTCAAGTTATTTAGGTTTCTTTGGCAAGTCGGGGTAATCTTCAAAATCATCTTCTCATCCTTTTTTCCTGTCGTCTTTATTCTTATAGGGATATTCTAACCTTCTTTTTGTGTCCTGACCTTCAGTTTTGTCAACAAACTTGGTCAATTTTCCTTTGTGTATGAGAGATTGAATTTCATTCTTCAAGACAATACAGTTATGAGTAGTATGCTCGTTGTCTTTATGAAGGTCATAATACTTGGACTTATCCCTCCGGTTAGGAGGTAATTTCGGCTTTCCAATCTATTTTAAATCTTTTTCCCCTAATTTCTTCCAGAATGTGATGCACACCTATGGTGAGAGGAGTATATTCCTCATATGTTTTAGGCTTCTCGAATTTCTTGTCCTTCTGTTCCTTCTTGTCAAAGATGTTTTGGCCTTCAAAATTTGTTCCAGGGGGTTTCTTAGCAGCCATAGCCTCTTCGAGATTCATGATCTTCCTAGATTTTTCCATCATTTTAGTCATGGTTTTTTGAAGGTTCCTTAGCTAAAGCATAATACAGATTCTTAGGGAGAAGCCCGCTCATCAAAGTTGTGATATCCATTTTCTCCTCATAATCAACAACTTCCAGTTTCTCATTATCGAAACAATGATATACTCCTGAGTAGTTTCTCCTTGTCATTGACGAACACTGAGTAGATGGGATACTCTTTTGATTGGCTTTGCTCCAAAGCAAAAATTGTTGATGAATAGTTCAGTGAGATGATGAAAATTTGTAAGCTGACCTCGAGGTAAATTATTATACCAGATCTGAGTTGGACCAGTGATCGTACTTAAAAAAGCTCTGCATCTCATCTCATCTGGAACAGAATAAATATCGACAGTAGCCTGGTACTGCTCGACATATAGGACGAGATCAGTTTTACCATCATACTTAGGCGTGACCATAGGTGGTTTGAACTCGAAAGGTGTAGGGTAATCCACAATAGCCTGAATGAAAGTATATCCCTTCACAAAGCTCCTCTGTAACGGGTTCTTAGTCTTAGCCATTTCTCCTAACTGATCTTCCAATCTTTATATAGACCCCTTCCAAGAGTGCTCCTCTTTCTTGGATTTGGCTGAGGCGACTTTGGTGTCCTTGTTGTGCATCTGTGTTGAGCTCTCTTCCAGAGAAGTTTGCTCGATACGCATGTATCCTCTGATACTAGTCCTGGATCTACCCCACCATTCTCTATGGTCGCAAGATTGGACTAGCTCTTTGTGATGACCTATGGTTTCTCGGGGACCAAGAATATCAAAAGAGATGCCTTACTTAATCGTTCTAATATTCTCGGTTGTTCATAAGTGAAAGATTGACTATCATAGTAGTTCGTAGATCAGATTGATGATGTTACCCCTAGGCAACAGGATCTCTCACGAAGGATATGGAGTAACTACTTCTTTCATTTCTGGAGAGAGGAGGCAGCATTTCCTTCCTGGATTGTGCAGTGGTTACCTAATTGACTCTTGCATGGCCTCCTGTCCTTTGGTGAGATTGAGTAAAATTCCTTGGAGATCTGCAACACTAGGACACATATGGATCTGGCACATTACTTGAAGCTACAAGGATACTCTCAGGAACAATTATCATTCCTCAAAGAACTTCTAATGTGAACAAGTGAATAAAATGGGTAAAGCATAATGATCAATCGTTCCCACAGATGGCGCCAATCTATTGATGTCCAAAATTGGTAGATACTTTATCTTATCTACTAACAACCAATTTTGTAATATAGATAATTAATTGATTAATGTAAATCATAATAATAAGGAATAACAAAGGTTTTTAAAGTGGTTGAACTTAGGGAAAGCCTACGTCCACTGTTATTTTATTATAATTGAAGGCAGTTATATGGAATTTTATGTAGTCTTATGTATGTGGGCTAGACTTGTACCTTGAGCTAAGGGATATAAGATATTTATAATGGTCCGAAAACCAAAGGGCAAAATTACCTTATATATCCAGGCATTTACACTAGTTCATAATGAATGAGACTATTGATCTTCTAGGGAACGTGTGAAATGTCTCTTGATAATTTCCATGTGAATGGATTTTCTTCTTCCTGATGATTCATCTTCTTAAGTTGGTTAGATAATATGCTGATCAAGTTATTCTAGAGCCGACCAAGTATAAGTAAAGCATTGATGTGTATACTCATGAGGACAGGTGTCCTAACATTATAGGTCTACGTAGCATTAACAATTTGGACCACAACAACGACATTTTGAACTCGGTATAGGCACTACGAGTTCCTAGCGATGACCTTCAATTTTACCAACGCCCTAGCGAAGTTCATGGATCTGATGAACCACATTTATCACCCCTACTTAGACTGAATTGAGGTGGTTTTTATGGATGAAATATTAATCTATTTGGCATCGCACGTTGACCATGAGGAGCACCTTTGTACGATGTTGTAAGTGCTCAGGGAGAATCCGTTGTACGAAAAATTCAGTAAGTGCGAGTTCTGGATGGAGGAGGTCAAGTTCCTTGGCCATGTGGTTTCTATCCAAGGCATTTCTATCGACCCTTTCAAAGTGGAGGCTTTCCTAGAATAGGATAGGCCAAGGAAAGTCATGGAAGTACTCAGTTTCTTGGGTTTGGTTAGTTACTACCGTAGGTTGTACAAGAAATCTCAAGGGTTGCATTACACCTCACCATATTGACTTAGAAAGTCGTACACTTTGAGTGGTCTGATGATTGTGTTTGAGAGGAATTACCCCACCCGTGATTTGGAGTTAGCCGTTGTGGTATTTGCACTTAAGAGATAGAGATATTATCTGTACGAAGAACGATTTGAGTTATTTTTTTATCACAAGAGCCTCTAGGATATCTTCATACAGTGTGATCTTAATCTCCATCACAGGTGGTGGATGGAATTGATAGAGGACTACGACTTCTCATTAGACTATCATCCCGATAAGGCCAACGTGGTTGCCGATGCTCTTAGCAGAAAGTCTAGTCTCGCCCTTGTAGAGATGAGGTGCCACCGGGTAAAGAGGATTGGTGAGTTGCAGAAGTTTGATTTGCACATCCAGCGGGGTTATAATAGGGCATACCTTTGGGTTGTAATAATTAGGCCACTCGTTCAGCATAAAGTTCTAGATGCCTAGTCATGTGATCATGAGTTTGTCTAATATCGTGATCGGATTCGGAATGAGGAAGTGCTCGACACTCTTACCGTGGATAAGGATGGCAGAGCACAACATAAGGGTTGGTTTATTATTCCAATTATCGATGAGCATCATGATGAGGTGATGGCGGAGGCCCATCACTCACGCTTTAGCATACATCTCGGTGCCACAAAGATGTATAAAGACCTATGTAGAGATTTTTGGTGAGCCGATATGAAGATAGACGTGACGGATTAGGTGGCTAAGTGCTACACCTATCAGCAGGCGAAGGCCAAGCATAAGAAGCTAGTAGGGCCATTGTAACCACTACCCATGGCATAGTGTAAGTGGGAGCATATCACGATGGATTTCATCACATCCTTACCACGATTGCAGCATGGTCATGATGCGATGTGGGTTATTATGGACCGACTCATGAAGTCCGCACATTTTTTATCAATAAAAGTCATGAAGAGCATGGCTAAGTTGGCGAGGTTGTATGTCCGAGAAATAGTCAGACTTCATGGTGTTCCTCTCTCCATCATCTCAGACAGGGATCCCCAATCTAAATCTTAATTTTAGAAGATATTTTAACAGGAGTTGGGTACTGAGCTGAATATGAGTACGATATATCATCCTGAGACCGACGGAGAGTCAAAGCGAACCATCCAGATTCTAGAGGATATGCTGAGAGCTTATGCTCTCAACTTTCAGGGTAGTTGGGCAGAGAATCTAGATCTGGCGGAGTTCTCCTACAATAATAGTTATCATGCGATCATCGATATGTCTCCCTACGAGGTCCTTTATGGGAGGCTATGCCACTCTATGGTTTGTTGGGCTGAGGTGGGTGAAAATCATCTCACAAATTTATAGTTGATTCAAGAGATGATGGAGAAAGCTTGGGTAATTCGATAAATAATCATGGAAGCTCAGAGCTGACAAAAGAATAGCCCTGAAGTTTTAGGTAGCTGATCATGTGATGTTAAAAGTAAGAGTGCGAACTGATAATCAATGATTCAGGTAGAAAGGGAAGTGGGCCCCATGGTACATCAGTCCCTTCGATATCCTGGAGCGAATTGGGGATGTATCATACCACTTGGCGTACCTCCATAGTTGTCCCAAGTCTATAACATGTTCCACATCTCTATGTTAAAGAAGTATCTTCACGATCGATGATGTGTCATCGACTGGATTCTCATCGAATTAGAGGAAGATATTATGTTTCCATGCGACCTATATCCATTTTGGACCTCGAGGATAGGGTTCTACGCAATAAGGTCATTCCTTTAGTAACCTTTTAGAGTTTTAGAGCATCGAATGTGTGACTTTGGAATGCGAGTCAGAGATGTGGAAGAAGCACTCAGAACTCTTTCCCTAGTTTGTTATCCTAATTTTGGGGATGAAATCTCCTAAAGGTGAGGACAATGTAATACCCTTGCCCAAGATTTTATTCATTTTCCTGTGTAAATTGTAATTATGTATAACCCTTGGGATTTGTATCAATGTATATGATATGCCCAAAGTACACCCTCTTACTGAGAGCAATCAAGCTCGGCCATTCTCACAGCCGAGGTGACCAAAAGCCTGCGACATCCATCCTCGGGGTCATCACTCAGAAGGTCGGCCTCAGCCAACATCACATCAACCTCAGTTGGGCATCAGTCGAGGTTAGCAGAAACTCATGGGTTCAACTATCCATCAACAACAATATCGGCCCCAGTCGATGTAACAAGTTATCACCTGAAGTCATCAAAGCACTCGCGGTCTCAATCATCAAACATCATAACAACATCGGCCCTGGCCGACGTTCTAAGTATCTAACCTCGCCTAGCATCCTAACCGAGGTCATCATGTAAGTTGGTCTCGGACATGAAAATGATCGGGCATCACCAACCTCGTACTCATCCAGGCCGAGGTTGGCACCAAACGAAGACAAACGAACATTCACAAGTACATGCATGGCTTAGAACACGTGGACAAATCTATTATAACTGAATCATTCCCTCCACGTGAGGGAATATTGAGGTCATCATTATTTAGTTAAGATCAGCCAGGTGTCATCCTTAAACTGGTTGGATCTTCATGCACATGCTCATTGCATGCTTGGGGGGTACAATACACCCCCAAACACTATATATAGAGGTCATCCTCTACCTTATAAAGGGATTCAAAATTATAACCCTAGCTGAAACTCTGTCATTTAACACAGTAGAGAGAGAAAGCTTGAAAGATTGTATCCATGGCCATTAGTGCCTTATTCAGTAATATTACTCACATACCCATAGTGGACGTAGGCCAGATTGGCTGAACCACTTATATATTGGTGTCTCTTCTCTTCTCTTCCCCTCACCTCTATCTCTTATATTTAGTATACTCTTGTGCTGCCATTATTATATACTGGTTTGAGCTTACAAACACCTTACCTTGTGGTGTTATTTCCAGCATCATCATTTTGGCATCGTCTGTGGGAACGAGAGGATTCTTCTCTTCCTTTTTTGCTGCTTAACCTCACCGAAGACTCTGGTGGTGAACCAGGCCTCATCCCTTGTTTTGAGCTATTTCACCATTGAAAGAGGTCCTTTAAGGTATTAAGCTCTCTAATATTTTCATTACAAGCTCTCTAGTCATAAACATGTGGCACCTGAGTTACCACCACCTCCTCCACCATCTGGTGTCGAAGGACCTAGTTCCAGCCAGGCACCACCCTAGTCCTAAATAGCTGAGGTAGCAGCAGTGTTGAGGTCCTTGGCTGCAACACAACAAGAAATGAAGGAGAAATTTGCCCAGCTCAGTTAAAATATGATCAGGCCACCTGGTGTCTCACCGGAGATGATTACTCCGGCACCTGTTCAACCCCATCCTAAAGCCAGGGGACCATCCCAGGCACCGCGAAAAGACCAACCTACCCCTCAGTGAAGGATGGATGTTGCTGACCCTAGACGTTTACGTCTGGGGAGGCAAGGAAACCCTTGCCCTAAGGATAGGTATGATGATATGGAGGCAGAAGATGCTCCAAAAGAATGAAGGGATCCATATGACGTTTCAAATAACACAGTGCGTCCTATACAGCAGAGCCGAGGTTATGGAGGAAGATGAGCCGAGGTTGGTGGTGCCCAATAAAGAGGATCAACTTTTGATCGCTTGAGCAGAGGTTCGGCCTTCGAAAGGCTCGGCCCAATTAATGACCTCAGGCAGAGGTTATCCATATCAAGAAGTGTGGTAGGCTCACAGAGGGAAGATGGATAACATCAGCCTCATCAGGGTTGACCCCATCATGGCCAACCCCAACATGGCCGAGACAGGGAGCAAAATGATGTCAATAGCCGATATTGTGCTACAGCTGGGGAACCCTCAGTCCACCCCTTGGAGGTGGCTGGGGACAACCTCGGCTAGGCCGATGTTGCTAAACCATGGAATGACTCCATTCAACGTGTGGAAGAGAGGATAGGGAACCTCATCAAAAGCCGAGACCCACTACAAAGGGGATTCTTAAAGGGCTCCCCATTTGTGGCAAGGATTGTCAACTTCCCAACCCCTGCTAAATTCAAACCACCAATGGTGTCTCCCAAATATAATGGAAGTACCAACCCTGTGCATCATATTGAGATGTACCAGTCTACAGCAGACATTCATTCAATCCCAGATGAGATGAGGTGCAGAGCTTTCTCAATCACTTTAACGGGAGTTGCACATATTTGGTTTACTTCTCTTCCGAAGAACTCTGCTGAGAACTTTAAGGGCTTGGCTGAATGGTTTATTCATAACTTCTGTTTTGGGGTAAGACCTTAAAAGAAGACCACTCATCTGTTGTACATCAAGCAAGTAAATAATGAGATCCTAAGAGACTACATAGCAAGGTTCAATAAGGAGAAGCTAGAAGTGGAAGATTACGAAGAGAATATTGTTATGATAGCCCTCATTGGAGGACTCCAGAAGGGGAATCTACTGTGGAAGCTTGCTGAAGACCCTCCCAAGTCCATGGCAGAGCTGTTGGCAACTACAAGAAGGGTCATAAATGCTGAAGAAGCTATGGCTACAAAATATGAGGATGAAAATGGAAGTAGCGGTGGGAAATTCCAAAAGAAAAAGGATGGAATGAAAAGGGTTACAGATGACAAGTTTGCACATTATACTCCTCAAACCGTGAGCTGCGAACACATCCTTAATGAAATAAAGAATAACAGGTCCCTCAGATGGCCGGAGAAGCTGAAGGGTCTTCCACATAAGAGGAATAAAAATCTTTTATGTGAGTTTCACCAAGATCACGGCCATATGACTGATAAATATTTTGCCTTGAAGGATGAGATTGAGAAAATGTTAAAGTCTGGGAAGCTCAAAAGGTGCGTGGATGGAAGAGCTTCTAAAAGGGGAAGAGATGACCCTAAGAAGAAGTGAAATGATGGATGTTGGGAAGATGCCTCTGACAGAAGAGTAGAGGATTCTGATGATGATGATGACGATCCAGACGTCCCACCAAAAGATGATAATATCCCAATGAAGAGAGATGATATGATCTCATTCGGGCTAAATACTATCTGTGGAGGTTTAGCAGGAGGAGGTTCAGAGGTCGTAGATCGCAATGCTCGCGTGGAAGAGGACAAGTCAGTAACCAAAGCTAAGTTCATGAACTTGGCATCTACAGAGGTGAAGCATGAGAAGAGAAAGAAAGTAAACATGGATACCCTCATAGTTGGCTTCTCAAGACTCGATTTCAAAGGTATCTTAGCTCCACACGATGACCCTCTGGTAATCACCACGAGGGTGCATGAGTGTGAAGTTGAGAGAATCCTCGTTAATGGTGAAAGCTCTGCGGATGTTATGTTCTGGCCCTGCTATAAGAGCCTAGGCCTGAGTAGAGCTAGGATTATACCATATCATCATCCGTTGATTGGATTCAATGGAGAAAAGGTCCATCTATTGGGAATATATGAGATGCACGTAAGAATGGGAGACGGGTGGCCTAAGAGGTTGACTAGAAAAATCAATTTTTTCATGATGGATGAAAACATCTTCTCAGCCTACAACCTCCTCATCGAACGAGTGGCCCTCAAGGAATTTGGGGTCATGCCTTCAACGGTTCACCAAATGCTAAAATTATCGACTCTTTATGGGGTAAGGGAAGTGAAAAGTGATCAAACCTTGTCACGGGAATGCTACTTTAACTCCGCGGAAGAAAGAGAGGCTCATAAGAGATCAATAACCACATACAATATTGATACGCTTGATCCCAGGGATGAAATAAAGTTAAAGAAGGGAGAGGTCACAGAATAGGTAGAACCCATCGTCCTCAAAGAGGACGAGCCAAAAAAAATGTTCAAATTGGCAAATCCCTAAGACCTGAGATCAAAGAAGAGATGGCGAAGCTTTTAAAGAAGATTCAAGGTGTCTTTGCATGGATCCATGCAGACATGCCAGGCATTGACCCTGAGATTATGTGTCACAAACTCAATATGGCAGAATATGCTAAGCCAATCAAGAAAAGAAGAAGATTTTACTCCAGGGAGAAGTATGATGTCATCAGGGAAGAGGTTAGAAAGATGGAAGAGGCCAAGTTCATCAGAGAGGTCATATACCCTAAGTGGTTATCTTACACCGTCATTATGCCAAAAGCTAACGTGAAATGGAGGACGTGCTTAGACTTCACTGATTTGAATAAGTCTTGCCCAAAAGACAGCTTCCCCTTGCCTCAAATTGATCAGATGGTAGATGCCATAGCACGGCATGAAATTATGAGTTTCATGGATGCGTATTCTAGGTATAATTAGATCTTCATGGATGATAAAGACTCAGAGAAGACAACATTCATCACAGATAAGGGGACCTATTGCTATAAGGTTATGCCTTTTGGCCTGAAGAACGTAGGGGCCACTTATCAGCGTCTTATAAATAGGATATTTGAAGATCAGATCATCAAAACCATGGGGGTATATATGGATGACATGTTAACAAAGAGCTTGAAGGCCTACACTCACGTGGTCGACCTGAAAAGGACCTTTGACACCATGGATCTATACCGGATGAAACTGAACCCAGCCAAGTGTGTCTTCGGAGTAGGAGCAGGAAAGTTCTTGGGATTCATCGTCAATCAGAGGGGAATAGAGGCCAACCCTGAGAAGATCAAGGCTATGATTGAAATGAAGACACCTAGAACCATCAAAGACATTTAGAGGCTGACCGAGAGAGTTGCTGCACTTAACAGGTTTGTCTCAAGAGCTACAGACAAGTGTCTTCCCTTTTTCAAGGTGCTTAGAAAGGCCTTCGAATGGGACAAAGAATGCGACAAAGCTTTTAATGAGCTTAAGTCCTACATGGGATCCCCTTTACTCTTATCTCGGCCTATTCTGGGGGAGAAGTTATATGTTTATCTAGTTGTTTCAGAATCAGCCATTAGTGCTGCCATAGTAAGGGAAGACGATGGATTGTAGAGGCCGGTATACTTCAATAGTAAAGCTCTTCAAGGGTCCGAACAGAACTACCCTAGAATGGAAAAGTTAGCATATGCCCTGATACACGATTCTAGGAAGATGAAGCCATACTTCTAAGCCCACTATATGGTCATCCTCATTGATTACCCTCTTAGACAAGTCCTCCATAAGCTTGAGAAGTCAGGCAGGCTGATGACCTGGGCCATTGAGTTGGGGAAATATGACATTGTTTATCAACCAAGGGTGGCCATCAAAGGGTAGGCACTGGCAGACTTTGTTGCTGAGTTTACATGGGAAGAGGTTGACAGTGAGATTAATCAAGAGGTTGCAGATAAACCAGACAGTAATGTCTTCCAAAATCTGGACAAGGTTATGTTAGGAAAAGTCAGAAGATGAATAGTTGAGAATGAGGAAGACAGGTACCTCTTCAGGCAAGGGACCCTATCAGAGAAAAACTTCTCTTCGGATGAAGATGTTTAGAACCTCTTCGTGGATGGATCGTCCTGTAAAAGCAGAAGTAGAGCAGGGCTGATAGTGTCAGCATCGGATGGTACCGACATTGAATATGCACTAAGGTTCAACTTCAAGACATCGAACAATGAGTCAGAGTATGAGGCCTTAATAGCAGGCCTCTCTTTAAAAAAGCTCGTAGTGTTAGATAACTCCTAGTCCATAGTGACTCAAGGTTCGTCATCAACCAAATCTTAGGAGTATACGAGGCCAAAGATGAAAGGATGGCCAGATACCTGAGGAGGGTGAAAATAATGCTAGAAATCTTCAGAGAAGTGAAGATGAAGAGGATACCCCGATTAGATAACAGTCGGGCAGATACACAAGCAAGGTTGGCTTCAGCAACGAGGACAGACATCAGAAGAACAGTACCAGTCGAGATTCTTCTCAAATCGACCATTAAAGAAGAAGAAGGGGTTACTAGACCTTGCCTCAATTTAAATCTAGGAGCCTCGTGGATGGATCCTCTTATCGTACATATCAGACAGGGAGAGCTGCTAGAATCAAAGTTGGAAAGGAGAAAGTTGAGGTATAGGGCTGTTAAGTTCTCAATTATAGGAGACGTCCTGTATAAAAAAGGCTTCCTACTCCATCTACTCAGATGTGTCCACCCCTTAGAGGTCCCATATGTACTGTAAGATGTACATAAGGGTTTTTACTCCAGTCACATAGGAGGAAGGCCTAGCTAAGAGGATAATTACACAGGGGTACTTGTGGCCGACCTTGGCCAAAGATGTTGTTGCCTATTTGAAGAAGTGCGATAAGTGCCAGAGATTATCCACTATCCCTCATCAATTGATGATGTCAATCAGTTCTCCTTGGCCATTTGTAGTATGGGGGATTAATTTGGTAGGATCGTTGCCAAGAGCTGCAAATAACTATCGATTTTTCATAGTAGCTATTGATTACTTCTCCAAGTGGGTAGAGTCAGAGCCAACGATTACCATCACCAAGTAGAAGACCTTTCAATTCATATGGAAGAACATTATATGCAGGTACGGTCTTCCAAACACCCTCATGTCAGATAACGGAATGTAGTTCAAGAATATCTCTTTAGAGAAATACTGCGAAAGAGTCAGGATCAAGCAGTTCTTCTCTTCTCCTGGCCGACCTCAAGCAAATGGTTAGACTGAGGTCACGAATTGAAAAATCCTTGATGGGATTAAGAAGAGGTTAGAAGATGCCAAAGGGAGATGGATAGAAAAGGTGTATGCAGTATTATGGGCCTACAGGACGACAGTAAGGACACCAACGAGGGAGACCCCATTTATGTTGGCCCATGGCTCAGAAGTTGTCATTCCTACAGAGGTAGGACTACCCACTCATAGAGTTCATACCTATGACCCCAAGAGGAATGGGGAAGAGAGAAGACTTGATCTGGATTTGATCGAAGAAAGAAGAGAAGATGCGGAGATAAGACAGGCAGCCTACCAGCAAAGAACTGCAAGGTTCTACAACCAAAGGGTAAAATCAAGACCTATAGTTGTGGGAGATCTGGTCCTTAAGAAGATGTTGCAGAAGTAAAATAAGCTCCACCCAAACTGGCATGGTCCTTACAAAATAGTCGATGAGGTTGTACCCGGCACCTACCGGCTATAAAATCTCGAAGGGGAACCTTTCTCCAATCCTTGGAACGCTGACCACTTGAAGAAATATTACATATGATGTTGTAGTTATTTCTTTGTAATCCATGTATCATTTTATGAAGAGGATGTTAATAAAAAGATAAATTTATGTGTCAATACTATGTTTCATTATGCTTATATATCATTAATTTGGTGAAAAGTATGAGGTGAAACATCATATTAAGGTAACCTCAGACCTTAAAACATCATTAATTTGGTGAAAGGTATGAGGTTAAACATCATATTATGGTGGCCTCAGACCTTAAACATCATTAATTTGGTGAAAAATATGAGGTGAAACATCATAATTTGATGACCTCGGACCTTAAACATCATTAATTTGGTGAAAATTATTAGGTAAACATCAAATTAGGGTGACCTCAAACCTTAAACATCATTAATTTGGTGAAAATTATGAGGTAAACATCATAATTTGATGACCTCGGACCTTAAACATCATTAATTTGGTGACAATTTATGAGGATAAAACATCATAATTTGATGACCTCGGACCTTAAACATCACTAGTTTGGTGAAAATTGTGAGGTAAACATCATAATTTGATGACCTCGGACCTTAAACATCATTAATTTAGTGAAAGGTAAGAGGTAAAAATCATATTATGACAACCTCAGACCTTAAACATCATTAATTTGGTGAAAATTATGAGGTAAACATCATATTAGGGTGACCTCAGACCTTAAACATCATTAATTTAGTGAAAATTATGAGGTAAACATCATAATTTGATGACCTCAGATCTTAAACATCATTAATTTGGTGACAATTTATGAGGATAAAACATCATAATTTGATGACCTCAGACCTTAAACATCACTAGTTTGGTAAAATAATGAGGTGAAACATCATTATATGGTGACCTCAGACCTTGAACATCATTAATTTGGTAAACATTATGAGGTAAATGATTAGGCATAAATTCTTCACATTTATCCCCTTAATTTCGGTATTTTTATGATCTCGTGCGGTGTAAATAGCTTGGATTTGGCTTATACTTATTCTACTAACCCTTTTTGGCAATTATTTCATATTTTGTGTATCTCTTATGTGTTTTACAGGTATTTCATGAAAGTTAGTGCCAAAGAGAACTCAAAACAGTGAAAGAAAACCAAGAAACGGGGAGTAAAGG
Source organism: Sambucus nigra (assembly GCA_949130495.1). Lineage (NCBI taxonomy): Eukaryota > Viridiplantae > Streptophyta > Magnoliopsida > Dipsacales > Adoxaceae > Sambucus > Sambucus nigra. The sequence continues at coordinate 325,781 of CASBWL010000486.1, forward strand.
GCATTTTTGTAATTTTTCAGCCTTATTCCGGAGGTGGGGCCAACTGGAAATTTGAAGAGATTTCAACTATAAGAACACTAGAAAAACGTCACCTCAATTGGAGTCCCGGTGTGAAAGTTATGAGCAGATAAAGATAGAAGAAAAAGTCAAATAAAGAGAGGACCGATCCGCCCAGAAATTAAAAGAACCGGTCTGCACAGTCACATTCCAGAGGACCCTGGACCGAAGACGGATCGAAACTGAAGAAAAATAAAAGAATCGGTCTGCCACGGACCGATCCTCCTAAGAAATAAAAGAACCGGTCTGGATCCAAGGCAAACCGGTTCGGAGGAGGACATGACCGGTACGGATCAAGGCAAACCGATCCAAAGGACGAGAGGATCGGTCCGGCTATCGTAATTTTAATTTTCTAATCTTCCTCTAATGGAGAGTCCTAGTGCAGCTAAAACTCTTGGAGTCTTTGAGGGTATATAAACCCGTTTTATTATCATTCTTAGCACGGAGAATTAGTATAATTTTCCATACTTTTCTGTAAAACCCTAGTTTAGAGATAGTTTACAATTTTAATTCCAAGATTGAAGCTTATTCAGATTTCTGTGATTCCAAGTGTTCTTAATTACTACTTTTGCTGCTTTGGTAAGATTAGGAGTTACTTTTCTTCAGTCAAATTCCTTTCTACATCATTCCATAAATTTTTCTTAGTTTAATCATGGTTTTCTGCCATTCAAAGATTGTTTTCATTACTTTCAGCATGCTAGGCTAGATTTTCTAAGGTCGGGATACATGAACCTAGCCTGATGTGATATTTGTATGTGTATAACATTAATCCTATGAATTTAGTGATTTATTACGATCGTATTGCGTAGGACATGACAATTGTAGATCTTTGGATCTCGTTTGCTTCCGGATAACCGGGATGCTTTAGAATGCAATTCGAGTGTAACTTCGTAATACCGATTTACTCGTCCTCTGATTAAGTATGGTGCGGGCTTGAACCTCATATACGTAATGCTTGGGAGTACTAAATTCTGGGTCTAATTAATTAGTTAAATTTATGATTAGTATTATACCTGCAATACACTAGGGTTGGGGGATTATATTCCCATCCTGTTTTTCTCATCACATAGTTTAAAGTTTTAAATCATTCTTCATCAGTATTTTAGGTAATTTAGTATAATTGCATCTTTTCATAATTTCATAATCTCACTTAATTGTAGTCCATTCCCACAAACCAACCATTTTTTCCTTTCCATTAGAGTCAGAGTCAAGATTCCTTCGTCTTTCCAGTCGTTACGACTTCATTGTCCTATTTCCCTGTGGATACGATCCTGACTTACCGGGTTTATTACTAACGCGACAGGCTTGCACTTGAGCCTAGAGTGAATGCACATTAGAGACACTTTCTGAGTCGCGTCAAGTTTTTGTGGTCCGCCACGGACCAGTTCACTCAAGAAATAAAAGAACCGGTCTGGATCCAAGGCAAATCGGTCCGGAGGAGGACAGGATCGATCAGGATCAAGGCAAAACCGATCCGGAGGAGGAGAGGACCGGTCCGACTGTCATAATTTTAATTTTCTAATCTTTCTCTAATGGAGAGTCCTATTGCAGCTAAAACTCTTGGAGTCTTGTAGGGTATATAAACCCGTTTTATTATCATTCTTAGCACGGAGAATTAGTATAATTTTTGATACTTTTCTGTAAAACCCTAGTTTAGAGATAGTTTACAATTTTGATTCCAAGATTGAAGCTTATTCAGATTTCTGTGATTCCAAGTGTTCTTAATTACTGCTTTTGCTGCTTTGGTAAGATTAGGAGTTACTTTTCTTCAGTCAAATTCCTTTCTACATCATTACACAAATTTTCCTTAGTTTAATCATGGTTTTCTGCCATTCAAAGATTGTTTTCATTACTTTCAGCATGCTAGGCTAGATTTTCTAAAGTCGGGATACATTAACCCAGCCTGATGTGATAGTTGTATGTGTATAACATTAATCCTTTGAATTTAGTGATTTATTATGATCGTATTGCGTAGGAACATGACAATTGTAGATCTTTGGATCTCGTTTGCTTCCGGGTAATCGGGATGCTTTAGAATGCAATTCGAGTGTAACTATCGTAATACCGATTTACTCATCCTCTGATTAAGTATTGTGAGGGATTGAACCTCATATACGTAATGCTTGGGAGTACTAAATTTTGGGTCTAATTAATCAGTTAAATTTACGATTAGTATTATACTTGCAATACACTTGGGTTGGGCGATTGTATTCCTGTCCTATTTTTCTCATCACATAGTTTAAAGTTTTAAATCATTCTTCATCAGTATTTTAGGTAATTTAGTATAATTGCATCTTTTCATAATTTCATAATCGCACTTAGTTGTAGTCCATTCCCACAAACTAATCATTTTTTCCTTTCCTTTAGAGTCAGAGTCAAGATTCCTTCGTTTTTCCAGTCGTTCAACTTTGGTGTCCTATTTCCCTATGGATACGATCTCGACTTACCGGGTTTATTACTAACGCGACAGGCTTGCACTTGAGCCTAGAGTGAACGCACATTAGATACACTTTTTGAGTCGCGTCAGTAAACATCATAATTTGATGACCTCATACCTTAAGGTAAGCATCATTATATGGTGGCCTCAAACCTTAAGGTAAACATCATTATATGTTATCCTCAGACTTTAATATAACATGCGATAAGACACAAAGTAATGTAGGCCGAGGAAGATGGCATTAATAGTTACCATTGAACAGTCAGAGTTACAAAGCAAATGTGACAAAATATGCTGATCAGTGTTCGCAAAAATTACAGACGAAAAGAAACAAAAATTACAAGTTAAAAGCTTCACAAAGAAAGGCCTAGGAATCTGCAGCAATAGTCATGTGTTCTTGGCCGACGTTGGTCACCTCTTTCGTATCATCCTGAGGATTAGCCTCTTCAGGTTTAGTAACCTCCAAGGGAGAAGTCTCTTTAGAAGCAGTGGCGGCCTCCTCAACCTCTTGCAAGGCTTGAGCAAACTGAGGATTACCAAGGCCTAGACCAACAAAATCTGAGGCAGTCAAACTCCCTGACTCTTTTTCCTTGGAGGCTCCCCATTTACCAGTTGCTTTAATACCTCTTTCATGGTATTTAAATCCAAAGCTGATGAACTCATCAGAGGCCTTATAGTCTGCAAGGATCTTCTCTGAGGCATCCTCTAATGAAGCTTTGAGTGCAGCATCTACTTTGGTCTTAAGGGTATCATCTTTAGCCTTCAGGGCTATGTCATGGTCCTTCTTGAGCTTGGACACATCCCTGTCCCTCTACTTAATAAGGCCCTTATTCTTGTAAACCTCTTCCTTCAGATGTTCAACCTCTGAATTTAAAGAGGCATGAACCTTCAGAGCTTCTTTTCCCTTCTCTATGAGGGGCAACTTCGTTAGGGTCCAGTCAATAAAATGATGCATGGATAAGATACCATGTAGTGGAAAGTCAAACGTATGAGCATAGTCTAACTTACAAAAAGCCTAGGTTAAATGGAAGAGCAAAGTAGCAGAGGTTAGTACCTAAATAGACCTGTGGAGGTTGAACTCGGCCAGTTAAGGGATATCCAGAGAGAGTAGGAAATGCTTATCCTCTTCGATCATTACAGAGCCGATGGTATCAATAGCCTTCAGACCATGGCCAATCAAACTATTGTTGATCTTCAGTTGATCCAGACGAGCATCCAAAACGTCATCTGTGGAGATAGGGATCACATGATCCCCTTTCTGAGTCTTGCTTTGCCTCTGATGCTCCGAGTTTATTACAGACTTCCTTTTCTTCATAATATCGGCCTTAGAAGTGCCGATGTTGTGTTTGGGAGGAGTAGGGACTATATTTTTTCCCACCTTCTTCATCAACTTCACGAGACTTGGGGCAGACGTTTCCCAAAGATCATCAGAAATACCTTCAGGACGTTTTGCAAAAAGAAGTATCTGAAATTAGTAAATCAGAGGTATGAAAAGTTAGAGGTACAACTTATGGAAAATAATACTTACGAAGCTCGAACAAAGGACTACCCCCAAGCCAGTCTCAAAGAGGTAATAGGGGGTCATCAGATGTTCATATTTCACCAGATAACCCTGTTCCCCCTGCTCTTGAAGATCCTTAACCTTTTGAAGGTTATCCTGGCTAAGCCCAGGGTCGGCTTTAGCAGCAAGTGACACCTTACCCCACCTCAGAGGTGTCCTCGAATCCAATAATGAAGAGGTAGCACATGGACCGAATTCCCATACCCCTAAGGTGAATAAGTACTGAGGTTTCCAGTTGTGATTTGAGGTCTGGGTAACCAAAAACATATTTTTCTCAGACTTCCTATCTAAGAAATGGTAGTAGCTAGGGTGGTTTTTGGCAGAGGAAGGGATATAGCAACCTGTGAAGACCCTAACTGGAAGGTCTGAGTGATGGACTTCCCTCTAAAGTGTGATGGACTTCCCTCTAAAGTATGATGGCCCTAATCATCACCCTCCAGGCATTGGGGCATAATTATGAAGGGGCTAGATTTATATGGGAAAATATGGCTCTAATTGAAGGATGGATAGGGAGACGGAAGCCCAACTTAAACATTTGCTCATAAACGCAGATCTCCCCATCTCGGCAATTAAAGGCCCTGTCACCCCTCAGAGGTCTCCTAAGCTTAATGGAAGGGCCTATAGAGTAGAGGTGCCTAAAAGCTAAGAGGTCATACTCACTAATGGAGCTATTAATTTTGGCTGCCTCAGAGGTGTCAATATCGCTCTCATGACCATCATCTGCATCCCTAGCAACGTCAGCCTCGGTAGGTGCAGGGACACAATCAGGAAACCTCTGAGCAAACTCAGCCCTTGTGGCAGTCGATAGGGGGATAGCATCAATAATGGGGGGAATGGCCACGCTTGGCTCTATAACGTCAACATTGGAAAAAGTTTGTGAGGTTCTAGCACCATTGTGAGATGAGGCACGGCTCGTAACCTCGGCCTGATCAGGGGCCTGATCATGCCTAATAGAGTAATTCATAGCCTCTTGGAAAGAATCTACAGACATAGGGTCTGAGGTAGATGACTCAGACTCATATATAGGTGTTGGTTCTATTGGAGCCTCTGTGGGCTCGGCTGGCTCAGGGTATATTACCTTCATATGTGGAGTAAAGATAGGTCTGAGGGGGAAGGCCTTAGCCCTATGATCTTCCTCTTGTTCTAGCTCTATCTTCCTTATTTTTTCAAAGGTCTTCTCGTGAAAGGAAGGTAACTGTTCTATGAGTTGATAGAGAGGTCTGAGCATATGGAGGATAACCCTATACTTAGGACCTAAAACCACAAATAGACAAATAATTTGACTCAACCTAAATAAGGATCAAATAGGGAAAATGGAAGGTTTTTTTAACTAAGAACACCTAAGAAAAGGCTACCAAAATATGCAAAGGATGGCCAAAAAACCCAAAAACTCACCAGAAAACACAAGCCTTCACCAGGAAATGCAGAAATGAAAAACAAAAGGCTAAAAATGGAAGGAAGAGGATTAAAGTGGTACCTGGCTGATTGTGAAATAAGGAAGAATTGGTTGGAAGCAAAGAAACCCTTAAAATCAGGCAACTGGTTCGACCTTGAAGAGAGAGAATCATAGAGAAAACTCAAGCGGGAAATGAAAAACAAATGAAAAAGAAAGAAGAAAAGTGGGTTTTAAAACCACAATCATTTTAGCGTGCATCCCAAGGCCCGTCATTGCCATGGGAACCCAAAGGACCAAACCATAATCATACCGCCTCGACAGACACGCCAACTACTTCAGCAAATGACATGTGTCAAGAGAATATTGGTACACAAGAGAACTTAGACTCGGTCTTGCAATACCCCTCAATTACCTACTCACATAGGTAACTAAGGGCTAGGGGTGATTGATATGCCCAATGTACACCCTTTTACTCGGAGCAATCAACCTCGGCCATTCTCACAGCCGGGGTAACCAAAATCCTATGACATCGATCATTAGGGTCGCCACTCAAAAGGTCGGCCTCAGCCGACATCGCATCAACTAAACATCAACCTCGGTTGGGCATCAGTCGAGGTCAGTAGGGACTCATGGGTTCAACCATCCATCAATAACAACATCATCCCCAGCTGACGTTACAAGTTATCACCTGAAGTCAACAAAGCACTCGCAGGCTCAATCATCAAACATCATGACAACAACGGCCCTGGCCGACGTTCTAAGTATCTAACCTCAGTTGGCATCCTAGCCGAGGTAAGGATCGGACATAACCAACCTCGTACTCATCCAGGCTGAGGTTGGCACCAAACGAAGACAGCCGAGCATTCACAAGTACATGCATGGCTTGGAACACGTGGACAAATCTGTTACAATTGAATCATTCCCTCCACGTAAGGGAATATTGAGGTCATCATTATTTAGTTAAGATCAGTCAGGTGTCATCCTTGCACCGGTTGGATCTTCATGCAGATTCTCATTGCATGCTTGGGGGGTACAATACACCCCCCAAACACTATATATAGAGGTCATCCTCTACCTTGTAAAGGGATCCGAAATTATAGCCCTAGTTGAAACTCTGTCATTTTACACAGTAGAGAGAGAAAGCTTGAGAGATTGTATCTATGTCCATTAGTGCCTTATTTCAGTGATATTACTCACACACCCACAGTGGACGTAGGACAGATTGGCTGAACCACTTATATATTGGTGTCCCTCATCTTCTCCTCACCTCTATCTCTTATATTTAGTATACTCTTGTGCTGCCATTATTATATACTGGTTTGAGCTTGAAAACACCTTACCTGGTGGTTTTGTTTCCAGCATCATCAGTATATATAGATGGTTGTTGGTAATTGAATATTCATATGGCCGTTCTGGAATTTGATGGGAATATAGTCGGCTAATCTAGAATTATGAAATGTTTCCCTGTTCTAACTAAAGTGAGGGTTGTTCGAATGAGATCCCCATCTCATTCAAATGAAGTCCCTTTTGGTTCGAATGAGGAGCCATTTCATTTTAACGTACTTTCAACGAACCACATTTGTATAAAATTTATGCACCTTATTAGTATGTTGTTCGAACGAGACGTGATCTCGTTCGATCGACCGCATTTAAAATTTACTATTTTGGATTTCCCTTGCGTGCTGTCACATTTTGGACCCTTGAATTGGTGAGGTGTCGATCTGTGAAGGCACCAGATGATCAAAAATGTGTTTGGTGAGTTTGGCTTGGGTTTTAAATCATTTTTATGGGTTATTTTGGGGTTATAAGAAGCGAGAGAGGGTGGGTCTTCCCCCACCATTTTCATCAACCATATTTCCTCTCTCTCTTTAAGTTTCAAGAGTTCATCTTCTTCTCGAAGTGTTTTCCACCATAGTTACACCTTTCTAGCACCATAATACACCATTATACACAATTTCCAAGACTTGTTCTTCATCTACAAGCTTTATTAAGGGTAGAAGCGAGTAGAGTCAAGCAAGTAGGATAACCTTTGGAGTATTTTGGAGGGATTTTTGGAGTATTTGGAGCTAGGAACTTCCATCTTCATCTTCTCCTTTGTCTCCTCCTCAAACCATAAGGTAGGGTTTTCCTCTTCCTAAGATTTCAAAGTTTCTAACTATTAAAAATGTGTAGGATACATGCTAGATAAGATTTAATGCCAAAAATAAAGTTATTTGTTAATATTTTCAAGTCTTACAAAAATGGGTCTTTTATGAATAAATGGCATTTTTACCTTGAAAAATAGGAAGAAATAATGAAAAATATAAACGCATGATTAATATCTTGTTTAGTTCATTTTGAGAAATTTGTAGGCTTGAAATCCTCCTTAACATGTAGAGATTCATCTAGTATTATAGAAGATGAAATTTTAGACTTGATAAATCATATTGAAATGGGTTTTATAAGTCGAAAACATCCCTAATTATGTGTTATAAATATTATTTGAATAAAGAAAAATGATATTTGAAGTCACATGAAATAATAGGCTAAGTAGTGGACATTTGGCCAAAATGGTCTTTAAGTGGTTGAATGTATTTTATGTAGAAGACATAAAATAATTAAGCACGATTTGGGCATAAAATCATATAAAGGATGTTTTGAATGAAAATGTTGATCTTAGTGCCATAATGAATTAAATATGTTTTTCATAAAGTTATGATGAAAAAGGGGTAAAATAATAATTTTTACTAAAATTAAGGGTCCTAGTGGTTGGACTTCCTCGTTAGACCTTTTTGGTTAGTTTTTGTGAAAAATGGATAATGTATAAAATATCACGTTGACAAGATGGAATGGTGATATAAACCGTAGAGATGATGAAAATGGTAATATGATGGAATAATGTGGACATTAGCCAAAAATATTAAAACACATTAATATGGACTCGAATGACATTAGAAATAATTAAGAGGGCCCGGAGCCATGGGGTGAAAAACCCAAAATCAATGGCCAGAGCATATAGTAGCATAATTGGTAGTGTGGAGCCCGTTAAAGTATACGGATATTGGAAGATTCCAAGAAAAGATAATGGAAAAAGTAAATGATATATAATGGTTGTGCTCGGAAATATTTAAGTAAGACAACCTAATGAAATGTGATAAAAAGGAGACTAATGAATAAAATATGATAAATAGTCTCTAGACCTGGTAAAGGATGGTATGAAATGGATAAGTGTGAGTTTGTGCTCATCGCTCGAGTGCATTGCATGGTAGTTGCATGAATACTAGTTAAAATGTGAAAAGTTTTCAAAATTGATTATAATACATGTTATATGTATAGTATTTTTGTAGAAAACGTATAGCTTAGTATTACCCACCATGCTGACCGTTCTCTCACCCCTACTTTTATGTTAAAACCCCTACCTCCACGCTATGTACTTCTAGTAGGGACATCGGGAAAGACGCGGGTAAGGCCCCAGAAGGCAATCAACATCATTAGTGCTCTGTAATTTTATTTAAATTATCTTTTGAAACATTGGTAATTCGGGACTCTAAACATTTTATTCGGCCCTTTGGCCCTGGTTTGTAATAATACAGGAATGATTATAGTTTATTTCTTATTTAATTAGCATTGTGAATTATATCAGATCTTTATAAAAAAACTTTCAAATTGACTTAATTATTTAAAGTGGCCACCCCTTTTTCAACTCAAAATCGGTAAATTAATATTTAGTAACAGTAAAAATAAAAAAGGGGCTTTTTTTAAATAATAAAATTGGACTTCCCCCCTCCCCCTTTAACTTCTTGATTCGGTGCAGATTGACCCAACGGTGACCAAAACCCGGGTTGGGGTGTTAAAAGTTTTATATTGCACCACTCCTTTTCTAAGAAGGAGGCCAACATTATCAATGACCTCATGTCGAGAATTAAGAAGTATGCTAAAGTGGAAGATGTTTTGGTTGGCATACATCAAGATAATGCCCGACCAAATTCGACCAAGAACAAAGATAAAAATACTGCTTCTAAAAGGGGGAACTTGGCAGAATGGGGAATCTAAGGGAGACAATAAGGATAACTCCACCAAGGTGCATCGTTACATAAACATCGTGTTCAAGGAGTCGAGTCTACAAAATCTTGAACAAGATTAAAGATCAATAATATTTCAAGTGGCCAAGGAAGATACAGGGGACCCATCAAAGAGTAACACCACCCTGAGATGTTCCTAATACAGGGAGTATGAGCATAAGACTCAAAACTACAAGACACTCAAGTCACACCTAGAGGACCTCTCCTAGATAGGTCACCTAAACAACTAAGTAACAAAGAAAAATGGGAAAGTTCTTATAGAGCTAGACCAGAAACCCAATAATCTCCTAAATAATGATGATATGGGATATGAGTTTGCGGTTATCCGTGGCACCACAAATTTAGACCAGATTCTCTATGGATGGAGTTGAAAAAAGATACAATGGTCATAAAGGCTTTCCAAATCGGCCTCATTAAGACCTCGATCGAAAATGGCAATGACCAAAAGGTGCTGACTATAGTAAGCATATAGTCTTCACCAAGGAAGACCTGGTCGGAGTTAAAAGTATGCATTACGATGCACTAGTAATCACTCTCAAAATTGCCAACTGGGATTTAGACAAGCTACTAGTTGACTATGGTAGCTTTTTAGAAATTATGTACCTCAAACTGTTCAACAAACTCAACCTCAATATGGATGATATGAAAGATGTGACCATCCATTTTGTCAGTTTTACTGGAAGGATGACCACGTCCTTAGGAAAGGTATTAGTTCCAATGCAAACTATAAATATCTCAAAGTTGATCGAGTTTCTAGTGATGGACATTAAGTCCCCCTATAATGCAATTTTAGGATGAGGATGGATCCACACCATGAAGGTTGTCCCCTTCACTTATCACCAAAAGCTTAAATTCATCGCTAACTGGGGAATAATCGAGATACGGGGAAATTAGGTTGCTGTTTGGCAATGTTTATCATTTCCATCAGGCCTAAGTAAGTGAAGAAAAATGATAAGGTGATCACGGAGGAGGCGTCCATATAGGGGATTTCCCCTTCTAATTTATAAGTAAATTATAAGAGAAAGGGGGTGGTAGAAAAAAGAGTGGACCCACAGATAGAGCCATGGAACGATTGTAAAAAGTTATGATCAACGACTATCACCCAGAGAAAAAAATTATGATCGGTGGTTCCCTAACTAATCATGAAAAAGAGGAATTGATTTGTCTACTCATAACGAATCAAGATGTATTCTCCTGGAAGACTTATGGCATGCCTCGTATTGATCCTAAAGTCATGTGCCATGAACTTCACGTGGAACCAACATTCCCACCAATCACACAAAAGGCAGGATGAATAACCCCTAAAAAGGCAAAAGTAGTAGAAGAGGAAGTAGGGAAAATTCAGGAGGCAAGGTCAATTAAAGAAGTTCAATTCTCTAAAATGGATGTGAAAACCAGTCGTGGTCAATAAGAGCAATGGGGAATGAAGATTTTGTATAGACTTCACCGCTTTTAATAAAGCATATCCCAAATACAACTTTCCTTTTCTAAAGATCGATCAATTGGTCGACCCCACAGCAAGCCATGAATGGATGAGTTTCCTAGATTCTTACTCAGGGGTACCATCAAATCCCTCTGTTCGGACCTGACTATGAAAAGACTTCATTCATCACTACCCTTGGCCTATACTTTTATACACTTATGCCATCTAGGATTAAGAATACATGAGCGACCTGCCAACGGTTGGTCACTAAGATGTTCAAACTTAAGCTGGGTGACCCCTTGGAAGTCAACATAGATGATATGCTAGTAAAAATCATATACAAAGATGATTATCTGGTAGATCTTATGAAGACATTCGATGTCCTCTAATACTATAGAATAAATCTCAATGCAACTGGGTACTCCTTCGCAGTCTAGATCGAGAAGCTCTTAGGTTACATGGATAACCACGTGGGACGAAAGCTAATCCCGACCAGATCGAAGCAATAAATAGTGTTAATCCGCATAAGACAATCATGGATGTACACAAATTTACATGCATGTTGGCATACCTTAATAGCTTCATCTCTAAATCTTTTGAAAAATGTTCACCATTCTTTCAACTCTTGAAAAAAGAGAAGGGTCAATATTAGAACGAAGAGTATTCTAAAGAACTTGAAGAAATCAATCTATACCTCAGTCGACCACCTCTGCTCGGGGTCCCAGATCTTGGTGATCCATTCTATGTGTATCTCATAGCGTCCGATCACGCAATAAGTGCAACCATAGTATAAAAGAAAAAGCGGCTCTAAGCCCCAATTTAATGTGTTAGCATGAAATTGCCTGACACCGAGAAATTCTACCTTTGTTTGGAAAAGATGGCTTACTGATTGGTAATTGCCTCCCGAAAGTTGAAACATTATTTCAAAATCCACTCTATCATTGTTATCACCTCCTTACCACTTAGGGAGTCCTCATAAAGGACAACCTCCCTTGACGGATGTTCAAGTGGTGGTGGAACTAAGGAGGTTTGATATCTTTTACCAACCTATAATTTCTATCAAAGGATAAACGTAAGAAGATTTCATTGTTGAGTTCATTGGAGGGCATGCGCTTAAATAAAGGGAACTTCTCGACCAAGCAACCACTGAGGAGTTCAATAAACTCAATAAATGGATGCTCTACTTTAATGGGGCTTCCAACTCGACAGTGGCAATAATGGGAATTGTCTTAGTAACACTAAATCACACTATGCTCGAGCACGGAATAAAATATGGCTTTGAAGCATCTAACAATGAGGTTGAATACAAGGCCCTCATCAACGGATTGAAGAAGGATTTATCCATTGACGTAAGTCACCTTGAAGTCTACTACGATTTAAGTACGGCATCCAACCAAATATCAGGATACTATAATGCTAGATATGAACACATGTCGGCATACTTACATATCGCATAAGACCTTATTTTTAAGTTCAAGAACATCCAAATCAACCGTTTCCCTAATGAAACGGTAATTACGTAGATGCTCTGGCCACTTTGGCATCAGCTATTGACTCTAATGTTAGGAGAATAATTGAAATAAAATATATATCCTAGCTAAGCATCTTGAATCCAAGGTCACCGAGAAGTTCTCAATACATAAAAGGCTCCAACCTGGATGGATACGATCACTACTTATTTGCGAGAAGATATACTACCTATCAATAAAAGGTAGGATCATCATATCAAAGTCAAAGATTCTCGATTTTACCTATCCCCTAATGGAAAGATTTATATGCGAAATTTGATGATGCCTTACCTACAATTTATGCACCCCAACGACGTCGACTATGTCCTACATAAAGGAATTTGTGAAAGTCATGATGGAAAAAGGTCTTTGGTGTTCATCGCCATAAAAAAGGGATTTGGTGGCCATACATATAAAAGGATTCAGTCTCATATGTAAGGAAGTGTAAGAAGTGTCAATTATTCTCGCCCATGCTTTATCAGTTAACCGGTGACCTTAAATCCTTAACCAGTCCATGGCCTTTTAGCCCCTACCCATGCTTCATCGGTCAATTATTCTCGCCCATGCTTCATCAGTTAGGGTTGGACATTATTAGCCCCTACCCATAATACCAGGAAATCATAAGTATATTTCGGTAAGCATAGACTACTTCACCAAATGGATAGAAGTTGAGCTTGTAGAAAACATAAGGGACACTAATATGATTAGATTTATTTTTGGGAATATAGTTACTCATTTTGGCATTCCGTCACTGATAATGGAACATAATTCAAAAGTGGGCCATTCCAGGACTTCTGTAAAAACCAAGAAATCAAGCACTACTAATGTTTAGTGGCTTATTCCCAAAGCAATGGGAAGGCCGAATCTTCCAAAAAAATAGTGCTCGGTGGGATGAAGAAGATATTAAAGAATTCTAAAGGCATTTGGGTTGATGAGTTTCTCCATATCTTTTAGGCATATCAAACAATGCCTAGGAGGTCGATTCGGGAAATTCCCTTTTATTTGACCTCCGAAATGAAAGACATAATTCTAATAGAAGCAGTTTTGTTGACCATAAAGAGCAATGATGTCAATCAATACACAAATGAAGAAATCATAAGGACCGAACTCAACCTGGCCAAGGAAATGAAAGAATAAGCCCTAATTAAACTAGCTTCCTATAAATAATAGTTGGTTGAGTATTAAAACAAAGGCATTAATCTGAGGAACTTCCAAGTTGGATATTATGTGCTAAAGAAGGTCATCGGCAACACAAGAAAACCGGCAGACGACCAATTGGGTCCTAACTGGGAAGGACCATTCAAAGTCACCAGAGACGATCTCCAAGGAGTTTACCATATAAAAATAATGGAGGGAAGGGAGATAACTAGGGCCTTCAATCTGGCCAACCTTAGGAAATTTTATTTTTAAAGTATATTTGCAAGTGTCATTCTAACTTTTGAATATTTGAAAGATATAATTAATGCAACCAATTTTTTCTTATTGTTCAAGTGGAGGGCCAAATTTGATCAAATTATTAACATCATTATGGTAAGGCTATTGTTGTTATAATTATATTAAAATGTGTCTAACCTAATTATGGTCATCACTTTTATGCCTTGATGAGATTTGAATTAATCATATTCTAATGTTACATTTTTTGTCACTAAAAAACACGAAAGCATCAAAGAATTTCCCAAGTAAGAAAAATACCTACGGGGGATACCTGGTCACTAAGTGTCATGACTTTGGTCCAATAAAATCCTGAATAGGTGGATGGCCCTTCGATAAGGTGTGTTATCTCCATAGTTTGGTCTAGACCAAAGGAAATGTGACGACACTATCCTAAGAGGTAAGTCAGACGATAACACATGCTTGGCATAAAAATGGGAAAATGTGAAAAGGAAATTTAACTAATAAATTTCATTCATATTTACATAATTATAAAGAAGTTGTCTAGTCAGAAAAGTTACAAGTAAATAAAAATACAAAAGGGGGATGATCACAATTGATTTATCTAAGGTGTTTTCTCTCTATAATTGGTCTTCTTTAAATCTTTCTCGACCTTACCAAGCTCTTCCCTTAAAGAATTATTATCAATGTACAATAAGCCAACAATGTTCTAACCTTAATGAGTTTGTATTAAAGTGTGATGATCACACTTATCTATTCATCGTAAGAACTTGTTATCCTTTGAAGTGCTTGCCAAACAGCAGAAACTGTCTTCTCAAGATTAGTCGTAATCATCTTAACCAAGAATTTAGTCTAGGTATTCACCCTCTTGAACCACTGGCACCAAGGCTAAGTTATTTCCAAAGTATAAAAAAAAGTAAAAGGAATGACATTCAGAAACTAGAGACAAACTAAACACAAAAAAATAATCAACAATAACTGAATAAAGCATGATGAAGCCAAAATGATAAGTCATTTAATTAGATAAGACATTTGTCATGTCCTTATAAGAGAAGATTGAAAATGCGGGAAATATTAGATAAAGGAAAATTATAGACTAATTTAATTAGCTAGAGCGTCCTTATTTGTCGTCACCTACTCTTGATTGACCATAATCTTTTCTTAATTAGTGGTCTTTTTCACTTATTCGATGCCTTTTTTTCTCCTGATTGATGCCCTCCGCTTCACCCTCCTCTTCAAGGTTGTGTGGAGAATCAATGTCCTGCTCGTTAAAGAGTTTCAGACTTAGGAGGAACCCAGCCTTGCCTGAGGCTTCAATCTATACTTTCTTTGAGAAATATTTATGGATGTAGTCTAGTTATTTATTGGAAATACCAAAGGCTTCAACCTATCCTTGGTTATAAGTTTTTTCCTTGGTCTCCAATGCAACAGATAAGGACTAAGTAGAGTCCTTAATGACCTTCTCCATATGCTCAGTAATATCTCTTCCTCGGAAGCAGAAGTGTTTATAAGGGGGTTGTATATGATGTATACAAACTCAAACAATCCCTAAGCGATCGTGTATGAAGACTCTCCCTCATCATTCAATCCAGGGATCTCTGGTTCCCTGCCGATTAGTCGAGTGATTAAAGAGGTGGTTAATGTGTAGTTCAACAACAATGAAGCCAACTTAAGACGTTCGACCAACAGTTAAAGGTTTCTTTAGTTTTTAATCTTTCCTTACTCGGTAAAGTTGATGTGTGTTTGATTGGGCTCCTTCTTCTTTGGAGTCTTTACATAGATTAAAACTACGACATCGGGAGAAATCAAATAAGTTATAGCTGAACAAAAGGAAGAATGCAAGAATTAATCCTAGACCTATCTCATACCCCTTACGAAGTCACCTAGGTCCCCTATAGGGTTCAGCACCATGTGGAATGGTAAAGATCTCCCACTCATTCACAACAAAACCATGCAACCAGTAATCCTTGTTAGAATCTGGCAGGTTCTCAAAGAGGACTCTCTTATCCTTCCTCGCCTACAAATAGTAAACATGTTCATTCGATCTCACCCATAAGTAATAATAACAGGTCTCTAGGATCCCTGACCTAGTCCAATATAGTTAATTGATCCTATAGATTCCGTTTACTGTTCTCCATGTTTTCGGGGTACACTAGGATAAAAATACTCTAAAGAATTTACAAAACTTCAAAAATAGTTAGTTTAGGGGAAAGGTAACACCGACCTCATCAATAAACTAGGAGAATACTGAGTGGCCTCCCTATATGTTATAGTAATATTTAGGTTGCTCCCTAAGTCTATAACTACCATATTCGGAATAGAAAAAGTCACGAGAATTATTCAATCGAGCCCTCACCAATCGGGTGAGTAATCTTAAAAGCAAAGAAATAAGGATCATGGAAGAACGAAAAATGATATTTGAAGAAAAAATTACAAAAAATAAGAGATGCGGAAGATATGAACTTACAATAGACGAGGAAGATAAATTGAGCTTTGAAGATCTTTTTAAAATATGATGAAACTTAAATTACTCTCCAAATGAATGAAACAAAGTTATTAAGTTCATGTTCAATTTCCAAGAACAGTTTCATCACTGAGGGCATATCCCCAGATGACGGTAAACACACGCTATCGCCTTTTGGGCTAATCGGTGCAGATTTACCAATGTACCTCTGAAATTTTGAGGCAAATTACTAGCATACCCTATAATTATAATGGGAAAAATAAAGCATGTTTATAGATCATTACCCATCGTGACAACTAGAAATCATTACCCATCGTGATCAAGACTATACTTCATAGGCGAGCAAACCTCAGCACCTCCCACCCCAATCAGGCTGCAAAAGCTTTGAGGGCAATTGTGTTGGAATTATCCAACCAATTATGGGTAAGTGACACGTGCCCGTGAGACTTGATATCGATCACATATGAGAAATATAAGGAATATTGAGGTGATTCAACGAAAATCTCAAAATTGGATTTATCCGAACAAGTCAAAATAGCTTTATAAGGTCATGGAGTCCCACACGACTTGACCTCTCTCTCTCTCCTCTACAAATGTAACCCACACCCCTGAGAAAAAGGGCATGTAATATTTGTTATCAAGAATCGATCAGTAAACTGAGAGAACCACCCGTGGACGTAGACACGGTGCTGAACCATGTACATATTGTGTAATTATTATTGTTCATCTTGCTTGTTTGATTGTGATGATTCCATAACAGTTGGATTTTTCCTCCTACAATATTTATTTAAATACCTAAAAATAGGGGGTATTATAAGATGGTCAATTACATTCACACAAATTAAAAAATCTTGGAATTAACATTATAAAAATTGAAAGAGTTGGTCTTGAATTGAAAAACCCTCTAAACATGTTATCACATCCCTATGTGGAGGTTCAAACATGCCATAAGGTCTCCATGATAAAACCCACTAAGTTTAGCATTGTGTCTCCTCCTTTTGCATGTCCACGGGAAGATGGGAGTAAATTAGTTCATGATCACATTTCATATAATGTGTGTTGGAAAATGGATATTAAAATTGGAATTAGGTCAATTTTATGCCTAAATAGAAGTGGTACTCAACCACCTTTTAGGTTATTCCACAAACCCACGTGTTCCTCTCTATAAGGAGATTAATTTGGTATATTCACATGTTCACAACATTCAAATGTAAATGAGACAATAGTCTCAAAATACACCATTTTAGTGGGTAAACTAAGGTGTAATCTTATGAAATGGGTTTATCCTAAATAAAAAGATTATAAGTAATGTGAGTAGTATATAAATTCATTAAATGGATTGAGGCATTAGATACCCTTGAGGTATCCTGGCCCTTCGAAGAGGATATATGATAAGTCACGTTTGTTGTAATTATTACCCCGTTAATTTGTTCATTCTAGAATTCCCGCGCACGTTATTCCCGGTTCTTATGATCATTTACTGACTAACCCTTGTTTTCATCATATATATATATATATATATATATATATATATATATATTATGTATGCCTTTATTGAGCTTTTGTAAGTCTCGAAAATGCAAGTTGTGAAGTTTGGTTGAATTTCGAGAAAGTTCCGTAGATAGTTGCAAAGTCGGGGGCAATTTAGTAAATTCAGCATTTGGGTTTTAATCCTAAACTCTTCACAGAAGTTGAATTCCTTCGTTTCATCTTCACGTGGCCTCCGACGGTGCTTGAATCCGAGCTCAAATGAAGAAGTTACGGACGTTTCTGTGAAGCATGTTCCTCATGAAGCCATCCAACCCCTTTCTCATTTTGTGCGCAGCAACGAATCGATTCAGGCTCAGCCGAATCGATTTGGTTTCTTCTAGTGCACCAACTTTCCATTTTCGAATCGATTCGAGCTCAGTCGAATAGATTCAACCCTACATTTCCAGCTTTCTTCTTATTACTAGTTTGCCATTTTGGAGATATTTTTAGGATATATTTCCATTGTTTCGTTATTTTGTAGATATAGATTACTTTTATTAGAAATCACATACATAAAAACTCTATCTTCTCTCTCCTAGGTCAAGTGAATTTATTGCACTTACCTATTTGTAATGCTTTGATTACTTGTAAATTAGTTGTTAATTAATGCAAGATTTGTTCATTTACTTCTTCTCCACTTGTGTTCTTAGCCTTAATTTGAATTTATTACCATCTCTTGTATTGTTGTGTGTTTAACTTGATGACTTGCTTCAATATGTGGTTCATTTGCATGTGTAACCTAGTTTCTAGTATGGGTAGCTAAACTTAAGGTTGGGGATCATAATCCCACCTCGGATGCTTGAACTTCATATTTAGGATTTGGTTTAGAATTGTTCTAATTGAACTTCATCTGTTGGTATTTGAGTATCATAGTCTCTTAACTTCTCTTGTCATGAAAGGGGTAGTATTTGAAGCTTTACTACAACACCAACCCTTTTAGCAATAATTAATTAACCCATATGTAATACCCCGAGATTTTTGGGACAATAATTTATTTATTTTGGGAGAAATAAATATTATTTTAATTGGAGATTAATTAAATTGGCATTTGAGGTCAAAATTTGAAGATGTTAGAAAGTGATTCGAATGACAATTCTGAGGGTGCGATTGTTTCCGGAAGGGTCGAGATAGTCGAAATGACCATACTTGGGGCTTATTTGGGTTTCAAAATATTTTAAGTTCGTTTGGCTCGAATTAGAGTGATCGGGTCATTTAAAGTGTGCATTATCATTTAAAACTGGGACTTATGTTTTAAAGGCTTTAGAGGCTTACGGATCAGCCATTGTCATTTGAGAGAAAGAGAGAAAGAGAAAGAAAGAGAGAAAAAGAAAGAGAAGAAGAAGAAGAAAAGAGGAGAGAGAGAGAGAGAGAGAGAGAGAGAGAGAGAGAGGAAAAACTTGGAAATGTCGACCAATCCGCGATTTGGAGGACGAATCAGACTCTACAAACTTGAGGCAAGTGATAAAACTTGCTAAATAATTGTTGTGTATAATTTATTTCAGGATTTGTGGATAAATTTTTGAAATTTGGGATAAATATGTTAAAACCTAGATTTTTGGGTCAAATCTTACATTTGATGTGTATATAATGGATTTAAGGCTATAAATTAGTTGGGTTAAGTTATATAATGAATTTTGATGTTATATATATGTTTGGGTTTAAGAGAAATGGTTGGAAGATGATAAAAATAAATTTTGGATTTTGGGGAAGATGATGAATAGTAATACCGTAGCTTATGGGATAAATTAGGACGGGAAGAGAACTGATTTAGCTCTCGATCAAAACATAAAAGTTATAGATCTTTTCGATACAGTCACGTGGGCACTGACCGCGTATTTTTATAATTTTTTTTAGATTTATAATGAATTTTCTACAAAAGCAGTTCTGAGATGGAAACTCGGACTGACATAACGGAACCGATTCCATTTCTGCGAGATTCAATTCGTTTTTGGGGGGCATTCGGTTCCATTTTTTTAATAGGTTCGGTTCCATATTTTGTGCCGATTTTTAGTGCCGATGCAGAACGTTGGAGAAACCCTTAGAATCCTAAATTGTGAAGTTCGAGGAGAAAAATACCTTGGACTGGTAGAGCATCGGGACCTTATCTACTGTCTTGATATGTGAGTGTGGTAGTACCCTTCGAGTGAGGAGAATACGTGCGAATAAAGTATGGGAATAATAGTGAATATATTATGTACTGTGAATACTAGGCCCCAGGAAAATGAACAAACTTGTATAAGTTGTGGGTATACTTATTGCTCAAAGTATGGGAATACGTATTGGGGTAGTATATTAAGTATGTGACGGTTTATATTATTGCGAATGAGAATATTCGAGGCTATGGGCTATCGCTATAAGAGTTTGGAGATTATAGCCATAAAATATTGAGATGAGGTATAAATAATATATATGGTGTCGTTAAAGTATATATATTATGAGACGAATGAATATATCGGGGTTGTTAATATTATTATTGTGCGGTGAGAAAATCTCAAAAAATAAAATATTGGGGATTAGTCAAAAATTGATGAACGCGTAGGAAATTCGAGATATAAATATACTACATAGGAGATTTATTATACGGGTTGTGAGTATGCCCGGATGTTATTATATACATGGGTTAAATAATTACCTATGGGAAATTATGTATAGGTGAGACAAATACCTATCGTTATAATATGGTTGTGTGAATACCTTATTGATGATATATTTATATAGGTGGAATGTGTACCTATATTAATTTTTATTATGTGTATGACATACCTACCATACTTGCTATCATGGGAGTTTGGCGTTCGAAAGAGGACAATCTTATCCTGTGTTGCCTTCGGGAGGATTTTAGATTTGGTACCTCAAGAGCATGGAACCTAGGTACGGGCTATCTGAGAGAATGACAGTGTTGACGGTCATATGGGTGCGTAGGTATGTGCGTATCACATAGGCTTGGAACCATATTCTCCTCCAATATGTGTGATTTGTAATGATACAGTTCCAGAGTGATGCATAACATGTGATCCTTTAGTACGAGATGTACTTGGATTGGATAGGAGAGTATGTGTGCACCGCTGTTAAGCCTATGGGTGCCGGATATGGATATATGCATTTTGATTAACATATATGTGTACTTGAGATAATCCACATTTTCTTAGTAAGTGAGAATGGCTAAGCTATTTATATTATAGCTCGGTGGATGGATTATTATACTTGTTGCGTATAGTATAATGAATATATATGAGATAAGTTATCATATATTTGTCTCTAGAGTAAAGAGATACAAGAATGTTGATTGAATATCATTCCGGGAGATCAAATCCGGATTAAATTGTGATGAATACCTTAGAGTGAAAATGAAGAGTAGATAATTATATGGGTATATATATATCGCGATAATCGACAGTGCCTAGGAGTAGTGTATCGGGGAGGTTCCTTGTTTGGATTTCTCTTGCGAGACATCCCATGCACGAAATGTCGTGCACTGTTGAGAATTATGAATGATTAATTATTTATATTATTTTAGTAAATTGGGGTTATACGCGTCATGCATTGAGGGCATAATGAATCTTCACTATCAATACTGCCGAGGAGTAGTGTATCGAGGGGGTTCCTTATTTGGATTTCGCTTGCGAGACGTCCCACGCATGAAACGCAGTATAGTATTGATAATTGAAAGAAGTTTAGTCCTTAGCACTTAGATGCTAATAACTCATATATATATATATATATTTATATTTTTATGTCAATAACTAGAATATGAGAAATTCTAGTAAAAGAGAATGTTTTTGTATAGATTATGTGTTTAGTAAGTTGATGAAGATTTGAGATTGGAAATAGTACAAGCTGAAAAATAATTTAGATGGATTTTAAATGAGTGTAAATTGGGAGTAAGTTAGATTAGTTTCCCTAGATAGGGCACTTATTTGGAGATCATGTGCATACATTTATCACGTGCTTTAGTTGAGAGGTGAGTTGGATTTTCTGGAGAGTGCGACTCCACTTTAATCATGTTATAATGCATTTATAATTATTATGCATTTTAATGCACTTGCTAAAAATGATTTCACACATCGGGCTCTAACTCATTTGTATTTTCTTTTGCTATGTATATATTGTATTATCTTAGGTGTTCCACTGCAAGGACGCCATTGATGATATCCATCAAATGCATTCGTGGGGCTGTAGCAGTAGCGGACTATTGCAGTATTCTGATAAAGTCAATTCCTATCTTTTGTGTATCTAGATTAGGATTCAGTTTGTGTATCGGGTTTATACCCACGTGTTGTAGTGTAGCACTTTTATATTTTATTTCTCAGACTGTTGTATTGTCTGTGACCCGACAGTGTATTCGGGTAATTCATTTTGTAAATCTTAGTGTACTCTTGTATTAGTCTCTTTTATATTATCCTGTGTAAGTTCTTTATCATATTTAGTAGTTGTTATGTTATGGGTTAGTTATTGCATGGTTTGTTTTAGTTTGTAAATAAAATGTTATAAAAAAATTTGACACCCTCTTTTTGTAGTAATTGGTTGTCAGCCGTGTTTATTTTAGAATCTCCAGTAGATGCTGATAATGATCCACTTGAGATTCATGATTATTTTAGTATAGGGCTAGCTACCCGTCATTATTCTAAGAGGGTTGTCACACCATAATCCTCCATAGATGAGTTTGGTCTCTACATGGTTGATGTTCGAACTTAATTAGTTATGCTCGATTAGAATTAATTTCAACCAAGTCCTGACATCTTCTTAGAAAATCCAAGGTGGGAGAATGATCCTCAATCCCTTTAAATCTCTTGAACTTAAGCTTATTGTTGATGTAAAAAATTAGATTATATCTAATTAGTTAATCACAGATAAAATAAAATGAGACAAAGAAATTTTAAAGTGGTTCAGCCCTATAAGAATGGCCTACATCCACTGTTTCTGTTATTGCTGACTGTTTGGGAATTCTCGATTACAAGTTTTCTCAAGAAATTCCAGTCCCCTTATAATGAGGATAATACAATGTATCTATAGCCCTAAGGCTGTAATGTGAAAGGGTAATACATTCAATGCCCCTTAAGCGTATACATCTGTATGATAATAATAAGCATTTAATGCGCAGTCAATCTGTTGGTTATCCGGCTATTAATGCTTTGTTCGAGGTGCAGCTCGGACCGCCTAAGCTGCTCGGACCGCCTAAGTTCCTCGGTACTCAAAAGTTCCTCGGAGAGTTCTTGTTGGTCGGAGCGTCTGAGTTGATCGGGGAAGCAAAGTTCCTCGTTGCAGTATGTTTCCTCGGAGTCAAGGTGTTGTTCGAAAGTGTTTGTTGTTGCCACACAGATTGCCACGTGTCTTCACTCAATTGAGCCATGTCGGTAGACTAAATTTGGTATCAACATAAGCCCCCAATGTTTCACAGTTTGAAATTTGAGGAGTGTGGAACATTCTTTCTCGAAATATGGCGGTTTTAAATGGTCATCCTGAAATTTAAGAGTATTTTCTTTTGTATTTATTTCTCCTTCCAAATTCGTAGAATCGGTCTTTTTAAAATTTTTCTAACCGCTTCGATTCCCGCGCCCTTTTTGTCTTTTTAGCCGCCGGTAACGTAACCATCTCTTTTTGTAATCATTACTTTTACCCTTTCCCAAGGCAAAGTATTTAAACGTTGCAGAAAATCCCATCGTCTTCTACTTTTTCAAATTTGTCTCTTTGAGTTTTCCATCGTCTCTCTCTCCTGTGCGTTCATCTCTTTCATCATTTGTTGTCAACATACTCATCCCTTTCCTGTAAGATTTTCTTCTTTCTCTTTGATTTCCTTCTTTCATCATGGTTATCATGTAGAATCGATTGATAAGTTTCGCTCTAATTTCTCTATTCCCTCATGGGTTATGTTGGAAGAGCTTTCTGAGCCTTCAGACTATTTTC
Organism: Sambucus nigra; assembly: GCA_949130495.1. Classification (NCBI taxonomy): domain Eukaryota; kingdom Viridiplantae; phylum Streptophyta; class Magnoliopsida; order Dipsacales; family Adoxaceae; genus Sambucus; species Sambucus nigra. The sequence continues at coordinate 349,514 of CASBWL010000486.1, forward strand.
GTTTGGCTGAGGGACATTGGTTCCCCAGTCTCTTTGTTGCTGAGTGTGGCTTTTCTTTTCCCCCCAACCCTCTATGTCTGGAATTCTGTCAATACTTTGACGTAGTTCCTGCAAGAATAGCCCCCAATACGTGAAGAATAGTTTACGGTGTTTATAGATTAAATCAAATTCATGGAACTCGTATAGGAATTCCTGAAATCATGTTTTGTTATAGATGGGTTGTGGGCGATAATACTTTTTATTTAAAAACTAGGTTTTTAAATAGAGCTTTAGTGGTCAATCTCCCAGATGCCAATAGGGACTACTTTGAGCACGGGGTTATTATGAAAAATTGGCAACACCCTCCATTAACTGGAGATGATGTTTACTAGGGTCCCAGATGTCCTCCCTCTGGCAATGGGATAGGTTGTTTTTATTTTATTTTCAAAATTATGCTTCCTTTGTGTTTGATCAAATATTCCACTGATATTTTAATTTTGATTTATTTGCAGTTGACAGCAAAAGAAAATCTCCAAAAGAGGCAGACATTAACATAAGGCATTTAAAACTTATCTGGAGTTTGCATCAGACTGTTGCCGACGAGCATATTAGGTCAGCTCCATATTTGCTGCAGTACAAGAGTTACACCTCCTCTTTTACTGCTCGTCCGGTGATAAGCGACGCAGAACCAGTACCAGCCTCTACAAGTTCTTCACCTGAGTCACATATTCCTTTGAGTGAAAGGATGAAGAAAAGAAGACCTCCTACCCTTTTTGAGAAATCTGCCTCTGGTGCTAGAGAGGCAAAGAGAAGTAAGCTTGATGTCCCAGGAGAGGGGACAAAGAAAATTGATGCACATCCTTTGGCTGCTCTTGTGATGGTTGTCGAGAAGCCCCCGGTGGCCCCGAGCAAGGTTGCTGCTCTAAGCGAGGTGATTGTCATTTCTCTGACTAAGACTGCATTGTTAGTCGAGAAAGTTGATGCTCCTCTGAGGAGGATGAAGAAAAGCTCCTCTATCAATTTGGTTGAATCCATCTCTCAGCCCCAGACTAGTGGTGTTCCCACTTTTGTTCCCCCGAGCTCTGCTATGAACTCGGTGAAGACTTGGATCATTCTCGAGATCCAAGGTATTGAAGAAAACCTTTCTCGGGACACGGTTACTACATTAGCAGCTCGTCATATTTCTTCTGTAAGTCCTATAGTCTTAAATTTTCATTCTTTCCTTTTTGTATCTATGCACTGACTTGCTTTCATTTTTTTTCACAGTTGGTGAGCTGTTTTAATACAATTCTGAAGAAAGATGAAGCTATTAAAGCTTCAAGCTCCTCGTCTGGTGTAAAGGAAGCTTTGGTGGGCCTGGCGCAGTCTCTGAAAGATTCTCGTCAGAAATATGATGATGATAAGGCAATTTGGGAGAAAAGGCTTACTTCGACTGAGCAGGAGAAGGCTCAGGTTATTGATGTTTCCAAGGGGCTGGAGAAAAAAATAAATGATTTGGAGGAGAAGAATAAAGATCTCGAAGGGAAGCTCAAAAATACTAAGGAGCTTGAAAATAAGCTCAAGGCTGCTGAGGAGGAGTTGGGTCAACTTCGGGAAGTAAATCGTCAGAAGGAGGAAGTTGAGAATAAACTAAAGGCTGCTGACAATCTTCTTTCCGAGAAGCTTTCCTCGAAGAAGACAAAAAGGAAATTGGCTGTCAAAAAATCCTTCAGCGCCGGCTGGGATAAAGGGTGGAATAAAGGTTTGGCTGTCATGATGTCGCAAGTGGAATATGGAAGCCTCAAATACTTTAGAGATGGATGGGTCGCTGCTCTGCAAGAGATGAAAGTTTATGAGAATTCTGAACTATTTCAGCGACACATCCCTGGCCCCCTCCAACTCCTTAAGAAGAAGAAGAGGACAAAGCTGACTCTGAGGAATCTTCTATGGTGATGGGAGATAAAATTTCTCATTCCCTAGCTATTCAGCCCACTGGCGAGGAACTTCAACTACCTTCTACTTCATCCGAGCAACCTCCAGCACTTCTCGAGCAACTCTCTGTTCCATCCGAGCAACCTACCTCCTCGTCCCAGCCTCCCGATAAAGTTTTGGGAGACAAGGAAAAGGTGTAGAGTTGTTCGGATTTCTCTCTATTTTATTTTTCTTTGTCAAATGTAACTTCTGAATATGTAACTCTGAACTTTGTACTTCTCCTTTGTGATGTAATAAAATTTGAAATTTTTCTTATGCATACTGTTGATTCTCTTCTTCATGCTCTGTTTGTACTCTTATTGATTATTGTTTTTTCTTCCTCTACTAGTTTCTGGTCAGGATGGAATTATTGTCTGCTCATGATACAAAGCTATTATGGCAATGCAATGAATATTTTAAAGCCGGTCATATAGACATGAGTGCAGCTCAAATCACTGACATCCTCGGTCAAGGTGCTTTAGAGCAAGCAATTGAAGCCTATCAGTATTTGAAGTGCCTACTCGACCATGCAGTGGCTAACAACGTAGCATACTATGATATGATTGAGGATCTCCAAGGCACTCTTGAAGAACTTGCAACAATATAAGGAATCTACTACTCTTTTGCACGAGGTGTACGAGAAGAAGTATCAGCAAATCTGTGCCGATAAAGGATACGATAAACGGTTTGCTGCTTACGATGTGTGGGAGAGAACTTTGAAGGCTGAGGTCGAAGAGCACAGACAGATATTTGAGTTATTAGAGCAAGAAAATAATAACCTTCAAAGAGAGGTGTCTCAATTGAAGTCTTCATCTTCCACCTCAAATGCTTTGATCCTAGTGACCGACGAGGGATTCTCTTTCTTGGAGGTCGAAAACGCCAACCTGGGGGATGAGTTAGAAACCTGGAGGAGAGCTGGCCCTTCTACATCTACTCGGGGATGAGCAAGATCTCCTCAGGGATGAGCAAGAGATGCTCGGATTCCTGTCGAGGAACAGAGAACCCAATTTGCTCTAGAGGACCAGGCCTTCCAACTAATGGCAAAGAACCATGCATTGGCTGAGATGTCTAAGAAGATCAGAAGTCTGGACGAGCAGCTTTCTGCGCAGAAGTCTGTCTTGGAGAATAAAGAACTCTTTATAAAAAATCTCCATGAGTAGCTGGAAAGATTGACATATCAGTTCCACAAGCAGCCCAGAGAATTCTGGATGGCTGGCTACAACGAGGCTCTCTACCATTTGGATGATCGTATCCAAAATGCAAATAATGAAGGTTACAAACAGGGATGGTTGAATGCCTTAGGTGTGCTGCAACTAGAACATGGTCATTACCTATGGGATTACCATAATCCTGGGCTGCTCGACCTACCAGTGCCACCATTCAAGCTTGATATGAGTTGGATCCCTTCTCGGGCTATCCCTCGGTGTCTGATTTCCAAATACCTTGGCGATTACAATCTCCATTCTAATGTTGAGATATCTCGTCTGTGATGAATATCAGGATGCTTAAAGATCTTAACTTCATAAATTCCCCTCATGCTTTAAATGATCCACCTGCTGGCGAGGAACCTGTTTCAAAAGCAGAGGGGAAGAAACCAATAGAATAGGAATCTTGATGTAATAAATTTGTATTTCATTCTTGATGTATTTTGTTCTACATTTAATGAAATAATTTTATTTACAAATCTTAATTGCCATTGTCTTGTAATTATAAAACACTTTACATCTGTGCATGTATATCTGTTAAAAAGATAACAACATTGTGTTATTTGTCGATCAACTGAAGTTTGTTAAAACTTATTGTCGACTATCTTGAATTTGTTGTAATCATTTGATGACTAATCAAAATTGATGATACTTTGTTTCTCGACCAACTTGGTAGTAATTTAAAAAGTCACGAGTATCAAAATTTTTGCTCGATCACTTTCTCGTATTCATAAAATGTTTCCGACCAATCAAGGTCGGTAAATTTTCTTCTCGACCAACTACAGTTAGTGGGTTTTTATACCCGATCAACCATAGTTAGTGAATTTTTCTTACCGACCAATCTTTGGCACTTTTTGGAATAGTTTTTCTTCCTAACCAACCCAAGTTGGCATTTTTAGGAATAGATTTACTTCCTAACCAACCAAGTTGGCATTTTTAGGAATATATTTACTTCCTAACCAACCAAGTTGGCATTTTTAGAAATAGATTTACTTCCTAACCAACCAAGTTGGCATTTTTAGGAATAGATTTACTTCCTAAACAACCAAGTTGGAGTTTTCGGGTATAGATTTACTTCCCGACCAACCTTAGTTGGCATTTTCGGTAATAGATTTACTTCCTAACCAACCAAGTTGGCATTTTTAGGAATATATTTACTTCCTAACCAACCAAGTTGGCATTTTTAGGAAGAGATTTACTTCCCGACCAACCTTAGTTGGCATTTTCGGGAATAGATTTACTTCCTAACCAACCAAGTTGGCATTTTTAGGAATATATTTACTTCCCGACCAACCTTAGTTGGCGTTTCCGGGAATAGATTTACTTCCCGACCAACCTTAGTTGGCATTTTCGGGAATAGATTTACTTCCTAACCAACCTTAGTTGGCATTTTTAGGAATATATTTGAGTAGTCCAAGTTTTCCTGAGTAGTGTGTAGCACTAGTATTCCGCAAAAAATTTCCAACAAAAGGAAAGAACTGGGCAGAATATTATCACTTTATTCATACCGATGAAACTGCATTACATGAGAGTTTACATTACTGATAATATTTGCGCAGGTGTTCTGCATTCCATGCATTCTTAAACTCCTCCCTCTCTAAAGTTTCTATTTTGTATATCCCTGGTCGAACAACTTCTTTAAGTCGGTAGGGTCCATGCCAGTTTGCTTCCAGTTTCTTATGCTTTTGAATCACCTTCTTTAGCACATAGTCTCCTTCTTTCAAGTTTCACTTCTTCACTCTCTTGTTGTAAAATAAAGTTGTTCATTGCTGGTAAGCAGCATTTCTAATGGCTGCTTCTTCCCTAACCTCCTCGAGCATGTCCAAGTCTAATCTTCTCATTAAATCGCTGACAGGGGAATTGAAATTCAGTATTCTGTGTGTTGGGAGACCCAATTCGGCGGGTATAACAGCTTCACTTCCAAATGCTAGCATATATGGAGATTCCCCTGTTGCTGCTCGGGGAGTAGTCCGATAAGCCCATAGCACTGATTGTAGCTCATTGATCCAGTTTTCTTTCCCGTCATTCAGTCTTTTTTTCAAACCATTCAGCAGCGTTCTGTTTGTCACTTAAGTTTGTCCATTGCTTTGAGGATGGCCTGGTGCCGAGTGGAACTTCAAGATATTTGACTGATGACAATAGGCAGCGAACTCTTCGTTGTCAAATTGTGTTCCATGGTCTGTGATGAAGGCATGAGGAAGTCCATATTGACAAATGATGTTCTTCCAAATAAATTGTTACACCTTGTCGTACATCATATCAATGAGAGGCTCAGCCTCAACCCATTTAGTAAAATAATCCACAGTGACCACGAGATACTTAAATCTTCCCCTTGTCGTTGGCAGTGGCCCGACCAAATCTATTCCCCATATGGCAAATGGCCAAGGTGAAGTAATGGGTGTCAATAATGCTTGGGGAGTTCTTCGGATGGAGGAGAAGCGCTGACACTTGTCACATTTTTTGTCATAGGCTATACAATCAGCTTTCATCGTCGGCCAGTAGTATCCTTGAGTCATCATTCTTTGCAAAAGTGTCCGACCTGCTACATGGGCTCCATAGGACCCTTCATGGACCTCTTCAATCAAATCTTTCACCTCGGTGGGATGCACACATCTTTGCAAACCTGCTATAATTCCTCGTCTGTATAGAATACCATTAGTCAGTACATAACGAGCAGCCTTAAACTTTTGTTTCTTGGCTGCAAGTTTGTCAGTGGATAATGTGACACCCCGCCTAATTAAATACCGGGCGATCACTCCTTTATTAAATTAAATCAAGGTAAACAGTTGGTTCATTCTCAGCATCACTGTCTATAAAAATAAATTTTCCAATTTAACACCCTAAATAATTAAGCTAAGTGTCAAAACCATTTTCATACATACTTTCCAAATTTTATTTAAAGAAAAATATTTTTTTTTTTTACAACATTCAATAATTAAGAATCACACCACATTAAATATCTCCAACATAGTCCAACTAAATTAAAACATTCGTCAATCGAATGTCAACATGCAAAATATAAAGTAACACAATCAAACTGAATAAAACCCATAGTAACAATACTGGAAATAACTGAAATACAAATGTCCCAATAATAATGGAATAATGGAAAGAGCTACACATGCTCAACTAAATAAGAATACTAAGAGTGGATCCGAATGAACGAAGTCGTCTAATCAAGAGACCTGCAACTCCCACCTAAGCTGCAGCGCGTTCCTTCCAAGAGATCCTAACCAAGACGCCCCTCTGGTTGGGCACCTGTAATACATACATATATATACAAGAGAGAGAGAGAGAGAGAAAAAAAAACGGGTCAGAGCCCGAAAGTGTGTTTGATTTAAAATACGTTTAGCACGTATTTAAATTGATACAGGCCAATGCAACAACATATTAGAGCGACACTCTCTTGAGAAATTCTCACCTCTCTTCTAATGTGCATGCCTATCGTACTAACCTTCCCAACGGTTTATCCTATCATTTTATCACACTAACCTTCCCAACAATTTAGCTTATCTCAAATTACTCGTAAGATTTTAAAACCAAACAATATCATTGTTTAAAAAGGTACTTCCAATTAGTAGCACAACTCTCGTTTTTAGCTTCATTAATTTATAAAGTTTCCCAGTGTCACATTATACTTTTCAAGCAAGTATTTCCGATTTATAATCCATAATTATTTCTCACTTACTATATCACAGCAACATTTTAAATTTCCCAAATTCAGATATATATATTAAGCACCCGTATAATATATATATTCTAACAACACCAACACCAACATGCAAACGATGGTGTAGGCATACTCTGCTATCCAATCCCCGTATCGCTCACACTAAGGGATATACAAGTTCGGAATCACTCTCGAACTGTATCAACATATATACACAAAACAAGATTGAGGCGAAGTATAGATTCCAAGTCTCTAAGAGGTCAGTACATACCCCACGCCTCTTAGGACCATCTGAACTATCGATTCGATAGCCTGTACCAAGGATATCTATCTTCTAGGGTACAAGTCAATATCCCCCATAAAGGTCCCATCGACATAAGACTGTCCCAGCGCGGTAACCTCAGGGATAGCAAGTAGCGCGGGTACGTTTTCCACATATATATAATATATGTACACACAATCATATAATTATACCACTTTTATCGTATTAATATAGGTTCCTCTCGTCACCCATAATTACAATATTTATCCTAAATTTCACATTATTAGTATCACGTATAAGGTTTCATCTCTAACCTTAACTCGAAGGGTTTTCTCACTTATTACGTGACACTCGTGGACTCTATCCTTCCAAGTAAAAATTCAGTAAGTATACCTCTATTTACTATCGTAGCTATTCGTCGTAATCTCTCACTTGAAATACGTAGCTTCATCATTCATTATACAATTACCCCAAAAGTAAACTTCTCGTCTTATAATAAAGTTCCCAACGCTTATTCATAGGTCCTACTGGTCTTTCCTATCTCCCAAACCATTTTATTAAGAATACCCAAGAATTTTTTCACGATAAATTTAATTTAACTAATTAAACAAGGGAAATAGAAGTCTGCCAGGAGGGGTCGATCGATCGAGGTCTGGGGCTCGATCGATCGAACCTTAGATCGATCGAAGCTCTAGGCTCGATCGATCGATCAAGCAGGTTTGCAAAAATTCTACAGAAATGCAGTTACGGGTTCTACCAAATTTCTTCATCCAAAACCATGTTTTTCCATTCCAATCGTCCCAAAAATCCTACTACTATCATTATAACAATATACCACCGGTCTCTCCTCGTAAGAGCTATCAGGCTGTAAGTCGATCTCATCTATCGCAATGTGAGTATGGGCCATATCATCCCGAAGATATCGTCTCAACGACGAGATGTGGAATACATCGTGGATGCGATGTAAATACTCTGGCAGTCCCAACCTGTATGCAACCGGCCCAATCCTCTCGATGATGGGAAATGGTCCCACGTACCTCGGAGCCAACTTCCCCTTCTTCCCGAACCTCATCACTCCCTTCATAGGAGATACACACAATAACACTTGGTCCCCCACACTAAACTCCTGGAAGAACCGTTTTGCATCGGCGTAGCTCTTCTGCCTGTCCTGGGCTACCCGAATACGACTCCTGATTATCTCAATCCTCGCGGAGGTCTCCTGAATCACTTCTGGTCCTAGCAACTTGTTATCCCCCACCTCGAGCCAACAAGTTGGAGAACGACAAGGCCTGCCATACAAAGCCTCAAATGGAGCCATACCAATCGTAAACTGATAAGAGTTATTATAATCAAACTCTAACAGTGGAAGATGTGGCTCCCAACCTCCTCCAAAATCGAGAACACACATGCGTAGCATATCCTCCAACATCTGATTAGTACGCTCTGTCTGTCCATCTGTCTGTGGGTGGTAAGCTGAACTCAACCTCAACTCAGTACCCATTGCCTCCTGAAATCTTTCCCAAAAACGTGAAACGAAAATATTGTCTCTATCTGACACAATATTCAGGGGCACCCCGTGTAATCTGACAATCTCAGCGATGAACAACTGAGCATACTGACCCGTGGTGTAATCTGTCCGCACCGACAGAAAATGAGCAACCTTGGTCAAACGGTCTACAATCACCCAGATAGAATCGTGGCCCCGCTGTGATGTAGGCAACCCTGTAATAAAGTCCATGGAAATACTCTCCCACTTCCACGCGGGTATTTCCAATGGCTGAATAAATCCTGACGGTTTTTGATGGTCTACCTTCACCAGCTGGCAGGTAGAACACTTGGACACGAACTCAGCAATGTCCTTCTTCATCCCATTCCACCAGTATTGCCTCCTCATATCATGGTACATCTTATCTCCTCCAGGATGTACTGCAAATCGGGACCCATGAGAATGCGTCATCACTGCATGACGTAATTCTTCTCCTTCTGGAACCACCAATCTCCCATTAAACCCCAAGCCTCCATCAGAACTAACAGAATATGACTAAGCACCCTCGGCTAGAAGTCGCACAATCTGCTCCTGGCAAAACGGGTTTGTGGTCTGTGCCTGTATCACCCTCGTAACAATCTCGGGTGTGACTGACATCACGGATATGAAAGAACGTGCTACTGCGTCCTGGTGGCCTAACTCCTTCCACTTTGCTTTCCAGACATCCGCTACCTCTTCTACCGGTCTACGACTCAATGCATCAGCAACTACGTTGGCCTTTCCCGGATGATACTGTATATCGAACTGGTAGTCCTTCACAAACTCTAGCCCTGCACTGGCGCATATTCAGCTCTCACTGAGTGAACAGGTAATGCAATGACTTGTGGTCTGTGAACATACGGAATTTCTCACCCAATAAGTAGTGCCTCCATATCCTCAATGCAAAGACGACCGCTGTTAACTCCAGGTCGTGGGTGGGGTAATTCTTCTCATGCGGCTTAAGCTTGCGGGAGGCAAAAGCTATAGCCTTCTCTTCCTGCTGAAGTACTCCCCCAACTCCCCGTAAGGACGCATCGGTGTAAACCAGGTACTCCATACCCGACTGCGATAACGCAAGGACTGGCGCTGAAGTAAGCTTGTCTTTCAGCTCGTCGAAAGCCAACTGACATGTGTCATCCCAAACATATGGTACTCCCTTGAGAGTCAGATTGGTCAATGGACCCGCTATTTTGGAGAATCCCCGAATGAATCTCCTGTAGTATCCGTCTAATCCCAAGAAACTACGCACTTCCGTCGGTGTCGTGGGTTGTCCCCACTCCCTCACCGCTGACACTTTGCTCGGGTCAACTGCTATCCCCTGCTCAGAAATAACATGGCCCAAGGACTGTACTTCTCGCAACCAGAATCCACACTTCTCGTACTTAGCATACAACTGATGCTCTCGTAGAGTCTGAAGAACCTGCCTCAAGTGCTCGGCATGCTCCTCCTCAGAGTGTGAATATATCAAGATGTCATCTATGAAGACGATGACAAACTGATCCAAGAACTCTCTGAATACTCGGTTCATCAAGTCCATAAAAATGGCTGGGGCATTTGTGAGTCCGAACGACATCACCCTGAACTCATAGGACCCATACTTCGACAAGAAGGCAGTCTTTGAGACATCCTGCTCTCTAATACATAACTGATGGTACCCTGACCTCAGATCTATCTTCGAAAAGAAAGTTGCTCCCCTCAACTGGTCGAACAGGTCATCGATTCGAGGCAACGGATACTTATTCCGTATCGTGACCTTGTTCAGCTCCCGGTAGTCCACACACAATCTCAGTGAACCATCTCTCTTCTTCACAAAAAAAACTGGAGCGCCCCAAGGTGAGGTACTCCTGCGAATGAATCCCTGACCTAACAGCTGCTCTATCTGATCTCGTAGCTCTTGCATCTCTGCCGGAGCCATACGGTACGGTGCGCGTGCTATAGGTCTCGTATCTGGCAATAAATCTATAACAAATTCTATCTCTCGACTGGGGGGTAGGCCTAGTATTTCCTGAAACACATCAGAATACTCCCTGACAACTGGGATCGAATCTAAGGGAATCACAACCTCCTTAGAGGTATCCTCCTCTATGTAATACAAATGAGCGGTCGAACCTCCCTCTGGGCGAGGCATCGCCACTACAAACATCTCTTGCCCCGGAATGGCAAAAACAATGCTCCCACCGAAGCAATCAATCATGGCTCTATAAGCTGCGAGCCAATCCATACCAATAATCACATCATGCTCATGCATGTCTAAAACTAACACGTCTGCAGGTAATACCAAGCTACCGATCTCTACCCCCACTCCCCGGCATATAAAAAAAATAAGTGACCCACTCCCCAGTGGTGAGTCCACACACGTCACTGTGCTCTCTGCTATGGCTAACAACCCTAAGGCCTTCACAAAATGCGTAGCTATAAAACAATGTGTTGCCCCCGTATCAAACAAAACCCGACCCATAGTACCATGGATAGGAAACATACCCTCAATCGCGGGTAGTGCTTGTGGAGCTGCTGCCTGGTGGACGTTATAGACACGTCCATACTGCAATTGCCCCTGCTGCACTGGAGCTGCTGGAATGGCTGGTAAGGCAGGCACCTGGGCTGGAGCTGGGAGGGCAGGTGGAAATAGTGGCCTATGTGGCTCATTACGGGCTCCCTGCTGCTGTGGGGCCCTATCGCCCTCTGGGTAATCCTGATGCCTATGGCCATGCTTACCACACCCAAAACATCGGCCTCTGAAATTACCTCCCCTCTGTCCCTGCTGACCATGACCCTGTTGGCTGTTACCTCCCCGCCACTGGCCCTGATGGCCCTGATTAGCACACTGCTGGCCCTGCTGGCCTTGCTGTTGTCTCTGCGGTCGGTGTTGGCCCTGATGGCCCTACTGATTAGGCTGGCCCTAATGGCCCTGCCTGAAACCCCCGAATCCCTGCCTATAATCACCTGAATGGAATCGCTTAGCAGGGTCCCCCTGATGGGAACTCTGCTCGTGCTGACGAGTCTGTCCTTGAGATGGTGCCCCACCGGCACTATTACCCCTGGCCCTGCCCTGCTGGCTGGACTCTCCTGCTCTCTTGCTTCCCTGAAGATGGAAGCGGTGATCCTGGCAATGTAGCAATGCGGCATTGAGTACATCAGTGAACGTACTCAGGGATAGGTTCCCAATAAGGTGTTGACGGATCCTCCATGCTAACCCGTCGACAAACAGCATAATCTTCTTGCTCTCGGTAGGTGCCTCATCTAGCACAATGGTGAGAAGTCTCATGAATTCCTCCTCATACTCAGCTACAGTAAGGTTCTCCTGCTTCAGATTTAGTAATTTCTGCCTCATCTCAGTCTGCACTGCGGGTGGAAAATATTTGCGGTCAAACTGCTCCCAGAACAACTGAATAGGGATCGTGTCCCTCTCCTCCAAAGTAGTAGTGGACTCCCACCACTGTAAGGCGGCTCCCACCAACTTAAAGGAAGCCAATAACTGCTTTTGCACATCAGTGCACTCATACATACGGAGATGCCGCTAGATGTCCTTCTTCCATTGGCTAACTGTAACAATATCGGAGCTACCAAAAAACTCAGGGGGATGCGCTTTCTGAAAAGAATCCCAAACCCTCTCCCATGCAGATGGGAGTTGTGCTGGTACTGGTGCCACTGCCTGAACCTGGGGTGGAGCCTGCTGAATCACCGCTATCGCGGCATTCACCGCCTGAGCAACAATGGCGGCTACTTCGTTTGCATTCATTGTGCCTGGTGCCGGAGCTGCTGGCTGCTCGGCTTGGGCACACCTATCTATCGGAGCACATCTCGGAGGCATCTGAAACGTGAAAAAGTTTATTAGTCTACAGTTATTATCAAATCTTAAATAGCTGAAGACTTAAACGTAAAAGCAAGAGTACAACCATCCTAAAAATAGGGCTCTATAGCAATAACGTCAAGCCGAAAGTGAAATAAGCCGTACAGATCCTATGGACACTAGAACCTGATGCTCTGATACCACCTGTGACACCCCGCCTAATTAAATACCGGGCGATCACTCCTTTATTAAATTAAATCAAGGTAAACAGTTGGTTCATTCTCAGCATCACTATCGATAAAAATAAATTTTCCAATTTAAGACCCTAAATAATTAAGCTAAGTGTCAAAACCATTTTCATACATACTTTCCAAATTTTATTTAAAGAAAAACATTTTTTTTACAACATTCAATAAGTAAGAATCACACAATATTAAATATCTGCAACATAGTCCAACTAAATTAAAACATTCGTCAATCGAATGTCAACATGCAAAATATAAAGTAACACAATCAAACTGAATAAAACCCATAGTAACAATACTGGAAATAACTGAAATACAAATGTCCCAATAATAATGGAATAATGGAAAGAGATACACATGCTCAACTAAATAAGAATACTAAGAGTGGATCCGAATGAACGAAGTCGTCTAATCAAGAGACCTGCAACTCCCACCTAAGCTGCAGCGCGTTCCTTCTAAGAGATCCTAAGCAAGACGCCCGTGTGGCTGGGCACCTGTAATACATACATATATATACAAGAGAGAGAGAGAGAGAGAGAGAGAGAGAGAGAGAGAAACGGGTCAGAGCCCGAAAGTGTGTTTGATTTAAAATACATCTAGCAAGTATTTAAATTGATACAGGCCAATGCAACAACATATTAAAGCGACACTCTCTTGAGAAATTTTCACCTCTTCTAATGTGCACGCCTATCGTACTAACCTTCCCAACGGTTTATCCTATCATTTTATCACACTAACCTTCCCAAAAATTTAGCTTATCTCAAATTACTCATAAGATTTTAAAACCAAACAATATCATTGTTTAAAAAGGTACTTCCAATTAGTAGCACAACTCTCGTTTTTAGCTTCATTAATTTATAAAGTTTCCCAGTGTCACATTATACTTTTCAAGCAAGTATTTCCGATTTATAATCCAGAATTATTTCTCACTTACTATATCACAGCAACATTTTAAATTTCCCAAATTCAGATATATATATTAAGCACCCGTATAATATATATATTCTAACAGCACCAACATGCAAACTATGGTGTAGGCATACTCTGCTATCCAATCCACGTATCGGTCACACTAAGGGATATACAAGTTCGGAATCACTCTCGAACTGTATCAACTTATATACACAAAACAAGATTGAGGCGAAGTATAGATTCCAAGTCTCTAAGAGGTCAGTACATGCCCCACGCCTTTTAGGACCGTCTGAACTATCGATTCGATAGCCTGTACCAAGGATATCTATCTTCTAGGGTACAAGTCAATATCCCCCATAAAGGTCCCATCGAGAGAAGACTGTCCCAGCGCGGTAACCTCAGGGATAGCAAGTAGCGCGGGTACGTTTTCCACATATATATAATATATGTACACACAATCATATAATTATACCACTTTTATCATATTAATATAGGTTCCTCTCGTCACCCATAATTACAATATTTATCCTAAATTTCGCATTATTAGTATCACGTATAAGGTTTCATCTCTAACCTTAACTCGAAGGGTTTTCTCACTTATTACGTGACACTTGTGGACTCTATCCTTCCAAGTAAAAATTCAGTAAGTATACCTCTATTTACTATCGTAGCTATTCGCCGTAATCTCTCACTTGAAATACGTAGCTTCATCGTTCATTATAAAATTACCCCAAAAGTAAACTTCTCGTCTTATAATAAAGTTCCCAACGCTTATTCATAGGTCCTACTGGTCTTTCCTATCTCCCAAAACATTTTATTAAGAATACCCAAGAATTGTTTCACGATAAATTTAATTTAAATAATTAAACAAGGGAAATAGAAGTCTACCCAGAGGGGTCGATCGATCGAGGTCTGGGGCTCGATCGATCGGTCAAGCAGGTCTGCGAAAATTCTGCAGAAATGCAGTTACGGGTTCTACCAAATTTCTTCATCCAAAACCATGTTTTTCCATTCCAATCGTCCCAAAAATCCTACTACTATCATTATAACAATATACCAGATGTTTTCAACGTAAAGCATGTGTATATCACACATTAAACATGGATAATTAATCCAAAATTCATCTAATCATCAAGAACCCTAGAGTTTTTCTTAATCAAGGTTCTAATATGTTTTTACCAGAATTTCCTTCTAATATATCATCAAAATTTCGTGGGTTATATTCTTCTACATGGCAAGGATTCCAGAATTTCATTATAATCAATACTACATGCATTTTCCTAACACAAATTGGGTTTTCTTCCATAGTTTTCATCTCTAATCAATCCTAAACTAATATGAAGATTGCACTAACAAAAATACGCAAGTTAAATACTTGCCTGGGATTTTTAGAAGTCCGGTTTGCAGATGAATCCGGTGTGGTTGCGTTCCCCTTCTCGCGATCTACGCGTTGGTGGTGTCGGCGGTGCAAACCGGTGACTTTTTTGGCCTTGAATTGCCTTGGAGCTCTCTCCTCTCTTCTCTAATGGCCGTCACTTGTTTTCTGAATATTCTAACCCTAAAAGGCTAACCTATATGGCTGATATGGGTTGCTGAATTTCGTGGGTTTAATTACCCAAAAAGGTGAAATGACTAAATTGCCCTCCCGGGGTACCAATTAGGCCTAAAAACGCCCCGAGACGCAAACTAAACCCCCGAGTACACTTTTCTGACTATCTCAACCTTTACGAACGCGTTGGCGCACTCAAAATGACCATATGAACAACTTATAAAATATTCACTTTTTATTTAACAAAATTTAGTCCCGACGCGACACGGGCGCGTCCCGATTCAAATTTCCAAAATTGTCATTTAACTCACTCATGACATTCAATATAATCAATAACATATATTACTTTGCTCATTAGTAATATTCAACCAATTTCACATAATTACTAACTCTCGTCACGTTAATAATTATAATATAATTAATTTCCGGATTTTTATTAAATAATTCATTCACATTAACTTTAATAAATCCCCAAATTAATATAGCATAAAAATACGGGGTATTACAGATAATTCCCCTTTCTCAATATATGCCCTGATGGGATCCATCCATGATGACCCTAAATCGAGGGTATAAAAGTTTATCGTCAGATCTTCATCTATACTCCGACCAGCTAAAACTTCAATTGGGATTATTCTTCGTAGCTCAGTACGAGTAGCTGATGCTAATCGAGCTAAGGCGTCTGCTCTTGCATTCTCCATTCTTGGTATTCTGACCAGCTGAATAGCGGTAAATTCAGACACCAATTCCTTCGCCTTTGCTTGATATCTGATCATTAACTCTCCTTTGGCTGCATATACTCCCATCATTTGATTTATGACCAATTGCGAGTCACTGAAAATAATAACATGTTCTGCCCCCATGGTTTTTACCAAACTAAGACCTACAATCATGGCTTCATATTCAACCTCATTATTCGAAACTTTGAATTGGAAATGTAGGGCGTATTCCATGTCGACCTCGTCCGGACTGTTCAAAACTATCCTTGCGCCACATCCTGTAGTGCAGGATGAACCATCCACATACAGACTCCATATAGGTAACTCGTCTTCAAATTTCTGATCTGACAGATTTCCTCGGTGGAAAATTTGTTGCTTCCTTTCACCATCTCCTGTTATTTCTTGCTGTTCGTCGATCATCTTTTCTTGCCCTTTTACCAACCTAAGCTGGTCTAGGCTTGAATTTGATGATTCTGTAACATCTACTTGCCCTTTTACCAAACTAAGTTGGTTTGGGCTTGTATTTGATGATCCTGTAACATCCACAGGTTGATTAGTGAGCAGCTTTTGCTCCTCGGGGGTATCAAGATAGGTGAAATCTGCTATAAAATCTGCTACCACTTGTCCTTTTAGCGATGATCTGGGTTCATAAACTATATCATATTCACCAAGTTCTATTGCCCAGCACATCAATCTTCCTGATTTTTCTGGTTTATGAAGGGCTTGCCTCAATGGCATGTCAGTATATATTACTATAGTATGAGCCTGGAAGTATGGCTTCATTCTTCTACTTGCCTCGATCAATGCTAGTGCCAATTTTTCCAGCCTTGGATATCTGATCTCTGCTCCTCGGAAGGCCTTACTTGTGTAGTAGATTGGTTTTTGTACTCCATTCTCCATTCTTATCAATGTCGAACTAACTGCATTCTCAGACACTGCCATATACAAGTATAATTTTTCTCCCATTACTGGCCTGGATAACAGGGGAGGGGCTACCAAATATTTCTTCAAGTCTTGGAAAGCCTTCTCACATTCATCATTCCACTCAAAAGTTTTTCGGAGCGTCTTTAAGAATGGGAGACATCGATCAGTTGCTCGCGATACAAATATGTTGAGTGCTGTTACTCGTCCTATAAGACTTTGCACCTCTTTCTTCGTCGTTGGGGATCGCAGCCCTAACAGAGCTTTGATCTTTTTAGGGTTAGCTTCAATGCCTCGCTTATTGACAATGTACCCGAGAAACATGCCTTCTCGTACTCCAAATATGCACTTCGTCGGGTTCAACTTCATTTGATATTTATCTAGTTGATCAAAGGTCTGGCCTAAGTCAACGAGATGATCAGCAGCTTTCTTGCTCTTTGTCAGCATATCGTCAATATAGACTTCCATATTGCAACTGATTTGTTCTGCAAACATTTTGTTCATCAGCCGCTGATATGTTGCACCTGCATTTTTCAAACCAAAAGGCATAACATTATAACAATAAGTTCCCCTAGGGGTAATGAAACAAGTTCTCTCCCTCTATTTAGGTTTCATTTTAATCTGATTGTAACCAGAATAAGCATCCATGAAGCTCAGTAGCTCATGTCCCGAGGTAGCATCCACTAGTTGATCAATTCGGGGCAGCGGAAAGTGATCATTTGGGCATGCTTTGTTGAGGTCGGTGAAGTCTACACACATCCTCCATTTGTTGTTCTTCTTTTTCACCATCACCAAATTTGCTAACCAGTCTGGATATTTAACATCTTCAATAAAGCAAGATTTCTGGAGCTTCTAGACTTCCTCCTGTATAGCTTGATTCTTCTCGGGACTGAATACTCTTCTTCTCTGCTTCACGGGCTTGATCTCCTTATTCACATTGAGCTCGTGACATAAGAATTTGGATCTATCCTGGGCATATCCTCATGACTCCACACAAAAGTTTGCTTTCTACTTCTTAGGAAAGTTATCAATTCCTGTTTTATTGAGGCTTCCAACGACGAACCTACTTGAGTAGTTCGTTCAGGGTGCTCGTCGTCCAGAATGATGTTTTCAGTAGCTTCCACCACTTGACCCTTCACGAGTTGCGACTCATCTCTAGGATCCAATGTTTTAATTTCTGCACCTTCATCCACTTGATAGGTTGTGGTCTTTTTCCTTGATTCTTCCATTTCCTCTTGCTCGGTGGATGAATAATAGCATTCCCGAGCTACTTTCTGATCACCTTTCACAACTCCTACTCTAAAATTTATTGGAAATTTTAGGCATTGATGTACCGTAGATGGTACAGCTTTGAACTTCTTTAATCCTACTCTTCCCATGATGATATTGTATGCTGATTGAACATTCTTATCCATCATGAAGAAGCGTTTTCTTTCTGTTCGACAAGTAGGCCATGTACCAATGAATATATCCAACTTGATTGTCCCAAGTGGAAAAACTTTCTCACCAGAAAAACCCAAGAGGGGTCTGTGATAAGTCTCCAGTTGAGATAGCTTTAGATTTAAACTGTCGAAGCACGAGTAGAACATGATGTCTGCCGAGCTACCATTGTCTACCAGTACTCTTGAAATCATTACCTCCTTCATCCTCACTTTGATCACTAATGGGTCATCATGAGGATATAGAACACCTGCGAGGTCGTTCTTTGAGAAACCAATGACCAATTTCTCTTTGTTTACCTTTCTCGGGCGATCCTCCTCAGCTAGATTTATTCGTTGAATGTATGAGCAAGATTGAGCCTCACAGAGGTAAGCTTTTCTCTCTGCAGTATGGTCTCCTCCTCCTGCATCTCCACCTATAATAATATTACAATCAAATGTCCCAAAGCGTAGCGAAAATACCTCACATTCTGGCTGCCTTGGTCTCATGGGAAGATCGAGGTCGTCTTCTGGATCAACTTCATGGTCTCTTTTCTTGTTCTCCTCTTCTCGACGAGGAGATCTAGACCTCTCTCTTATTCGGTCGTTGTTTCTTCTTTCATTCCTCCGATCAACATACTTTGCCAGTTTTCCTCGTCTGATGAGTGTTTCAATCTTATTCTAAAGAGCTATGCAATTTTTGGTCATGTGGCCATGATCTTTGTGAAACTCGTAATATTTTGCCTTATTCCTCCTGTTAGGGTCTGCCTTCATTTTCTCCGTCCAGTTTAATTCTTCGTTGTTCTTGATTTCTTCTAGAACATGGTTGATGTCTTTCTTCAAAGGAGTATAATTATCAAATTTCTTCAATACTTCCCATGACGACCTTGTTTTTGAGTGTTTGTCACTACAATTGTTCTTATGCTCTTTATTCTTAGCTTTATCACCTTCCACCTTGGTTTCTTTGGCATCCATATTCTTCTTCGCAGCCATAACCTCCTCGGCATTCATAATCTTGGCCACTTTTCCCATTAGATCTGACATGGTTCTAGGTGGATCTTTGGCTAAAGCGTAGTACAACTTGTTGGGCAGTAGTCCACTCATCAAGGCGGTAATCGTTGTCTTTTCCTCATAATCAATGACTTCGAGTTTCTCGTTATTAAAATGAGTTATATAATCTCTGGTACTTTAACCAGCTTTTTATCTAACGCTTAACAAATGCGCTACTCGTTTAACTGGCTTTGCCCCAAAATAGAAATTCTCAATGAATAACTCGGCCAGTTGAAAAAAAGTTGAGATCTTACCCCGAGGAAGATTATTATACCATATTTGAGCAGATCCGGTAAGAGTTCTCGAGAATGCTCTGCATCTTATCTCATCTGGAACAGCATAGATGTTGGCTGCAGCTTGGTATTGTTCTATATGAAGGACATGGTCGGTCTTTCCATCATATTTAGGGGTCACAACAGGTGCTTTGAACTTTGATGGTGTTGGAAAATCTACAATGGCCTGGACAAAAGGTGTTCCTTGAATAAAAGTTCGCTGTAGAGGGTTCTTGGCTTTAGCCATTTCCCCTAATCTATCCTCCAGCCTCTGAATAGAGCCTTTCCACGCATTGTTTCCTACCTCGGGTCTGTTGGTTCGAGCAACTCATCGCGTTGATGTGGCTTCCTGGGATCTATCTTGACGAGCAGCTAGTCGCGACTAGGCAGATCCTTCCCTTAAGTCTGATGGTCGTCGAAAACTCCTCGATGCGGCTCTAGGAGGACTTTTGCTCCTCCTAGGACCTAATCGATCAAAAGGAGATACTCTGCTTAATCTTTCTAGCGCACTAGTCCTTTCTGGAGAGAGAGTGATACGTTGTTCAGTATCTGTGGCTCGTACCGATGAAGTTCATCTAGGTTGATGAGAAAAATCTTCAGACTCCTCAGTATGATATGAATCAGTACGCCTAGTACGCTAAGAAGGTAAACGGATATTTCTGCGAATACTTTGCGGTTCTGAATGGGTTGGTGCACCGCCATGGAGGGTTTGTATGAGTTGTCGCATAGTTTCTTGCATGACTGTCTGGCCCTGGGCCAGATTTGTCATTATTCCAGCCAGATCTGGAATATTTGGCGGAGCAGATGGATTTGGAGGGCTTCCAGCGTTTCGATTACTGGGTTCTGGAATATCAACCATTGGTGATGAATTTTTTTTGATGAAAAATGATATTACCAGTCGTTTCCCACAAACGGCGCCAATCTGTTGATGTAAAAATTAGATTATATCTAATTAGTTAATCACAGATAAAATAAAATGAGACAAAGAAATTTTAAAGTGGTTCAGCCTTATAAGAACGGCCTACAACCACTGTTTCTGTTATTGCTGACTGTTTGGGGATTCTCGATTACAAGTTTTCTCAAGAAATTTTGGTCCCCTTATAATGAGGATAATACAATGTATTTATAGCCCTAAGGCTGTAATGTGAAAGGGTAATACATTCAATGCCCCTTAAGCGTATACATCTGTATGATAATAATAAGCATTTAATGCACAGTCAATCTGTTGGTTATCCGGCAATTAATGCTTTGTTCGAGGTGCATCTCGGACCGCCTAAACTGCTCGGACCGCCTAAGTTCCTTGGTACTCAAAAGTTCCTCGGTACTCAAAAGTTCTTCGGAGAGTTCTTGTTGGTCGGAGCGTCTGAGTTGATCGGGGAAGCAGAGTTCCTCGTTGCAGTATAGTTCCTCGGAGTCAAGGTGTTATTCGAAAGTGTTTGTTGTTTCCACACTGATTGCCACGTGTCTTCACTCAATTGAGCCATGTCGGCAGACTAAATTTGGTATCAACACTTATCTTAGTTCATTTCAGTTTATTTCCATAATTAACTCTATCTTTATTAATTTAACGCATGTTAGTTTAGCGGTTAATCACAATCACCCCTTCAAACTACATATCATATTTTAAATTTGTGATGTTTAGAGAAAATCCTTTATCCTAATCTTGTTCTCCTAGGAGAGTTCAATCCTTGAGGAATACGATCCCGATCTTTCTCGGTTACTAGTTTTTGCGGAAGATTTGTACCTGAATCAAACACTCTCTAGAGAGCAACCAAGTTTTTGGCGCCGTAGTCGGGGATTGGCAATAATTTTAGGTTAGAAGACGTTCTCTCTACACTCTTACATTCCCTGTGGTCACCGTGACATCACGGTTTCCAAAAACTAATCCAAATTCCTTAACAAGAAATGATCGATAATATTTCAAACCACATTGTGGAATACCAATCTGCGAGTGATAGTTTCGATTACTAGAGACCATCTCCAACCCCTTCTACTACCCTATCTACTTATACCAGTGACACCTTTGTTCCTACGACCATGGCCGATAACCAGAGCGAACATGGTAGTCGAGGGGAAGCCGAGGTTCCCTATAGAACCATGAGATATTATCTATAGCCGGAGAGGACAACCTCTCCGTCGTGTATCATTTTTCCGTACAACGCTGCTTAATTCCATTTTCGAAATAGAATGATCCAATTGCTTCTAACTTTCCATGGAATGGAAAGTGAGCAGCCTTATATCCATGTCCGAGAGTTTGAGGAAGTTTGCGATACATTTAGGGACCAAAATTGTCCTCTTGATGTAACCCGCCTCAAATTATTCCCTTTATCCTTAAAGGACAAAGCCAAAACTTGGCTTTGGTCCTTAGCTCCTAATTCCATCGGTAGTTGGTACGATATGCAGGCGTAGTTTTTAAAGAAGTTTTTCCCACCCCATCGCACCAACGCTCTCAAAGGACAAATACAAACCTTTACTCAAGGCTAGGGTGAGACATTCGAGTGATGTTGGGAAAGATTTAATGAGTTACTTCATAAATGACAACATCACATGACACACCCCAACCCAGTTACTTATAATTAAGTTTGTAAGTCAAGGTGAGTCAAATCATAATTACCTTAACCAAACCATCTTCTCGAGTATTCTTTTTCGTTAACGATATGAAGCCATAAAGCCAAACTTTTCACATATTTAAAAGTGATTTTGCTTATTAAAATTTTCTTCAAGGATAAGTAAAACTAAATTACCCCTTTTTCATTTGACCAAAATTATGGTTTATGCATCCTTTACTAAGCCAACTCGACCTCCTAGATTTGGTAGTGACATCATGTTATCTGAAACACAAAACCATAGTAACCATGAGCAAAAGATCCCAGTGAATGCATCATTACTAAACTATTGTATAAAGTTAAATGCAATCAATCATATACATGTGGTAATACATAGGTACTTATCCGTCTCATTAACAATCATGTATTACTTATCCGGTCCATTCATAAAGAATTACCAATTATACACTTATCCAGCTCATTCATAAAGAATTATCAATTATACACTTATCCGGCTCATTCATATAGAATTATCAATTATACACTTATCCAACTCATTCATATAGAATTATCAATTATACACTTATTCGGCTCATTCATATAGAATTATCAATTATACACTTATCTGGCTCATTCATATAGAATGACCAACTTATCTGAATCATGATTCACATATCCTATCTGCAATAGACAATTCTCCCCCATTCCTGGTCGAGGAGTAACCCCTCATTTCGGTAAATCAAAATAAACAAAGTCATATTCAATATTATTCTGATCATATCCAGAACCATGTATAATACATCTTACCAGTGAGTGATATTCATATCATATCCATAACCATGTATAATACATCTTACCAGTGAGTGATATTCATATCATATCCATAACCATGTGTAATACATCTTACCTGTGAGTAATATTCATATCATATCCATAACCATGTATAATACATCTTACCCGTGAATGATATTCAAATCATCCCCACAGCCATGTATAATACATCTTTCTCCAGTGAGTACACTAACCTTGGCCACTTGATGTATTTTTCCTTTGCCCTTGTCCGACACTTGTTCAACCGGTTCTTCTTCGGGGCTTTTACGTAATTTCTACGGATTTTTCTCCAATTTTTCTCCTCACTTTTTCTTCCTAACTTTCCAATTCTCTCTTCCTCTCAAGTCAAAATCTTTAATGATTGAAATATGCTGAAGGAATAGCTTATTTCAAGCCTTCAAATTAGGCAAAACCCCACCTCCTTCCTCCACCAATCAAAATCCACCATTTGTTAGCCTAATAAGACGAAATATCATTAAACGAATGGACAAATTTGCCCCTGCTTCGTAATTCCAGCATAACTTCTCGTTCGGACCTCCGTTCAACACACCGTTTGTTGTGTTACAACCATAACTCACATGTATACAATTATATAGTTTTGACCTTAAGTCAATTGTTACATTGTAAAGGTCAAAACTAGCCTCCAACCCGAACATTTTTATCAAAAACTTCACAAATTTCTGTTTATGACTAATTTAATATTTCATAAGTTATGAAGGTAGGATTAGACTAAACACAATAACTTAAAATTATATATTTTAATAACACATTATCCCCATCCCATACGGTAATCATGATTAACCTTCCCCTCTTAGAAAATTTCATCCCCGAAATTTAGGATGAATTTCACTTATCAAACAATTGGGCATACTATTTTCTTATTCTATATTCCCATTCCCATATTCCTTATTTAATTTTATGGATCCTCCACAACACTTTAACTAAGAAACTACTTTATTCCCTAAGAATTCCAATCGGTTCCTCAATGTACGACATATCTTCTTTCATAATAACTTTAGTATCCTTATCATTACCCGTAAGAATAATCGTCTAATGATTTCTTATTAATGAAAACCAAACCCCAACTCATATATTACTTCATACCATTATATACGTATGTCAAACATTCACACATACTAGATTATTAGTTATATCATCGTGTAATATTTTAATAATATTACCATATTGGCTTATTACACGTCATATTTCCATCTTCCATTCAACACCAAATACACGTGTTTGACTTTAGCTACTATCCATATCATTTCTGATGTTTAAGAGTATGTTAAATCTCGTCCTTACAATTTCTTAATTTAAATATATCGTCACTACTCTTCATATATCAACTGTACAATCTTTCGCTAAATGTTTCTTCTTAATTAAGCCTTCATATTCACGTTCATTTATATTGTGCAGTCATGCACTATGAACTCAATATAACTTCTCACTATATTCCCCTTTTAGTATCGTATGATTATTCTTTAACTAAACATACAACGACTTTAACTAGTCATTTATCTGGCAAAATAACATTACAATCATAATCTTACCCCAATCCTTATTAACATTATAGTCTTGTGCAACATTATTAATACACTCACCTACTCGTTTGGTAACATGGACATTAAAAAAACGTCACCACTGAAATTTTTTAATCACACATACCAACCCCATAATACTTATCTTAACTATTATATGTCGTAATTCTTTCAAATAACTTGAACAAATACCTTAATGTATCCCATTATGGTATCTCGCATAACATTTTATCCTTACACATACTTCTTGGTGACTCCATATAATATCAATCATATTCATTATATGTCATACTCTTAGTGATAACACGTACATATAATGACAAATACAACTCAATATCTACCCAAACCAGTTGTCGATATTCCAACCCGATTAGCATCTTTCCCATACTCATAAACAACACATACACTTAAAAGGGCTCTCCAATATTTTTAAAACTCTTTAACACCTCGTCTCAGCTTTACTATTCATATAAGCAATTCAAAACATCCCAAGAGTAATATTCACTACATATACTCATACTATTAAAAAATTTACATCTCAACTCTAATCATTCTTTTCTTCTACTTATCATAATCCAGTATGAACCCATATTCGGATCAATTATTATATATTGACTAGTAATTGAATTTCAGACCATTTCACATATTAAAATTAAACATATACAACTATTAATCCTCTCACTTCACCTTTACCATGTGAATCTTCATTTTATTTACACTCTAACAATTTACAATTTCATCCTTTAACGGAATATCGGTTCCCGTACCTCACTCTCCCACATAAATGGGCACACACCAAACCATGGTTTAATAAGTGACACAACTCAAGTCTACATATTCCAGTATAATAAGAGATTACTTCCAATACTTCACAATTTTCTTATACCACATTTTGTCTTTAAAAATTTTCCTTCAACGACATGCTTGTCCATACCACAAATAAAACAATGCAATGATTCAATTTAAAATACCTGTATTCGCTGTCATCCCCGAATAAACCTTAACATCTCATTTCCTTTCCTGCAAGATCCTTACATTTCATATCCCATACAATAATATATACGTATAACTAACAGATGTTAGTCAATAAAGCCAATTTGCTTATGACTCAAAACAATTTCTACTTTCACTGCCAAATCTAGGCGCTCCTCACCCCAGAACCTCTAAAACCTAGGCTCTGATACCAAAGTTGACACATCCCAGCCCAGTTACTTATAATTAAGTTTGAAAGTCAAGGTGAGTCAAATCATAATTACTTTAACCAAACCATCTTCTCGAGTATTCTTTTTCGTTAACGTTATGAAGCCATAAAGCCAAAATTTTCACATATTTAAAAGTTATTTTGCTTATTAAAATTTGCTTCAAGGATAAGTAAAATTAAATTACCCCTTTTTCATTTGACCAAAATTATGGTTTATGCATCCTTTGCTAAGCCAACCCGACCTCCTAGATTTGGCAGTGACATCATGTTACCTGAAACACAAAACCATAGTAACCATGAGCAAAAGAGCCCAGTGAATGCATCACTACTAAACTATTGCATAAAGTTAAATGCAATAAATCATATACATGTGGTAATACATAGGTACTTATCCGGCTCATTAACAATCATGTATTACTTATCCGGTACATTCATAAAGAATTACCAATTATACACTTATCCAGCTCATTCATAAAGAATTATCAATTATACACTTATCCGGCTCATTCATATAGAATTATCAATTATACACTTATCCATCTCATTCATATAGAATTATCAATTATACACTTATCCGTCTCATTCATATATAATTATCAATTATACACTTATCCGGCTCATTCATATAGAATGACCAACTTATTCGAATCATGATTCACATATCATGTCTGCAATAGACAATTCTCCCCCATATCTGGTCGAGGAGTAACCCCTCATTACGGTAAATCGAAATGAACAAATTCATATTCAATATTATTCTGATCATATCCATAACCATGTATAATACATCTTACCAGTGAGTGATATTCATATCATATCCATAACCATGTATAATACATCTTACCAGTGAGTGATATTCATATCATATCCATAACCATGTGTAATACATCTTACCTGTGAGTAATATTCATATCATATCCATAACCATGTATAATACATCTTACCCGTGAATGATATTCAAATCATCCCCATAACCATGTATAATACATATTTTTCCAGTGAGTACACTCACCTTGGCCACTTCATGTATTTTTCCTTTGCCCTTGTCCGACACTTGTTCAACCGGTTCTTCTTCGGGGCTTTTACGTAATTTCTACGGATTTTTCTCCAATTTTTCTCCTCAATTTTTCTTCCTAACTTTCCAATTCTCTCTTACTCTCAAGCCAAAATCTTTAATGGCTGAAATATGCTGAAGGAATAGTTTATTTCAAGCCTTCAAAGTCGGCAAAACCCCACCTCCTTCCTCCACCAATCAAAATCCACCATTTGTTAGCCTAATAAGACGAAATATCATTTAACGAATGGACAAATTTTCCCCTGCTTCGTAATTCCAGCATAACTTCTCGCTCGGACCTCCGTTCAACACACCGTTTATTGTGTTACAACCATAACTCACATGTATACAATTATATAGTTTTGACCTTAAGTCAATTGTTACATTATAAGGGTCAAAACTAGCCTCCAACCCGAATATTTTTATCAAAAAACTCATAAATTTGTGTTTGTGACTAATTTAATATTTCATAAGTTATAAAGGTAGGATTAGACTAAACATAATAACTTAAAATTATATATTTTAATAACACATTATCCCCATCCCATACGGTAATCATGATTTAAACATGGTTTATCATAACCGATTCGTCACATCACGGTTTCGAAAAGTGGAGACTAATCTACTTTTTCCACAATGGGCTTACACTTAATGCAAAAAAAATGGTGGAGACAATGTGCTCCGGTGAGTTCTTTGGTTTAGCTCCCAACGATGCATGGGCACATTTTAAGTATTGTGACCTTCAATTCGACCCTCTTCTAACCCTGGTATGTATCACCTCACTGACGAGGCTGGGATGAACATGAAATTAGACAAATTATCTAAGAAAGTTGAGGAGTTCGGCTTGAAGAGTCTAGATCCCGTTGTTCCAATTCATTACGCAAATGAGGAGTTGTGTGCCATTTGCGATACTAATGCCCATCCGACCAAAGAGTGTCCCACTATCCCGGCTTAAAAAGTGATCCTCCATGACCAAGCAAACGCTATGGGAGTTTTTAGAAGATCCCAAAACGCTCCTGACCATGGATATAACCATCTTGGGGTAACCATCTCGGTTACTAATATCAACAAGTTCATCCCACTCCACCTCAAAATTACCAACAACCATTCAATCAACTTTCTCCTCCTCAAGTACTAATGCAAGGTCCCCCTCCGGGACCTACTACTCCGGTTATATCCCCGTATTCTCACCTGAACAAAAGAAGTCTTGAAGAAAGTCTTCATGCTTTTATGACTTCTCAGCAAGCTACAAACGCTCGGCTTGAAGCTCAAATATCTAAGTTGACCTCATCCCTAAGCA
Organism: Sambucus nigra; assembly: GCA_949130495.1. Classification (NCBI taxonomy): domain Eukaryota; kingdom Viridiplantae; phylum Streptophyta; class Magnoliopsida; order Dipsacales; family Adoxaceae; genus Sambucus; species Sambucus nigra. Next base: position 377,451 of record CASBWL010000486.1, read on the forward strand.
TTCAAGAAAAGGGAAAGTTCCCTTCACAACCCCAACGGCCCATTGGGCAAAATAGCATGAATTACGACATCTCTACTCCCTCTTCCGCTCAATAACGATTAATGGAACAAGCCAAATCCATCACCACTCTTAGGAGTGGGAAGGTGATTCAAAATCCTATCCCACCTTCCCCGAAATAATCCGATGAGATCACACCAACTCCCCGAGAGAGTGAAGTGACTTCGAAAAAGAGAAGTGATAGGTCGCCAACCAAGGAGCCAGAAATTTCAGTCCCGTGTCCATTTCCCGCACCCTATCCTCAAAGGCTCCTTTCAATAGCCACACCCAACAAAGATAAAAAAATTACGGAGACATTTAAACAATTGAACCTCAATCTCCCTCTACTTGACGCGATTAGGCAAATCCCTTTCTATGGTAAGTTTTTGAAAGATTTGTGCACCTTTAAGAGAAATCATGTTTCTCAAAAAAGTTAGAGTTGACTCAACAGGTGAGTTCAATTTTCCAACACAACACGATTCCAAAATTTTATGACCCAGGGTGTCCAACTATTTCGTGTGTGTTTGGAAACTTCGTCATTAATCATGCCCTTCTTGACCTTTGAGCTAGTGTGAACCTCTTATCGTATTCGATCTATCTTCAATTGGGCCTAGGAGATCTTGGCCTAACCAAAACTAGAATCTAATTGGCCGACAGCTCCACCAAAATTTCAAGGGGCGTCTTGGAAGATATCCTTGTCCAAACACCTTCATATTCCCGATCGACTTTATTATTCTTAATACACATCCCGTTTTAAGCCACAACACTCCACCTCCCATCATCTTAGGACGACCATTCCTCGTGACCGCGAATGCTTCGATAAATTATAGGAATGGTGAGATGAACTTGTCCTTTGGAAATGTGATATTAGATGTCAATATTTTCAATGTGTCGCATCTCTCGAGTGACGAAGATGAGTGCATTAAGGAAGTGAATTTTATTAGAGAGGTATTTGTGGAAGATGATCAAATTGTGAGGGATGAAATTGAATGGAGTGTGTTAGACTCATGTTTCAACATGCTAGGAGAGGCTGGCATAGGTGAAAATCAAGAATTATGGAAGGAATTCAGGAGTGATGAATTCACTTCGATCGACGACACTATTATATTTAAAATTAGCATTTACCAAAGGTCATCAATCCCGTGTGAGAAGCGTTGCCCAAAGGAAAATAGGGTTGATGATATAGCTATCAAATTACGCACCGAACTACTGAGCCTTCACTTTAATAACCCATGTCCCCCACTTTTAAATATCAATCCGATTTCCATAAACAAACACGGGTCAAACGGACGGGGTTGTTCATTTTTTATAGGCATCATATCTTCGGATCTAGAACCTGATATAATTGTTAATCTGTTGAAATTAAATTGGAATGAGGTTAAAAAAATTGGAAGAATAGGAGTTCATATAGGAAATTACGTTCTAATAATATCTGCGAATTTAGAAATTATGTTCTAATAATATCTATGGATTTATCGCTAGACATCATGTGCAGTAGCCCCGTTTACGAGGTTGATTAGGGTCGGTGAAACCTTGATTTTTGTGCCGAGCAATCCCCGGCAACGGTGCTAAAAACTTGGTTGCTCTCTAAGGAGTTTTTTATTCAAGTTCATCTTTTGCGATACGTAGTAACCGGGCAAGACCGGAATCGTATTCCTCAGGGATTGAACGCTCCTTGGAGAACAAGATTAGGATAAAGGATTTTCTCTAAACATCACAAAGAAAAAGTGTAAAAGATGATTTATAGTTTGAAGGGGTGATTGTGATTAACCGCTAAATTAACATGCGTTAAATTAATAAACTGAAACGAACTAAGATAAGCTTAAGTTCAAGAGATTTAAAGGGATTGATGATCATTCTCCCACCTTAGATTCGTTAAGAAGACGTTAGGACTTGGTTGAAATTAATTCTAATCGAGCATAACTAATTAAGTTCGGACATCAACCATGTAGAGACCAAACTCATCGATGGAGGATTATGGGTTAATTAATTATTGCTAAATGGGTTGGGGTTATAGTAATGCTTCAAATACTACCCCTTGCATTACAAGAGAAGTTAAGAGACTATGATACTCCAATACCAACACATGAAGTTCAATTAGAACAATTCTAAACCAAACCCTAAATATGAAGTTCAAGCATCCGAGGTGGGATTATGACCCCTAACCTTAAGTTTAGCTACTCATACTAAAAATTAGGTTACACATGCAAAGGAACCACATATTGAAGCAAGTCATCAAGTTAAACACACAACAATATAAGATATGGTAATAAATTTAAATTAAGGCTAAGAACACAAGTAGAGAAGAAGTAAATGAACAAAGCTTGCATTAATTAACAACTAACTTACAAGTAAACAAAGACTGACAAGTAGGTAAGAGCAATAAATTCATTTGATCTAGGAGAGAGAAGAGAGAGTTTCTATGTATGTGATTTCTAATAAAAGTAATCTATATCTACAAAATAAGGAAACAATGGAAATATATCCCAAAAATATCTCCAAAATGGCAAACTAGTAATAAGAAGAAAGTTGGAAATGCAGGGCCGAATCGATTTGGTTGAGCTTGAATCGATTCAAAAATGGAAAGATGGTGCACTGGAAGAAACCGAATCGATTCGGCTGAGCCCGAATCGATTCGTTGTTGCTCACAAAATGAGAAAGGGATTGGATGGCTTCATAAGGAACATGCTTCACATAAACGTCCATAACTTCTTCGTTTGAGCTAGGATTCAAGCACCGTCAGAGGCCGCGCGAAGATGAAATGAAGGAATTCCACTTTCGGGAAGAGTTCTGGATAAAAACCTTAATGGTTAATTTACTAAATTGCCCCCGACTTTGCGACTATATACAGAACTTTCCTCAAATTCAACTAAACTTCACAACTTGCATTCCCGAGACCTACAAAAGCTCAATAAAGGCACACACAATATATATATATGATGAAAATAAGGGTTAATGAATAAATGATCATAAGAACCGAGAATAACATGCGCAGGAATGCTAGAATGCACAAATTAAAGGGGTAATAAATACAATAAACGTGACTTATCAATATAACCTACACTATGCATAGTTTGGGATTTCAACCAAAAGCCAAAATGCCTGCGGTGTCACCATCGCCCGCTCATTTTATTTGACCCATGATCATACCCAAGGTTGAGTCCTTGGTCCATGGGTCTTTGGCTTGGATTTTGTCCTATCTTTTGGGACAAATTATATTTTATTTCCTTTTGATTTTTTTTATCAAAATGGGACAATCTGAAATAATTCTTTAGAATAAGAAACCCCAGTTATATCCGCGACCTTTGGTCGACCCATTACATCCGTGAAGCATGGCTCGCTGCGGTAAAGGGTTGGTGAGTTATTTTAATTTTTTTAATTTTTGAGCTAATTTTGTAAATATATTTGGTAGCTTATTCCTAAGCACAATCTTTGTTTGAAATTAAAAAAGATTGTTCCTTGACCAAGAGGAGTGCTTCACTTAAGTGTGTTCCCTTTTGTCTTCATACACAAGTCTATACATACTTATCACAAGCCTACTTCTTCATAGTTGAGTGAAGTTTAAAGAGAGAGCTTTTTAGAAGAAAAATATTTTCACCATATTTCTTTCTCCTTCTCTTGTGTGATTTTTAAGCTTTTTTAATTCATTTTTGAAACCTTCATAGTAAGAATTTTGTACTCAGGAAAGCTTTGACAATTTTTTTTCTAAATCCAATTTGTTATTGAGTATGATCTTCTTCAAGCTTGAAAAACACACTTGTAAATTTTCAAAGAGACGCCTTTTCACCACATCTTTTTAACTACATGATACCTTAACATATCCTAGTTGTAGTTGTTGGTTACTCATGGGTTCAGTTGAATTGGAATAAAGTAATCTTTGCACTTTAAAGAGTATTTATTAGCATTAGATAAGTCTAAACTGACTACGGTTGTTTAACATTCCCCATCTATTGACGCTCTCCTTAGAGAATATGGTGCGAAAGATTATCTAGTTAGTCATGGTGTTGTGTGATTGTAATTTTTTGTCTTATAGTTGTAATACTCTGTCATAGTAAATTTATTGTTCATTTTGGCCTGAGTTTTTTTTTTTTTTGTTGTGGGTTTCTCCTCTTATATTCGATGTTGTGTGATTTGATTTATCTTTTCTCATATTAGAATCACTTGTCTTAAATTGAAGATAAAGTTTTATTAAGATTCTAATAATGATAAACAATTTTTGTCACATAGAATTTCGGATGTTATTTACCCATTGAAATAATTTTGTCACTTAACCAATATATTAATTTTTTGGTAAATTACACCAAACCCCCTTGAACTATAATACTATTGCAGATAGCCCCTAATCTAGAAAACTAGACAAAGAACCCCCTAAACTATTGAATTTTGACACCCAAAATTGTTAAATTCTCATTCATTTTTTTAGGTGTCAAAATTTAATATATTAGGAGGCTCTTTGTAGAATTTATTAGATTAGGGGGCTATCTATAGAACCACTATAGTTTAAGGGAGTTTGGTGTAATTTATCCTAATTTTAATTGGGACAAAAGAAAATGATGAATTCATCTTGAAAGTGATGAACGCTACAGTTCGTAGGGTGAAAGTATGCATACCTCTCGAGAAGATCACTACTCATTATAATCTCAAGATTTTTAAGTCTCCTAATTACTCTATCCAGAAGAATAATTTTGCTTAGTTCCCTTAACAACCTTTTTCATGTTTGAGTGGCGGTCATTTCCCTAAGTGGTCTTTCAAGAATTTTCCTGCAGTCCTCTTGTCTAAGTATTACTACACCCTTAAAATGATTGTACGTCGTTGGACATGATGATTATGGTTTGGATTTGATGAGGTTGATTTTTTAACCTCATCGTGTATTGTTCAAATGATGAGATGAAATCCCATGCATTGCCTTTCAGTCTTATGATCGGACGATTTCTTTTAATGTTGGGGGTTTCATTTCCTCCAGATGAAGTGACGAAAAAAATTGAGAAAATGATCTCATTGAAGTCATATTATAGATCGATCACTCATTTGGGAGACCACAAGGGATTACCAGTTCCACTGCATGTTATTCCTCCTTCACATTATCTTACTCCACATCCTTCTGGTACATTTAGAGGACCATACACTCTTACTACTTATGCTGCAGATTTGGATGGGCTGCTGATTAGTTGGCTTCCTCATTTCTATCCACGCTTTTTCAATCTTTTGGTTCTTCATCTTCTCAGTCTTTTAAAGCAGATCAATGTGATACCAAGGTTCAACTTGATCAAATTAGAGATGCCTTACATGATATTGATACGAATATTTATGATTTAAAGAGATTCATGAAGAATATGAAAGGAGTTTAAGATGTTACCTTTTATTTTATGTCTTTTGGTTACGGAAGTTAGGATTTAGCTTTAAATTCTTACATCTTGTATAAATCATATAACTTTTATTTGCTTTGTTTTAATGCTTATCAAGTTTAGCATGATTTTATTGCATATCTTTGCTTTGATATATTTTTTATCTCCATGTGTAGTTGTTAATATTATATCTTAGGCATGTGTTTCACATGTCTCATATCTTGTCAGATTATTGTATCAATTGCTCACTCACAATATGGTTATCTCTCATTTTATTAGTTTGATTAACATGTCTACTCTAGTTATTTGCTTAATTATATATTTTTTCTCAATATGTACTTGATTATTTCCTTTGTCTCATTGTGTGACAAAAAGGGGAGAAGTTTGTAAATAAGGAGAGTACATAGTATTGAGCATGTTATATTACTGAGAGTGTTTGTATGCTATTTCATGTTTATCAAGAGTACTTTCATAGTCGAGGGAGAGTTACTTTAGTAGTTTGATGTTCACATGTACACATGATTATATACACATGTTTCATCGCATTACTCTACTATTTTTTATATTTTAACATTGCACATTGGTATCTGATGAGTTTGCTAGTGTGTGACAGGATATAGGTACAAAATTCTTCTTGAAACGTCATTTCGTTGGTTACTTGTTATCGAATTGTAACTATCTTATGCCTTTGGCTTGGCATGTCGTGTCGTAGGTGATAGATTTGATTCAATTGTGTGTAATTTTTATTTTATGTATTTTTATCATGCAATAGACAAAGGGGAGATTGTAATAGTATAGTATATTCATGTGCCCTATGACATTATGACTTATTTTATGATGTTTTACAAAATACATTTTGATTCTAGTCCAGAGGTTTCTGAAAAGCTTCATCAAACTCATATCAGATCATGCATGATGTTTTTCCCGAGTTAATTATTTAAAATAAAGGTTTATGTCGAGAAAATTTGGATTCACCATTGGTTAAACTAGTTTTCATAATTGTAATATCTTTCTCATCTAACATTGTGTTTCCTTTTTAGACTTGAATTTACCAAATCCAAATATGTTATATTCTTCCTATACAAAAACAATGTTTTAATACATCATTGTATTTATAATTTTAGTTATCCTTAGTCGAACAAGTTTAAATTCCGTGCTTTATGAAATATACTAAACAAGGCAAGTTTTGCTTCTTGTCGAGACCTTAGACACTGGATGTTTGCTATAGCAAAAGAAGGCTTCACATCAGTGAAGGTCGAGTTCGCTGGTTATGACCTTTGGAAACTAAGTCGATATGAAAATTCTAAAACTCTCGTGACCTAAGTTTTCGGTGGTTCGTGTCAGCGAAGGTCCCATCTTACTGGTCGTGACATGAAGTAGCCATAACTCAAAATTCACTAGTAGCATTTTTTTTACCCTTGGTAGATGACACCTCGCGTTCGCAAAGAATGGCTTCATTTTAATAAAGGATAGACGAGCTTTTTTTAACTTTATCACTTTTTGAGATACTTTGCTAAACATCTATTGAAAAGTTGTACCAAGACACAATCTTTGTTTGCAGCCAACAAATATTGTTCCTTCACCAATATGAGTGCTTCACTTAAGTGTGTACCCTCTTGTCTTCGTACTCAAGTCTATACATACTCATCACATGCCCTTTTCTTCCTTGTTGAGTGATATTGAAGAGAGAACTTACAAGAAGAAACATATTTTATCATATTTCTTGCTTCTTCTCTTGTGTGATTTTCAAGATTTTTGACTCATTCTTGGACCCTTGAAAGTAAGACTTTTGTACTCAAGAAAGATTTGACAAATCATTTTCCAAATCTAATTTGTTCTTGAGTATGACCATCTTCAAGCTTGAAAAAATCACTTGTGTGTTTTTAAAGAGAAACCTTTTCACTACATCTTTTAAACCACAGGAGACCCTTATACATCCTAGTTGTATTTGGCAGTTACTCATGGGTTCAGTTGAATCGAAACAAAGTGATTCTTCCGCTTTAAAGAAGATTTATTGGCATAGATTTTATGGCATTGGAAGAGTCCAAAATCGGTCGTTATTGTGCAACATTCTCCAGCTGTTGGCACTCTCCTCGAAGGATATGTGTGAAAGAGTCTCTAGTCGTTTTAGCGTAGTGTTATTGTAACTCTTTGTCTTATAGTTTAATACTCTACCATAATACATTTACCTCGGCCCGAGATTTTTTCTCGTTGTGGTTTTTCCTCGTACATTCGGTGATATATGATTTGTTTATCATTCCGCAAATTAGAATCAGTTGCTTTAAATTGAAAATAAAATTTGATTAAGATTCTAATATTGATAAACCAATTGTATCACATAGATTTTTGAACGTTTAAACCCATTGAATTAGTTTTTTATCACTTAACGATATCAATTTTAATTAGGTAGTTATCATCAAGAGCTCACACTTTCAGTATCCCTCATTTCTAACGGATCCGTTAAGTTTACGGTCAAATCGTTGGCTAACTCATCAAATTTGGATTCAAATCCCAAAATTCCCCTCATTTAAAGATTAAAACTATAATTTGAGCTTGGTACCTAAAAATTAAGGGCAAGGTTAAAGAAATTAAATTTATTTGAGACACGCATGCACACACACACACGCACACATATTGAATAAACTTGAATAATTTTTTTGCTTAAGCATCGAATGAGTAAATTTATGTTTGAGTTTTACACCTAAATTTTGAGTTTAAAAAAGTAAAAAAATCAATAAAAAGTTACATTTTACACACAACTATAAAATTTAATTCCAAAATAACTACGAATGCTACAATTTTATTTGCGTTCTACCCTGATTATATTATAAGATTCAATTGACTCTTGTACAATACTATTTTAGAATAGGTAAATGCATTAATTGTTTCATTTGTTCTTTTTAATTTGCATATTTACTTTTTGTGTTATTTTTTCATGTTTCAAATGAACTTTGAATTTATTGACTTTATCTCCAAACCACAGTCGTGTTGATATTTTAAGCACATAATAGACACGTGTGGCCATGAAACGAAAGACTACAAATAAAATTTATCAAACAAATTGTAACACCCCGTGTTTTATTAATGATTTTAATTAACTTGGAGAAAAACGGAGTGAAATAAAATTTTGGATTTAATGGTTTTTAATAATTAAACATGTTGGTTTTTATATTTGAGTAGTAAATTTTCAACAGGAATTAAATTAGAGTTATAATAAAATGTTAGAATGATTTGTAGTATGTTTTAACAAGCAGTTACGTTTTTGTTGAGTTAAAGAATATATTTTTTTCTACGTGTATGGGCGGATTTTTTTTAAAGTTTTTAATTGATGTTTGGGTCGTTCAAACGACAGTGTATGTCATTCGAACGACATAGCATCTCGTTTGAATGACAGCTGTCAGTCGTTCGAGCAACAGGAGAGGCAGTGGATTAATTAGAGTCCTAATTGTATTCTAACTCTTAAACCCTTTAAATACCAAAATTGATACAAGGTTGGGACTTTCAAAACACTTTTCTCTCAAAATTTTCTCCAGTGAGGCTCTCCAAATATATTTCCTCTCATCTTCAACCCCTAGGCCCAACTTTTAACAAGTTTTAACTCAAGAATTGAAGATTCAATTGGTGCTTTCTCAAGAGGAATTCAATCGTCTACTCAAATTTTTATCGAACAAATTTCAGGCATGAATACTCTATTCATTTCCTTTAGTATTATGCATTTTAATTGTCGCATAAACCCTTAATCATGTATTTTTGGTTAAAATCAATTTGTAACTTAATTAGAGAAAGTGGGCACAAAATTTTGGGACTGTTTTTATGAAAATTTTAAATATGATTTAATCTTTGAAACCCTTGGGTGCGTAGGTTAGATTTTTGGATTTTTATGGTTTTGGATGTAGGCTCTCATGTAGAATTTTATGTGGGTTATTTATATGGTTTTTGGTACGCGCTCACACTTTTAAAAATTAGATGACTTATAAAAGAGAACGACTATGATGTATTGAATATTGTTGCATGTTAATAAATTTAACATGTTTGAAAACGACGACGGTGTTATTCATTGAATTAAATTGAATTGGGACTTTTATGATTATGTGCTATGTTATTCTTATGAATTGCGTATTATGTGATTTATTTCATTCACGTTTGCCATCGCGGGGACGAGGGGCTTTTGGTTAATATATTGATTAACCTTATTTTTAGGATGCTTACTAGGTGTGGGACTAGTGGGTAGGCCTTGGTGATAATTTATGCTTGCTAGGTATTGGACTAGTTAGTGTTATAGTATTTTATCTTAAACATCATACGTACTATATATTTTTAACTTGATAACTCTTTCGTCGTATAAATTTGAGTACCTAAACCTATCCCGAAAAGGTTACTCGATCTTCTATTAGCTTCTAATGTCATCTCAGTAATTTAAAGTCCCTCTGTTACTCTTCTTATCCTTACCTCAGCATTTATCCCCATTACAGCTTCAATTCGAACGATTTCTAACCGTACCTCAGGTAGTCCCTCGTAAACAGTAGTATTCAATTCCCTAAAGTAATCCATTTTTTCGAGCTTCAACTAAGACCCTACTGACCTTAACTAAGTCCAACAATATCATATTAATCACCATAAGAATCATTATTGGCTTTGGGATTTCATTAAACCTTAAAGGGAAAAATTTATCAAAAATCAGAAGAGGTCGATCGATTGAAGAAAAGGGCTCGATCGATCGACATTCTTAAGTCGATCGATTGATCAAAAAGGTATTTGCCTAGAATTTCTTAAACAATTACGGGTTTCCTCTTTTTACACCTCTAATTCTTCATTTCAACGTCCAAAACTCTCAATCAAGTATACTAATCAACATAACAACATGTTTACATAATTTTTAACATTATTAAAGTCATTAAGTCATCCTTAATCAACAGTTTCTTGGATCAAAAGTAATAATTTTTCTCTAAACCTAGTTCTTCCAAATTTCTTCAAGAACATCATAAACCCTGATTTAATTTCTTAATTCCTTACACTTGAAACATGATTTCATATATAATATCTCTCCAGAAGTTTTAACTACATATCATTGTTTATGATAAATCTTCAAATCTAAAGTATCATGTAAAATATTTGCTTTGAATCTTTGCAAGATAAATCACTTTCCTGGTAATGAAGATTCTGATCCGATGAAGTAGACGGTATGGGGATGATCCTTACTTTTCGATCGATCCGGTGGTGGTGATGGCAGTACAAAAGCCTCTAGGTGGTGGTTGTATCCATGGAAACCCTTGGAAACTCTCCTCTCTTCCTCTCTAACTTCCATGATGCTTTTTGGTTGTGAAAACCCTAAGGGACTCAAGGGTTGGCTGATAATTAAAACCTAAATTTCGTAGGTTACTATTCACCAAAAATAAAAATGACTAAAATACCCTCCCGAGTTGCCGGTTAGGTTTAAAAATAAGGCGGGACCCAAACTAAACCCCATGCTAGTGTTTTCTTACTATCTCAACCCTTCTGGACACGGATGACATAAAAATAAAATACTTTTAAGTCCATTAAATTGGGTCTTGACACGCGCATCCCAACTAAATTATCGAAACTGTCGTATTTTTAACTCATGACAATTTTAATAAAATCAATAATCACATATTACCATAATCACTTAGTAATATTCAACATTATCATGATAATCCAATACTAACTCTCGTCTCGCTAGTTATTTAATTCCGAATTAATTATCCCAAATTAATTTAATTAATACCCTAATTAAAAGCAATTCCATTTAATTAATCTCATAATTAAAATCCATAAAAATACGGGGTATTAAATACTTCCCCCCTAATAACAGAATTTTGTCCCAGAATTCGAAAAAGTAAGGCATACCTGAAAAAAATTAGGTATCCTCCAGTACTCAAAATAAGATTCAATGTAAGGCTCAATCACTATAGTCCCCAATTCATAACAAGCTTGTTGAACACTCTCGACACTTTATTAGTTATAGGATTACACCTTAATAAATGCACCTCACGTTGTGCTCTTACTAAACAATATTCGAATAAGAATAGCCTATACATCTTTGGCCACATTGTCTCAATATTATTGTGAGTTCGCACCTCACTTCGTATCAACTCTCGTGTTTATCAAAATAGCAAACTCTCATCCTGGAAGAAATCATAAAACAGTTGACTAGTCTTGCCCGGTCTTTGAATCTGTGTTCTGATAATTTTCTCACCTCTAAGCATCCAGAGGGAGGATAATACCGTTTATTTACACAAAACATCTGTAAGCACCTGGTCCACTATAAATTGGTACGGGTGCTTTCACATAACTCTACTATTAGGTAATATTCTCTCGTTTTTACCATATTATACGTCACTTATGATATATACCCGTTTTGGAAATCATATGGTCGCAATGAGTCCAAAATTTATTTTCATATAGTTCCTACAGTCGTTAATCACCTTGCGCCTATTCTTTGTGCTATAAGTGATACAACTTTCTCAAAACGAAACTATTCCCACTACTTCCTTATACCCCATATTTAAGGTGGGTTTCGGGGATCTCATCCTAGTTCAGAATAATACTGGGTATGACCATATACCGACGCGATCACTATCTAACATTGTAAATCACTCAAGGATATAACAATTTCTTTCCTTATTGACAATTCGTTCCACACATTCGAAGAATCTCGTTACTCATCTTTATGATTGCAACCCATCAAAGAAATTTACCATCTTGACTCTTCCGCTACTGGAATTGTCGGCTCGACACCAAGTTTATGGTTGTTACCCATACTCCAACTGATTTCTATCGATAGGTGGTGCACGTGGGGCTACTAATTATGTTCCGCTCATTACCAACTTCCACTTATAACTACTCCCATTAAGTGCTACTTAATATCCCTCTTCTTCCCTCGGCGTATACAAAAAGTTCTGACCCGTGCACCTTTCTACCACGTTGTGCACATCCGGACTCATTATACGTTATTGACATCCTCACTCTATTTATGCTTAAGCCACCCCCAACATTCGATTGGGTGGAACTCCACTCCAAATTTGTCCATAACAGTTAAATATTCGTCTTTCTCAAGGGATATCCCCTTTTAAATGGCTTCCCGCTACCTTTCCATCAAGTTCGGATGTGTTACTCTGATTGCACATGAATCTATAGGTTTTCGTCCTTCTCACGATGCTTAATCCAATCTACCACTACTATTTTGTAATATCTGCCTGACAAGCATAAATTTCACCCATCTTTATGTCTCTTCGTCTGGCGATTATCACATTAGCAAACCAGGGTGTCTACACCCCTCATAACCCATGCATATGGGATTAAACATCACAAACTCTTCATAAGTACCCCAAACTTTTTATTGTCCCTGCATCTGCGACGTGGCTATACCACTTGGGCGTTCTCAATTTCCCCCAAATTTGAAATTCTAAATCCTCCTAAACATCATTTCATCCTTCAACCCGCCAAAATAAAACAAAATTATCAGTACTTCATCACTAACAGCTGGCTCTACTGGCCTTATATCGTAATTTACTCGTGTAACTTCCAGTTATAACTACAAACTTCCATAATGATAGAGGTACCCAAATCACGGACTAATGGCCAAACATATCCTTATTACCAACCTTACGCTAAGTATCATGCCTGGGATGTCTCGCAAAGCGAAATCAAAACAAGGACCCCCCCCCCGATACACTACTTCCTAGCATTGTCAGTCATCGAAATCCGTTAAGCCTTCAGTCCATAATATGTACCCCTATATTCCCATCTCTTGACAAAAAAATTACATCTCCTTTCACAAAATTCTTAAACAATGAACTTCTTCCGAAAAACACTGTCTCTTAATATTGATGACAATTACATTCTATAAACATCATGCAAATATAATCGGGGCTCTCAAAATCTCATCCCCAGACGTACAACTATGAGTATTAACTTCCACGTCTCTAAAGGGTGATATAACAATACACTCTTCTTATTATCACATCCTGAGCATTAATTATAATAATCAGCTAAATCTTTCCGCTGAATAGTAAACCAAATACACTCCAATTTATATCAATAAAGTCCCTACAGACACTGGGAACAAATATCCGAGACCATTCTACTTTTCGAAGTCTCAACAATGCATATATATACATATATACAAATATATAAACGGAAGCCCTCCCCTCTCACGGATGGGCCTCGCCAGAACAAAATATTCTACACCAAGGTAGTAACCACGATAGACATGCAATATCCACACACTATCGGTTTAAGCGTATTATAAAAACCATAATTAGGATAATATCATACTCGTATAACACATCACTAAAATAATAATATCAATAAGGTATGTACCACTAGCGACACACCCATTCATACTCCGCGGATCACACTAATTGTAACCCCCACTATACGAGGAAAATATTCACATAAATAATGACATCATTGATATACGCACTAAACTCGACTCTCATGAAAATATAGCAATAAAAAATGCAGTAACTCGTTCCTGACACATACAACATGCAACATCATCTGAGGATATAACTCACACTTCTATCGCCAATCACCCTGGCTGCTAAAATGGTTCCTAGACTTAACACACCTATCCGTACCAAACCAAAAATTTCAATAACTATTGCCTTGCTAGGAACCATACTCTTATCCCTATACTTGCCTCGGGATAAATTTTAACGCACGGGTTTCACTCCCCACAAAATACATCTACACATACTCCACTTATCTCTGGTCACATTGACCATGTTAAGGTTGTCCTTATCTCGGACATTGGTAGTCTCGACTCTAATGGCTAACTCCATTGTTCCCTTAGCTTTGATGTCCCTAAGGAACACGCTACTGGCTTCAATAAATCCTACTGAAATTACCATTGCTCGATAAACAATTCATCTATCGAAATCATTTAAACGAGTCCCCTGATGGGTCTCCCCCTTGTGGTGCTTAACCAACACTGTTTCCCCAGTCTTATTCTATCTAAATTCTTCGATTCTTATAGCTCTCTAGACAAGGAAGCATTTTCCTCAATATTAACAAAACGCGACATTATTACCATCTCCATCGATCGTTCCAGCCGAATTTCCTAGAAGTGCTAACAATTCTTCTTGTAAGTTAATTTTCCCTTTAATGTTCTCTTCTGCATTACACCTACTTCATCCGGTGTAAGGTTCGCTAATTTATTAAATTTGTTTTCACAAAGTGACCTCTGTCCGACCCTCTTGTGTGAGTTCAGAATAACATCCTATCTTACCCTTAACATCTGATGAAGGAACTTATGGTCAAACCATACGTATGCGTCTTCTCTTGACAAAACATTCCACTTCTAAGTGTGGTGGTTGCCTCTCACCATTGTAACTCCGCTCTTACGAGCCAAGAATTTTTTCTTTACCCCAAATTTTCTCTCCCTATTAGCCATACTCCAACATATTCCCAAGCCTTTGGATATTTTACTTTCGTTGGCCAACACATGCCATTTCTGCATTTCTAGAATTTCTACTGTTGGTTCTCTTCAATGTTTCATCTGACTCTCTCCCATTCCAACTTTGCTGGGTGAGTCTAATTTGACCCCATTATTTACCATAGTGGTTCCTGGAAGTCATATGTTGTGTCCAAGCCGTCATTTCCGTCCTGTCCATTCCGCGCCGTAATAGGGGTGACCTCAACTACGGTCATCCTTCTTGAATAAATCAAATAACCTTAACTAATCTTTGCCTCCTGCTGTCCGCCCAACTTGGACAACATATAGCATTGTTCGGTATACGAACACACCCGAACGCAAATAAAATTCACTATCATATACATTATAGCAGGAGAATGAAATCTCACCAAAGAAATCAACAATCCTAAACATAGGGCTCTATATTAAAGAAAGCTACGCTGGAAGCATAATAAGCCGCACAGATCCTAAAGGACACTAGAACCTGATGCTCTAATACCACAAGTGACACCCCGTCTAATTAAACACCGAGTAGCTACTACTTTATTAAATTAATACAGAATATCGAGTTGGTTCAGCCTTAGCATCACTCTCGAAAACAATTAATTTATCACTAGCCACCAAATATTTAAAAAGAGAGGTGCCAAATTTTATTAATTAAGTTAACACTAACCAAGTAATTAAATCAACAACCATTAATCGCATTAATAATCTCATGTAAGTAATCAACAAAAATGAAATAAACTGAGTCTGGAGTAAACACTCCAATAACAATAATAGCAAAGTAAATAAAGTACCAATATAAGAGCCCGAATAATAAAACTGATATCTAAAATTAAACTAAAAGTCTAGAAACGCTAACTCTAAATGGAAATGGGAGACATGCCCCAACAGATGAGTAACCATGAGTGGAATCAAGTACTAAATGTGAAGGCATCTAATACCGAGATCCTCTAACTTCCACAGCAGCTACAACACGTTAATGTAATGCTTGTGGCTGGGCACGTAAAAGGTTTTTACAAAAATAGATTTCGAAGCAAATGTGTCAGAGATCGATTGCAAAAACAGTTTAAAAGTTTAGCAAGTGTTTAATTTACATTAAACCACACATATTATAAACATGTTAGTTGCGTACTCTCACATGATTTTCTCACCTCTCAACTAATGTGCACGCCTAACGTATGCCCTTAACCCATCCTAGTTATGCCGCTAACTACCCAGTATGTACCACTTCTACTCTCACGTTCTACCATAGGGTATCTATTCTTAACACCCAAACAAGTTATATTCATAACCCATATTCACATCCATTAAATTACTTAACTCAAGTGTTAATTAAATTCTCACATTCTTAACCTATCAATTGTCTTAGTTATTCACATTTACAAACAAACAGTGAACCAGTCACAAGTACATATATAAATCACTCTCACTACATATATACATAAAGAGGCACACCTAGGCGAAGCTACAGTGCACACATACTCTACTATCGAATCCATGTACATTACATACGTAGGATCACGTGTTTCGAATCACTCAGGAACCGTCTCAATACAAATCACACAAATTGGAGGCGAACATAGTTCACATACCCATGGGTCAAGCACATACCTATGCTCCCATGGTCAGCTGATTTATCAACTCACAAATAAGTCATTCACAGTCTTATGTCCTTAAGGTACCAATGTAAATCCCCCCAAAGACACACAAAGATAAGATGGCCCTTTTTCAAAAACTAACCTATCGTGATAGCAAGTATGGTAGCTATGTCATACACATACGAAATCCATACATTAGGTATTCACACAACCTAAGTAATCATATATCAATATATTTATTCACACATTCGTCTAGTAAGTCTCGTATATAGTAGTTTATCTCGAACATCATACGTACTATATATTTTTAACTTGATAACTCTCTCGTCGTATTAATTTGAGTACCTAAACCTATCCCCAAAAGGTTAATCGGTCTTCTATTAGTTTCTAATGTCATCTCAGTAATTTAAAGTCCCTCCGTTACTGTTCTTATCCTTACCTCAACATTTATCCCCATTATAGTTTCAATTCAAACGATTTCTAACCGTACCTCACTCGGTAGTCCCTCGTAACCAGTAGTATTCAATTCCCTAAAGTAATCCATTTTTTTGGGCTTCAAATAAGACCCTACTAACCTTAACTAAGTCCCACAATATCATATTAATCACCCTAAGAATCATTATTGTCTTTGGGATTTCATTAAACCTTAAAGGGAAAAATTTATCAAAAATCCGAAGAGGTCGATCAATCGATCGGTCGACATTCTTGAGTCGATCGATCGATCAAAAAAGCATTTGCCCAGAATTGCTTAAACTGTTAGGGGTTTCCTCTTTTTACACCTCTAAGTCTTCATTTCAATGCCCAAAACTCTCAATCAAGTATACTAATCATCATACCAACATGTTTACATAATTTCTAACATTATTAGAGTCATTAAATCATCCTCAGTCAACAGTTTCTTGGATCCAAAGTCATAATTAGTTCTCTAAACCTAGTTCTTCCAAATTTCTTGAAGAACATCATAAATCTTGTTTTAATTTCGGAATTCCTTACACTTGAAACATGATTCAGAAGTTTTAACTACATGCAACCCTACCTGGATTCAATGTTTAATTCTCCCATTTCACAATTTTTTTCATTCTTCATGATAAATCTTCAAATCTACACTATAATGTAAAATATATGCTTTGAATCTTTGCAAGATAAATCACTTGCCTAGTAATGAAGATTCTTATCCGATGAAGTAGACGGTATGGGGATGATCCTTGCTTTCCGATCCATCCGGTGGTCGTGACGAAACCCTTGGAATCTCTCCTCTCTTCCTCTCTAAATGCCATGATGATTTTTGGTTGTGAAAACCCTAAGAGACTCAAAGGTTGGCTGATAATTAAAACCTAAATTTCATAGGTTACTATTCACCAAAAATAGAAATGACTAAAATACCCTCCCGAGTTGCCGGTTAGGCCTAAAAATGCCCCGGGACCCAAACTAAACACCCGGCTAGTATTTTCTGAATATCTCAACCCTTCTGGACATGTTGGCTCATTAAAAATGATCATACGGATGACATAAAAATAAAATAATTTTAATTCCATTAAATTGGGTCCGGACACGACTGACACGTGCGTCCCAACTAAATTACCGTAACTGCCGTATTTTCAACTCACGACAATTTTAATAAAATCAATAATCACATATTACCATAATCACACAGTAATATTCAACGTTATCGTCATAATCCAATACTAACTATCGTCTCGCTAGTTATTTAATTTCAAATTAATTATCCTAAATTAATTTAATTAAAAGCAATTCCATTTAATCAATCTCATAATTAAAATCCATAAAAATACGAGGTATTACACTTACTATCACAGGAGGTCTTAGGAAGGGGATAATATTATCTCGAGCATCCTTCGGGAGATTTAGATTTCGTACCTCAAGAACATAGGGTTGTTGAATGACTTATCTATGAGTTGATAAGACTGCTGACTATAGGAGCGTAGGTATGTGCGTGACCCATAGGTATGTGAACTATCTTCGCCTCCAATATGTGTGATTTGTATTGATACGGTTACAGAGTGATTCAAAACTCATGATCCTTACGTACGTGATGTACCGGGATTCGATAGCAAAGTATGTGCGCACCGCATGTTTAGCCTTTTGGTGTGTCAGATTAGTATATATATTATGGTAGAGGAATATATATATATATATACAATTGTGATTATTCGACTCTGATGCTTGGTAGACGAGAATGATAATGACATCTAATATAATATAAGAATGTGGAAACTTAAATGATTAATGAGATACTTTAATTTGAATAATTAATAATCGAAATGCAAGAATGTATTATTCAGGTGATACGGGTGGGAACAGTGACTTAGGCATCATAGTAAAAGACTTGATTCAAACTAGTTAAGTGGGATAGCGTAACTAGGATGGGTTAGGAGTATACGTTAGGCATGCACATTAGTTGAGAGGTGATAATATCAAGTGAGAGTGAGTGGAACTAACATGAATATAATATATACTGTTTAATGCATTTTAAACACTTGCTGATTTTAAAATATTTTCAACCCGGGCTCTGATCCGTTTTCTTCCCAATCTATTTTGTTTTTGTAAAAACCCTTTAGGTGTCCAGCGATAGGGACGCGAAGTGTAGGAGTTCATTTCATTTGACGTGATGTAGTTGCTATGGAAGTTATAGGACCTCAGTATTAAACGCCTCCACATGTATCCTTGATTCATTCAGAGTTTTTTATTTCAGTAAGGGCATGTTGCACATTCTTATTTAGAGATAGTGGTTTCAGACAATCATTTATATTTTAGTTGTTGGGATTTATTTCATTTCACATTATTGTATTTGGGATTTAGACTGGAAGTGTTTATTCCAGACTCAATTTATTACATTATGTCATTCTAATTCGTATGAGGTTGTTATTGGATGGTGGATGTTTAGTTAATCATTTAATTGCTTGCATGTTATATTTAAAGATAAAATTTGACACGTGACTTTTAAAATACTAGGTTCTTAGTAATTAATAAAAAGTTTTCGACACTGATGCTAAGACTGATCCAACTAGATATTCCATTTTAAATTTAATAAATGACTGATCATCCAGTATTTAATTAGGCGTGGTGTTACAAAAAACAAGTTAGTAACAAGAATAGGAAAAAGAATAACCAAAACGTTAACTAATTACACTAGACTATAAGTAAAAGGAAAGAAAATTAAAAAGAAAGAAAGGAATAAAATAAAAAGCTAACTATTTACAACCTACTTTTTGGACTTAACACTAACTATACACTAAAACTATAAATAGTTGAGGATGAACCCAAATAACACTTTTGACTTTGGAAGATCAACGGTGGACCCTCCCAAGAAAACATGCCTCCCGGAAAATATGAATTCCGTTTGAACAACGAAAGGCATGCGGGTGGTGGAAAAGATGAACCATCGCCAATTATAAATTTTGGGCGGATGATGGGGGATTTGGATAATAAGGGGAGAGGTACACTTGGGGTCCAAGAAAAATCGATTCACCTACCAAAGGTTTTTCAAGTGGAATGGGAAGTGGTGCACACATGGGGGAAAAATCGATCATGGAAAATACGTTCGACAAAGAGTCCTCATCGGCAAAAGGTGTAGAAGTTTCAATAATTTCTACCGACTCATAGGAATCAATGGGTATCTCTAATGGTTCGATCACGGAAAACGTATATGGTAATGAACTAAATTTAATAAGGAGATTGAATTTCGGGGGAGAAAGACTCACTTTTAATGAAATGTTCTTATAAAAGTTGAGGTGACACACAAGTTTCCACCTCCTCATTGATTTGCACAAACGAATCAATTTCATTGCAAAGTGCATCAAGTCTCAATCTAGTACCAATAATGCTATCCACACCTTGGGTGAAAAGAAGAAAATTTTCTTCCAAAGTAGGCTTCCTCGGCTCTAAAACCTCGAAATCCTCATTTGGTTGAAACTCATCTTCAAATTCATAAGTATCGGAGTAAAAATAATCGTTGGATTCGAATAACGAATCTAACTCAAGCTCCCAACACCGATTTTCATTACAATAAATGTTTTCAAGCCTTTCATTCTAAAGAAATTCTTGAAAATGGAAAACTTGAAAACAATCCCCAAAGTAAGAATCATTAGAATGACCGACTAAACTATAAAAATAGAATATGGTTACCGAATTGTTTGTAGATGAAAGATCCAAGCAAGGAAGTGCGCAATTGAGAGTCAAAGTTTCTTAGCGTTGAAATGTGCTAATTCTACAAAAAAGGTTAAAACAAAGAATACAAATACAAAAGAAAAAATACTACAAAATAATTAAACAATTACAATCTAAAACAAAACACTCCCCGGCAACGACGCCATTTTGACCGACGTGAACTAAGTGCTCGTGTAGAAGCACCATCGTTATTTTCGGTTCACCGCAAACATACAAAACCAAAACTATGACTACACTTGACAAGGGAGTATAGAGGACAGTCCGGGAATCGATAATCCACAGGGAATGTCGTATATATTTTAATTGATTTATTACTTCAGGAATAAAAGTGTAAAAGGTGATATGTAGGTTATGGTGAAAAAGGAAAAAGAAAAGTTAAAACTAAATTACAACTAATTTAAACAAGAGTCGGGATCGCATTTGAATCACCTTATACTCTTGACTTACTTGAGTATACATTGTATAAGTGCTCATCTAGTTTGGAATAGTGACAAAATTGTGTCATATCCTAGAATCCAAAAAGCCTCAGAATACATCTTCAAATTATTCCTCTTCTTTGAAATGATCAAGGTATATGCACCAACACACACACTAGTAATGTACCCATGTCATCATATTTGCATATATTTGTATATATGTGTGTTGTGTGTGTTTAAAATCCCTAAATCTGATTTTTAAAACATTTTGGGAATTTTAAAATGATTTTCAAAAACTTTTTATCTTAATTAAAATTGGTTTAATAAAGTTTTGGGGTGATTCTGCAATTATGATTTATATCGTTTATTGGCTGAATGTTTGTTTGGGTAGAAACCGAAAGCGGCAGAGACTTCAGGGTGCATTTGTAATTAAGTTTAGACGCGCATTTGAGGGTTGTTGTTTGTTCAACATTTGGTGATCTGTGATTGGCTGAAGTTGGGTTTCTTTACAGAGAGTAAACGAGTGTTTACTTATAGCCCTTGGATCTAGTTTATCAACGATCTGTATGCCTTCTTTGATAATCCATGTGTTTCTCCCTAAGCTAATCAGAAACTATTTTATCACCGCTTCACTTCTCACCATTAGATCAAGTCAACCCGTCTAACACTAAATCTGAGACATTGATTTTGATCAGATATCTCGAACCTTCTCAAGCCCCTATATAAGGAGACCATATCTCAGTCTTAATAGATTTTTTCCACTTTGAGTCTTCGAGTGAGAAAGAGATAAGAGAGAGAAGAGAGATAAGAGAGAGAAGAGAGAAGAGAGAGAGAGGGAAATCAGAAACCCTAACCCTAACCCTAAATCGTCATAAACTTCAAATTCAAAATCCTCTTCAAAAATAAGTTTTTACCAAACACAACCTTGAGTGTTTGAGAGACGTTGAGTGATTTGGTTTGTAAAGTTTTGTTGATGTAACCTCTTGTTTTCAGATCTTGTTAACAACTTAAACATCTAGTCAGATCTGTATTTCTCTTGCATAGAAATCTTAGATCTAAGTGTGCATGTTATATTACACCTAGATCTACATTTTTTTTTATTTCTCATCTTGAGAAATCTATTGTTGATTGTTTTCTGTAAATGTTTTTAACTTCGAAATCAATAATAATATTTTCTGTTTCTAGTTCTTGTGAAACAAAACCTTTGACCTAGTTGTAATCTCACTTGGTGATTTTCAATCTCGAAAATATTTTCAAAATCTAAGATTGATTAAGATCTTGAAACGTCTTCCGAGCAAGATAACCATGGATTCTGGATAATATAAAGGTCAAATAAGGTTTGACTTTTGTAATAAGAGAGAGATAGAAAATCACAGCATATAGATCTTATATGTAATTTGTTAGGATTGTTTTGTTAAAATAAGTGTGAGTGTGTGCATGCATGTGTTAGAGAGTACTTTCACAAACACTGTCACACTACAACACTAAAAGTGTTGTTGATAAGATCTCAAGAATAAAGAGTCGACGTAAAGTGCTAAAAAAATGGAAGTTAGCAAACTGGGAGGACAACATCAACAATCAGAACTGCAGAAAAGTTAGAAGAACACGAGTGGGTACATTCCTAAACTTGTATAGGTCTGATTTGTGTGTATGTGTGTTATATAGTTTGTAACTGTGAATATTTGTTTTAGTGGATTTTTCTTTTTACTATGTAGAGGGAGTCGTGGATGTTTCCTCAGTTGGGTGATGTTTTACCACGTTAAAAATCCTTGTTCTTAATCTTTCTACATCTCCTCATCTATTTCTTGGTTGTGCTGAGTTTAAAAGTTTTTAAACTGCTTTATTAAAACTTGTTAATCAAATCTTGAACAAATCTAGTACATACTTTTATTAAACACATCTTGTGATTAATTTGTTTTCATTTAAGAAAAGAGTTTCCTCAAAAAACAGATCGGAGTTACTTAAATAGTTTAATTTCATTTAAAGGCTTTAGTAACGCCTTTTCAATTGGTATCAGAGATTGGTAAACTTCGTTTAAAATATCCTGTGTTTCTGAAATTATTTTCTGAAAATCAAATATGGACGAGAAAAATGAAAGATTTGGTAACTTGACCAGACCTCCTATCTTTGATGGAACCAATTTTGCTTACTGGAAAGTAAGGATGATTTCTTTCATTCAAGGAACTTTGGGAGATTATTCCTGGGATATTGTTGAAAATGGATACACTTATCCTACTAAACCAGCCACTGAAGGAAGTAATGAGAGGGTTAAGAAAGTATTAAGTGAATTCACACAAGAAGAGAAACAAGTTTCTCGCAACAATAACAAAGGAAAGAATGCCATATTTATGTCCATAAATGAACATGAGTTCAAAAGAATCTCATCCTGTACCACTTCTAAGGAAGCTTGGGACACCTTGGTTACTGCTCATGAAGGTGACACTAGAGCTAAGGCTGCTAAAACACAAATGCTCATACAACAGTATAACTCCTTGATTATGTCTGAGTCTGAGTCATTTGATGACTTCTACATGAACTTGACTGATATTGTGACCAAACTGCATGCTAATGGGGTGACTTATGACAGACATGAAATTGTATCTAAAATTATAAGATCATTACCATAGAAATTTGATAACAAAAGATATGCTATTGAGGAAATGTGTGACCAAAATCTCACTCCTGAATTACTCAGTAGTAAACTAAGAAGTGTGGTAATGGAACTAGAATTTAAGAAACAATTGACCCAAACCCATAGGAAACAGACTAGTTCCAATCTGAGCTTCTCTTATAAGTTGATTAAGACTGAGCTTAACTTTCCCAATTATGACTCTGATGAGGAATGTGATATAGAGAGTTTGGACAATCAGATTGCCTTAATGTCAAAACAATTTAAGAAAATTGTCAAGTTTAAGAATAACCTGGCAAACAAATAAGGCAAGCCCAATTATCCAACTCACTCTAATCACAAATCTCATGAGAAAGGTCAAGATAAACACCTTAAGTACAATCATACCAGACCCAGAAGAGACCTTAAGAAGACTGAATGCTTTAGATGTGGAAAACTAGGACACATTGCACAAGACTGTCGAGTTAACCTGAACAATAACAATAAACATACTAGGGCCAATCTTTGCAAAACATGGAATGATTCAAGTGATTCTGAAAATGAGGAACCTGAATCATCTGATGCTTTTGATCCTCGCATGTCCTTCTTTGCCAAGATCATATACAATGATGATATGCCTATGTCTGTGTATGAAAATGATTCTAGTAACTCTAATCCTGCTATTGTGAATCATGTTTTTACTGGTTTAGATGCTTTGATTACTGAGAATGTTGCTTGTTCTACCACGGGGTGTGTGAGTCAAAGGGATAGTGATAATGACGATGTCAATGGGTGTGTGAGTTCAAGCATTGAATCCATAGGGGTCACTCCACACACCACACTTAGTGACTCGGACAATGAAGACCTCCCTGATATTCACACCCTTTATGCGAAAACTCTCAAGAAAAGTGCTAGACTAGAGAAGACTGTTAAAGATCTTACTAAGAAATTAGAAGATCTAAGCCTGATGGTCAAACTTAATGCTGAAGAGTATACTACCTAATGTCTTGCTCATGAAAATGAAGTCAAACTGTTTGATCAAAAACTGAAAGATTTGACTGAATCAAATGAAACTCTGGAGAAACAAATACAAAGGGACATTGTTAGAATTGGAACAAACTAAAGAAAAGACAACAACAGTTTTAAAAAAATTTACAAAATTTAAAAACAACTCAAACTGCTTTGATGGTTTTGTTGCTAATTCAGAAACCAATTCTGATGATCGAACTGGAATAGGGTTTTGCCCCAAGTTAAAGACACAAACAAAATCTTTTGAACCTATCAAGTTTGTGTCAGGAGGTAAAAGACCTATTGAAATTTGCCCAGAATTTCATTCTCTAAAAACTGAGTTTAACTCAAAACACCAAAAGTTTGATATTGGGGAATCAAGTTTCTCTAAGTGTGAAAGTTCTCCTAAGGCTAAATATGTCTGCCCCCCTATTAGGAAGAGTGAATCTGTCTTCAAAACTGTTCTCCCCAAGAATAAGAATCAAGTCCAAACTACCAAAAAACCTATGTTTAGAGACTTTCCCAAGGAGATACCCCCCTGGAGCAATCTATATTGTTCCTACTGTGACGTATACGGTCATTCTTTTGATGGTTGTTACTCTCGACGTTTAGTTAACCCTACCTATAGTACTCCTGTGTACCAAAAGTTTAACTACTCTAGAAGGAGTCGTAACAATTATGTCCTGCCTAGACAACCAGACAAAAACTCTAACTATAGAAAGAGGAAGACCAAAACTAAAAGAACATTTCCAAGAAGGATTCCTAGACACTTCTCTAGACCGAATGCTCATGTGTTTCATAAAATTCAAAATCATGCGAAAAACATTTTTCAACAAAAATCTGATGCTCACAAATTTTATCAAATGAGAGCAAATGAGCGCAAAATGAAAACTAAAGCCACTTGGGTTAGAAAAGAAAATCTATTACCCCATATGAAGTGTAATATCGTTATCACTGCTTTAAAAGCTGAACACACATCTTCTGGTTGGTATTTAGATTCTGCATGTTCTAAACACATGACTGGTGATGGTACAAAACTTTTAAATAAAACCAGCTTTGCTGGGGGAAAAGTCGTTTTTGGTGATGGCGTATAGTCTCAAATCATTGGTAAAGGAACACTCCATGAAGAAGAATTACCTATCATTGAAGATGTCCTTCTTGTTAAAGGTCTTAAATCTAATCTGCTTAGTATATCACAATTTTGTGACTCAGATCATACTGTGACCTTTTCAAAGAACAATTGTAAGATTTTAAATGAAAAGGATGAATGCATAATTACAGGATTCAGGACTCCTGACAATTGTTACACTGTTATGAATAGTTCTAAAATCTGTAATGTTGCCAGAATGGATGACAATGAGATATGGCATAACAGGATGGGTTACATAAATTACGATAATCTCAGTAGATTGACTTATGAAGAAATTGTTTGAGAAGTTCCAAAATTTAAACCCATTTCTAATATTGTCTGTGGTTCCTGTCAGGAAGGAAATTTTTTTAAGACACCTCATAAGAAATTCAAAGATATTGTTACCTCTGATCCCTTAGAGCTCATCCATATGGACCTAATGGGTCCCTCCCAAACTGTTAGTCTCTATGGACACAGTTACATCCTTGTTATGGTTGATGACTTTACTCGATTTACATGGGTAGCCTTGTTAAAACAAAAATCTGACACTTTTTAAACCTTTCTAAAAATACTTCTTCGAATTGAAAATGAGAAGGACACTCAAGTAAATAGAATTCATAGTGATAGAGGTGGTGAGTTCAAAGACACTGGTATAATAGAGTATTGTGAATATAATGGTTATAAACACGAGTTTAGTGCTCCTAAAACCCCTCAACAAAATGGTATTGCTGAGAGGAAAAATCATACTCTTCAAGAGATGGCACATGTCATATTACATGCCAAGAGCTTACCTAAATATTTTTGGGTTGAAGCTATTCGTACTGTGTGTCACATCATCAATAGGGTCTATCTTTGAAAAAATTCTAAACAAACTCCTTACGAACTTTGGTATAAGAAGAATCCCAATCTTAAGTACCTTAGAACCTTTGGTAGTACTTGTTATGTCTTCAAAGACAGAGAACACCTATCCAAATTTGAGAGTCGAGGAGACAAAGCCATTTTTCTAGGATACTCGCCTAACAGTAGAGCCTATCGAGTTTATAACCTTCACACTAAAACTTTGATGGAGTCTATAAATGTAATTGTAAGTAACACTACTATAGAGAGTAAGACTGATGAATAAACTATTGTGGTAGAATCTTCAAATGTTTTAGAAAGTGACTCTTGAGAAATAAATGATTCATTACCAATTGAGACACCTGAAGTACCTAACTGGATTTCTAAAGACCATCCCATGGATAACGTTGTTGGTAATCCTAGTGAACCTGTGCGCACAAGATCTCAACTAAGAAATTATGCTCATTATGCATGTTTTGTTTCCCTTGTGGAACCAAAGAATGTGAATGAGGCTTTGAATGACCCAAACTGGATTTCTTCTATGCAGGAAGAACTTCTTCAATTTGTCATTCATGATGTTTGGTATCTTGTACCTAGGCCTGATCACAAAAAGGTTATTAGCACACGTTGGATATTTAAAAATAAATCTGATGAAAATGGGATAATCATTAGAAACAAAGCTATATTAGTTGCTCAAGGATATTCTCAAATTGAAGGAATAGATTTTAACGAGACCTTTGCTCCTGATACTCGTTTAGAATCTGTTTGTCTTCTCTTTGCTATAGCTTGCTACTTACATTTTACACTCTACCAAATGGACGTCAAATCTACATTCCTTAATGGAATATTGATTGAGGAGACCTATGTAGAACAACCAAAAGGGTTCATTAACCCTCAATATCCAAATCATGTATTTCGTCTTAAGAAGGCTTTGTATGGCCTAAAACAAGCTCCTAGAGCTTGGTATGAGCGTCTTTCCAACTTTCTCTTAGATAAAGGGTTTAAGAGACGAGGACATGATCAAACCTTATTTGTCAAACATTTTGACAAACACATCATTATAGCTCGAATCTACGTTGACGATATTATATTTGGATCAACTTCTCCCTCAGAAGTTAAATATTTTTCTGAAATTATGCATAAAGAATTTCAAATGTCTCTTATGGGGGAGTTGCAATTTTTCTTGGGTCTTCAAGTCAAACAAAATTCAGAAGGATTATTCGTCTCACAATCTAAGTATGCATTAGAGATTGTTAAAAAATTCCGCCTAGAGAATGCTAAAGATGCCAGAACTTCCATGAGTACTCCGGTAAAACTATCAAAAGATCCTACTTTATATCGTAGTATGATCGGCACCTTACTATATCTTACTGCCTCTCGACCTGACATAATGTATGTCGTCTGCGTGTGTGCTCATTATCAGAATAACCCTAAGGAGAGCCATTTAACCTGTGTTAAAAGAATTATAAAATATGTAAAAGGCACTCTCAATTTAGGGCTTTGGTATACTACAAATACATCTAGCACTATAGTTGGTTACACCGATGCTGACTGGGCTGGGTGTACAGATGATAGTAAAAGCACATTAGGGGCATGATATTATATAGGTAATAACCTGGTAGGATGGAATAGTAAGAAGCAAAATTGCACTTCTCTATCAACTGCTGAATCTGAATACATAGCTGTTGGAAGCTGCTGTGCCCAGTTACTTTGGATTAAACAAATGTTAAGTGATTATGGGATTCAAGAAAAACAATTACATCTCTATTGTGATAATCAAAGTGCGATCAACATCTCTAAAAATCCTGTTCAACACTCGCGAACAAAACATATAAAAATAAGACATCACTTTATACGCGAATTTGTTGAAACTAAGGAATTAGAAATAAATTATATTCCTATTGATTTGCAACTCGCAGATATGTTTACCAAACCTTTAGATTACAATAGATTTATTTCTTTGCGTAAATCCATAGGTATGGTTTGTGATGATTGATCTCTTTGATCTTTATCCATTTTTTTCCCTTTGTCTATTTGAGACAAAATGGGGGAGAAATTTTAGTCATATGAACACTGTTACATATTCTAAAATGCTTGATCTTAGTGATTTATTGTAGGTTGTACAGATATTATCAACATTTTATAATAGGGTATTCAAATGTAATTAGTTGACTTATGTATTTTTTTGTTTTCTAGGAATTGGGTAGATAGAAATTTGTATAGGAATAGGTTTTTCATTTCTTTTTGTTGCCCTATGAGTCCGAGATGACTCAAAGGAGATTTTGTCACATATTTCCAAAGGTGGAGATTGAAGCACCTTGTACTCTTGACTTACTTGAGTCTACATTGTATAAGTGCTCATCTAGTTTGGAAATAGTGACAAAATTGTGTCATATCCTAGAATCCAAAAATCCTCAAAATACATCTTCAAATCATTCCTCTTGTTTGAACTGATCAAGGTATATGCACCAACACACACACACACACTAGTAGTGCACCCATATCATCATATTTGCATATATTTGTATATATGTGTGTTTAAAATCCCTAAATCTGATTTTTAAAACATTTTGGGAATTTTAAAATGATTTTCAAAACCTTTTTATCTTATTTAAAATTGGTTTAATAAAGTTTTGGGGTGATTCTGCAATTATGATTTATATGGTTTAGTGGCTGAATGTTTGTTTGGATAGAAACCGAAAGAGATAGAGACTTCAGGGTGTGTTTGTAATTAAGTTTAGACGCGCGTTTGAGGGTTATTGGTTGTTCAACATCTGGTGATCTGTGATTGGCTGAAGTTGTGTTTCTTTACAGAGAGTAAACGAGTGTTTACTTATAGCCCTTGGATCATGTTTATCAACGATCTGTATGCCTTCTTTGATAATCCACGTGTTTCTCCCTAAGCCAATCAGAAACTGTTTTATCACCGCTTCAATTCTCACCATTAGATCAAGTCAACCCGTCTAAGACTAAATCCGAGCCATTGATTTTGCTCAGATATCTCGAACCTTCTCAATCCCCTATATAAGGAGACCATCTCTCAGTCTTAATAGATATTTGCCACTTTGAGTCTTCGAGTGAGAAAGAGAGAAGAGAGAGAAGAGAGAAGAGAGAGAGAGGGAAATCAGAAACCCTAACCCTAGCCCTAAATCGTCATAAACTTCAAATAAAAAATCCACTTCCAAAATAAGTTTTTACCAAACACAACCGTGAGTGTTTGAGAGACGTTGAGTGATTTGGTTTGTAAAGTTTTGTTTCTGTAACCTCGTGTACTCAGATCTTGTTAAGAACTTAAACATCTAGTTAGATCTATATTACTCTTGCATAGAAATCTTTGATCTAAGTCTGCATGTTATATTACACCTAGATCTACATTTTTTTTTCTCATCTTGAGAAATCTATTGTTAATTGTTTTCTATAAATGTTTTTAACTTCGAAATCAACAATAATATTTTCTGTTTCTAGTTCTTGTGAAATAAAACCTTTGACCTTGTTGGAATCTCACTTTGTGATTTTCAATCTCGAAAATATTTTCAAAATATGAGATTGATTAAGATCTTGAAACGTCTTCCGAGCAAGATAACTGTGGATTATGGGATAATATAAAGGTCAAATAAGATTTGACTTTCGTAAGAAGAGGGAGATAGAAAATCACAGCATATAGATCTTATATGTAATTTGTTAGGATTGTTTTGAAAAATAAGCGTGAGTGTGTGCATGCATGTGTTAGAGAGCCCTTTCACAAACACTGTCACACTACAACACTAAAAGTGTTCTTGATAAGATCTCAAGAATAAAGAGTCGACGTAAAGTGCTGAAACAAATTGGAAGTTAGCAAACTGGGAGGACAACATCAATAATCAGAACTGCAGAAAAGTTAGAAGGACACCCCTGGGTACATTCCTAAAGTTGTATAGGTCTGATTTGTGTGTATGTGTGTTATATAGTTTGTAACTGTGAATATTTGTTTTAGTGGATTTTTCTTTTTACTCCGTAGAGGGAGTCGTGGATGTTTCCTCAGTTGGGTGAGGTTTTACCATGTTATAAATCCTTGTTCTTAATCTTTCTACATCTCCTCATATATTTCTTGGTTGTGCTGAGTTTAAAAGTTTTTAAACTGCTTTATTAAAACTTGTTAATCAAATCTTGAACAGATCTCGTACATACTTTTATTAAACACATCTTGTGATTAATTTGTTTTGATTTAAGAAAAGAGTTTCCTCAAAAAACAGATCGGAGTTACTTAAATAGTTTAATTTCATTAAACGGCTTTAGTAACATTTTTTCAGCATTCCCTCCCCGGGATAAATAACGCATAGTTAGAATTTTGATTCAAAAGCTATTTAATCGAGCATTTCAATTAAGCATAAACATCACACAGTAAGGAATCAAATCCAAAGTTGAGTGATTAAACTTTTAATCAAAAATGGCCACACGCGGATTAAATTCGGATTATCGCTATGAACCCTAACGTTGTGTGACAAAGAAATTTAAACGCATAATAAGCCGACTTTAATACGCGAGGTTTCAATTAAACGCATTTTTACACACAACCTAACTTTCGGAGCTCAATACCCATTAATGGCGAAAGTGCAACCCCAACCCATTATCTATGGGCTATACATGATTATAACTAAATTAACCAACAAATTAACTAATGAAAGAAACAAACTAAGGAACTAAATAAATTATCTAGGCATGTAAGTGTAAATATAACAATGGAAATAAGCTAAAACAAGTAAATGCAATAAAGAAGACAGATGAACACTACACCAAAATGGGTGATTTGTGAGTGTTGTTAGCAGTCACAAATGACCTTTATAACTGCTATTTACAGTCATAATTTAGGGGGTTACAAAAGAAATATTGTAACTCCTAACAGCAGTCACAAATTTTTATAACCCCTATGGGAGTTATGACTGGTGACCCCAATTTGTAACTGATGTCAACAGTTATGAATATAATATTTGTAACTGCTGTCAGCAGTTATGAATATAATATTTATAACTGTTGTTAAAAGTTACGAATCTTATATTTATAACTGCTATTAGCGGTTATAAAATTGACACTAATGACAAATTTGTGACTTCTATTAGGAGTCACGAAAGCTGAATTTGTTAAATGTGGTAAGAGATGTTAAAATTATCTTTATATTTTCACAAAAAAGATGAAATGATGAGAGTAGAATAAATATTATGAACATGTAACAAGTAAAAAAAAATTGACATCATTTCATTTATATTTCTAATATTTCAATTATCCGGTATACATAAAACTTGTTTACACTTAATTTAACATCAAACAACCCCTTCTTGGGTACCAACTACAAAAATGAACATATAATAAAAAATAATGACACAATGCCTTATCATCTGCCACGAATGTGTCATTGCATCCAACATCACCACCAAATCTGCGTTTTCATTATTTGCATTCACCATCATGTATATTGCATGCCCAACGATTGTATAATTGAATATGTATAAAAATCAAACAAAAACCTATTTAGCAATGATGTTAATCATAAATGAAATCATATTAAAAGTTAAAAGAAATTGAATTATCTAACCTGTTCTGCAATAAATGTAATACCAACATGATTGACCATCTCATAAGTTTCACCTATAATTGGATTAAATGGCTTCCAAGCTTGTTGCAATGCCAAATACACTGATATGAACCACGATGCAGCATACACCAATCGCACTTGTAATCTAAAGAAGAAAGAACTTCAAACACAAATTAAGGCAAGTGAATATAACAATGTAAAACTATGTTTAGAATGAAGGCATATGCATCCCCCAATTTTAATAACTAAAGTGAATCAATCAAATATGCACGTCGTAGAAAAACCATATACTGTTTCTTTGGTTGTGGCAGCAACATTTATAATTGGTGTGGTAACATATAAAGCAAAATGTGAAATAAAAAAAATCCATGTCGTAGAGGACCAAAATAAAAAAAAAATATGCACTTCATTAGAATACCATGTCCAATGTCCCTCGTTAACATACTTTAGAGACAAAAACAAACTAAGAAGTATCTAAGAAATGTTTTTCATACAAATTTCACAATCTTATCAAACATTTCCATACATGTTCATACACAATTTGATAAATCAATCAAACATGTTCATAGATAATATGAAAATAAAACCAATATTAAACTAAATAAAACAAAGATAAAACTAAAAACATATGTATAAATTATATAGTGATGCAGCCTACTATATCGAAGCATGTCCCATGCTCAACTGCAGACTCTACAACTCGGAGAATCTAGGTTCTCTTTTGGGCGTGGGAACACGATTGCTACTTCTCTGATACTTGTAATTACTCTATTAAATATTGTCGTTTATAAGTTGCGCCAATTTCAAGAAGAAAACCTTCCTGAGAAATTACATTCAGCAACTAAACTTAGCAATAAACAGTTCAACAAATCACAATATTCAACAACTAAATTATATTAAGTGCAAATAAATTCATCAAATCAGCAACTAAATTAAATTCAGCAAATCAGCAATAAACAATTCAGTAACTAAATTAAGTGCAACTATATTCAACAACTAAATTCTGCAACTATATTAAGAAACTAAATTAAGTGCAACTATATTCAGCAAATCAACAATAAATGGTTCAGCAAATATATTAAATTTAGTGCAACTAAATCCAGCAAATCAAAATATTCTAAATCAAATCACAATGAGTAAGTCAAGCACATGGGACTAAGTCACTGGTACCTGAGATTAAGAAACATTACTTAGACCAATTAAGTCTCCTCCATTTCACGAGCAGTGGAGACAATATCTTGCACATTGCCTTTACTAACTGCCTGATTTGGGGGGTCAAAATTGCACAAAAACATCATTTAGGACAACTAAATGAGTGAATAAGAAAGTAAGAAAAACTAATGAAATTTAGTATGGGGTTTTTTGATATTACACTGGAACAAACATAAAACTGTGACACGATGTTCCAAATAATCCAAGATAAAGTGATGTAGACCGCACGCAATCGCCACAATCCTCTCCAACTGAAATTAATGCTGAAAAGACTTCTTACTTAGTTCACCCGAATAATCAGTAGATTTGATATAAACTGAAATCATGCTGAAATGAACACAGAAAAGACTTCTTTATACAACATAACAACCCCAATTCACTTCTTACTCTTTGTTTTTGTAATTGAGAAACAAATACTAAACATTCAAGAAGGGAACTTGTAGCAATTTTAATCAGTGTACATAAGTCGGGACAAAAATTATTCTGACAATTATGACCCAGCTGCAGCCATCCTTGATATGCCCTTCTAATAATCCCACACATTTCCAACAATACAATGACAGATTATGAATCCATATTCTATGAGCCCTGGTACTGGTAAGGTCAACAATGTCTTAAAGGAAATATTGACAATTAATCAAATAGAGGAAGGAAGCTAGAAACCATCACACCAGCGTAAGTTAAATGCTCTTGGTCATTGCTATGTGGGAAGCCGACAAAATGAAGATTAAAAGTCATAAATCTCCCACTAATAAATAGTTCGAATTTATGAATTTTAATCCCCATATCAATAAATTGATGGATCAAATCTTCGTTCATAGAAACAAAGTTGGCTGTTGTATGACTGAAGTGCATAGCCAGCAATCCAAGACCAAACCTTCTTATCCACATCATAAAGAAGCGATTTCCCTTGGTTCCAAGATGTAAAGCATATCAAATTATCCTGTCCAAAGCACTCAAATCTCTCCGCCTATAACCTCAAAACAGCTCGAAAGTACCTCGGTGGCATCCTACTTATCTCAACCCATATGACTTTCGCATGATACAGTTCCCAAATTATCATACTTTAAAGAGTGCTATAAAGACCTATCCTTCCAACTAGAAACAAACATTTATGAGAGACACCAACTAAATAGTCGTCCAATAAAAAATGTGGAAATTTTGCTGGGATGTGTTCCCAATATCCTGTATCCAGATGATACATCATTAAACCGATGGGAGAAAGTGTTTCCCAATACAACCTCGAGTCATAAAATGCCATCTTTGAGGAGCAAAGATTAACAGTATGCATTGTCTGGTGAAGCGACCAACTGTCAAGCTTCGAATCATAGACTTTTGTCGGCAGCGACTTGTCGCCATAGATATCAGTTGTAGCTATTACTTTATAAGATCGATCCATTCGATCAACAATCATGATCAACTGTTTGTGCTGATTATTATGCATACCAGGCAAAGTCCTCCAAGATCGGGTAAGGGTATTACAAACTAACGCCTTGAAAGTGAACCCATCAAGTCCCGAGAAACATACAAGTCCCCCCGAAGAACCAACCAACCAAAATGCCCATGGTGGTAAAAATGTGAAAGGGATCTTATACCATTGTTTCAATGGAAAGAAAAAAACGGAGCACTGTGGGTTCTGTGAATTTTTCCAAAATGTGAGAAGGCAAGGCCCGTGAGACGGAACTTGAATTTCATCAATCAAAAAGTTACTGAATTATGTAAAAAATCAATGGACAATAATTAGTTTTCATGCAAACTCCATACTGAACTACAAATCCATTTTTTCTCCTCTTCTCCTTTTTGATTCTAGCCCAAGCTGATGTAATCAAGTTTACAAATGAAGCAAACAAGCAAAGCCAACAAAAAAATTAGGTTTGATTTTGTTGGTACTCTAAAGGCAAACAACACCATAAAAAAAATGAGGATCGATTTGGTTGGTAACCAAAAGGTTAGTTTTACTAACCAAAAGGCAATGCAGACTGCCATAGTCCTAATGTTTTATGGTAAGATGGAACCATTTTAAGGTAGAATTTGCGTTATGAGGTTTGTTATCACCGAGTGTTATTAAAAATAGGTCATTCTCACTCATTCACCATGAGACATCAAATATGGTTAGATATAATAGTGTCATAATTATTTCTCAAGACTAATGCTATAGTGAAAGTAACATTGGTGTTTGCCAAAGCAAAACTTGCTATAATGGGTCAGACGTTATGCTTACACTGGTTGTACATTGCATTGGCGGAAGCAAATATTTCATTGGGAATAGAGCTAGGCTTTCTTGATATTGTATTCCTTCCTTTTGTTTATCTTCTTCTTTTCACATTCCAATATTAATAGTAAGAAAAAAGAGGAAGAAATAAAACACAATGAACAGTAAGTATGATAAGAGTGGAAGCATTGGAAGAAATTTGCAAATAGATATTATTACCATGAAAGAATAGGAAGGTTCACCGAAGATGAAAACGTGCTCGAAAAGAAACTTAAGTACCTTTGGATGCTCAAGAGTAATAAAAGCATCCTCACCATCTATAGGACTAAAAGGAGATCGAATTTTGTTCCCTGTCATACTGAAAAGGTAAGCCTCATAAGGAAACTTGCATGATTCAAACAACTAATGAGGACCTTTCAGCCTAACAAGAAGTGGAAATGGTATTTAGCTAGGCTAATATAAGTAAAACTAATAAAAGTTGACAAAAAATATAATATGAGAAACAATCTTGTGCACAAAACTTTTACACATTCTCTTTTTTTCGGGTTGATCTTAATTAGCGAGGGACTTTCATGGATACTTAAAATTACATTTTAAGAGTGCCCAAGTTTTATAAATATGTTTCAAAACTACCATATGTTTTGTGAAATTTATTTTACTACATTTCAAAACTAAAAAAGGAAAAAGAAAATTTGAAATGTATCCAACAATAACACTCTAGATAAGTTGTATTGCAGGTTCTACAAAAGCATGTCTGTGTCTCACTGCCTTCCACGCATTATTACACATCTACCTCTGGATAATATATCAATTATTAAACTTTGACCCCTTCAGTCTATTATTATCACATAAACACTCTGATTATAAAACCTAGCATAAAAATCCTAGCTAGTGTATATCATATGACAAGCATAATACCTAAAGCCTCAACTTTACAAACTCTGATTAAAAAAACAAAATTGTATTTGGATCCACTCGGTTGTCCACGAAGTAGTATATAACAGGATATATGACTCAACAGAGTTCACAACAGTTGGAGATTTAATCTAACCATCAATGTAGCAGATTCATGCCTTCAAATATCATGTTTACAACACCAGTGAGGCTATTTTTCAATTAGTCCTGAACGAGTAGTATATAATAAATCCAATCAATGTCAGAATAAGCCAAATTTGGCAATGATATTGGACTATATAATTCTTCCATAATCCAGTAACAATAATGTGAGGCCATACATATATTTACTTTAAACTAAAGTTTCAGTAATTTGATTGATGAAGTAATATGTCATATCTACACTTCTATTTCATAACAGACCAGTCAAATCATTTTTGAAGTATCATTTTAAAGTATTTTTGTGAATTAATGTTGCAAGAAGGGGTCGTAGAAGGTCACTTAGGACCCGTTCAAGTCCAAAAATAAAATTCACAGTCCCAACAAATTTTTGCATTAAGAACTCAATACAAGATATATACTCAACAGAAAGGTCAAATTAGATTAATAATTAACCCCCAAAAAAGTCAAATATGTAAGGATAAGGTGAAGTAAGACCATCCAATATAACAAACGAATAACAAAAATGAATCATGATGGCTAAAATGTTCCAGTCTAACCTATCTTCTCAATCGTATGCACACTTCATACAATAATTACACGTAACCTATCTCCAATTTTCTCAATATGTTCTTCCTAGAACATAAGTTTGCAAATGTGTTAGATGCCATAGTTTACACAATCCATCTACAACCTTGATTGCAATATGTTTCTTCACATTTTCAGCATATAAGTGTACGCCTTGATTTTCTTTAAAAAGTAACGAAATCAAACACACCTACACATTTATGAAAGCATAAACAATGAAATCAAACAAACCTAAACATTTAGAAAATCAAACAAACCTATTCCGAGATAGTTGATATTTTGAGACTACGAAACATATTCCGAGACAGTTCTTCACATAAACAATGTTATAAAATTTTTGGGTCCAAACTGAAATCGAACAAACCTAAATCAAAATCGAAATCACTATAAACCTAAATCGAAATCGAAATAAAAAATGAAATGTTCGGCATTTACATAAACGAAAACGACATTTACATAAAGATATTCCGAAACAGTTCTTCGCACAAATAATGTCATAACTCACATCAGCATAAATGAAATGTTCAGCATTTTCATAGATGAAAACGACATTTACATAAAACTCACTACAACGTAAAACTCACTACAATGTTCAGCAAAATGAAATTGAAAATTTACATAAACATAAACGAAATCAAAGACGGCATTTACATAAACATAAATGAAAACTCACAGCACCAAATGGAAAGAGAGAGGGGCGGGAGTTGTTTAGTTATTCACAGCAGTAAAATGAAAGAAAGAGGGGCGGGAGTTGTGAGAAGAGAGAGAGGAGAGGGAAGAGGGAAATTAAAGTGGGCCAAAATTTTTGTAACCCCTAATAGCAGTCCCCAATTAAGTTTTAGGCTAAAATTTGTGACTGCTAGGAGCAGTTATAAATTAAGTCTTATGCCAAATTTTGTGACAGCTACGAGCAGTTATAAATTTATAACTATCGATAGCAGTCACAAATTTAGTATTAGGATAAAATTTGTGACTCCTCATAGCAGTTATAATTTTGTGACTGCTCATAAGAGTCATAACTTAGGCCTAATGATAAATTTGTGACTCTTTGTGACAGTTATAAATTTATGACTGCTTATAGGAGTCACAAATTAATTAAATGGTAACATTTGTGACTCTCATTAGCAGTGACAAATTAATTGACTCAAAATTTTTATTACCCTTTGATTTTATCACTCTTAATGGGAGTTATAAATAATTTTGTGACTGCACCCAGGAGTGATAAGTTTGTCACCCCCATTACCAGTCACAAAAAGGCTGTTACAAAATTAGCATTTTGGTGTAGTGGAATAGTAATAGTAACTTACAAAGTGGGCAAATACCTAAAAGAAATGGGAGGAGGGTGAAAAGAGCTCCAAACAAACCCAAAAAATCTAGGCTAAAATGAATTATATCTCATCAAAATGAGATGAAATGGTTTTATACATAAACCCTAATGGAAAACTAGTAAATAAGAAAGCTGGAAGAACAGGGAACTGAATCGGTTCAGAAGGAACCGAATCGATTCGAAAATAGGGGAAATAAAAAAGTAGGTTTTGGTGCCAAAGGTGTCCGAATCGATTCTCACCTGACAGTCAGAAATTCTCAGCTTTGTCCAACTTTACGAAAAATGTCGTAACTTCTTCGTTATAACTCGAAATTAGGCACGGTCAGAGGCTAAGCGAAGATAATCAGAGGGATACAATATCCAAGAAGACATTAGGCGAAAAAAAATTATTATATGACTAAAATTCCCTTGAATGTGCCCTTGACGTCAAAACCATCCTAAAAATTCCATAACTCCTTCGATACAACTCGAATTCATGCACCGTCAGTGAACACGCGAAGAGAAATCAAAGGGATTAAACTTACGAGAAGAGTTCGCGATTAAAACCAAAATGTTGAAATTAATAAAATGCCCCCAAAGGTGTAAAAGTCGATGAAATTTCACCCGCATGCTACCGAACTTCACACTAAGCATCGAAATACCTACAAAACCTCAATTATACCTCATATAACATGTTAACATATAAAACGATGGTTTTCTGGTTAATGAGTATAAATATAGGAATTAAGGTACTCGAGAGGGCTAAAAACCATAAGTATAAGGGGTGAAAAATACAATATTCATGCCAAATAAACCTCATCTTAAAGCTCCTTAATAACCAAAATGATTATCGGTCCTCATGCTACACCCTGCCGTCCTTATCCATAGTAAGAGTGTCGAACACTTCCCCATTCCAAACGTGATCACAAAATTGAATGAACTGGATGTCACATGACTAAACATTTAGAACTTTCTGCTGGACGAGGGGCCTAGCTACCATACCCAAAAGGCATGCCTCGTCGAATCCTCACTGTGCGTGAATATCAAAATTTTATAACTCTCAAAACATCTTTACTTGATGCCATTTCATTGCTGCAAGTATGAGATTAGATTTCCTACTGAAAGCATCGGCCACTACATTTTCCTTTTTAGGATTATACTCTAGTGAGAAATCATAAAATTCCATCAACTCCATCAACCTCTTCTACTTGAGATTAAGGTCTTCCCGCATGAATATGTACTAAAGGATTTTATGATTAAAAAAACACATCAAATTGGTCCCTGTAAAGATAGTACCTCCAAATCTTTAGTGCAAATACTATGGAAGCTAACTCAAGGTCATGAGTTGGGTAGTTCATCTCATGCACCTTTAACTAGAGATATGCATGGCCTACCACCCGAACCTCCTAATCAATACCATTTTGATCCCTAAACATGAAACATTATAGTAAACTGTGAAGCCCTTGCCTCGTTTAAGAAGGACATAAACGGGCGCATTACCACCCTTGAGAAGTCCTATACAAATCATGGTAGTACCCAACCAGACCTAAGAAATGCACACCTCGACGGCTGTCCTCGGCTGACTCCAACTCAACACAACTTCTACCTTGGATGGATCGATGGAGATATCATCATCAGAAACCACATGGCTAAGGAAATTCACTCATCCATCCAGAATTTGCATTTACGAAACTTATCATATAACTGATTCTCCTAGAGCATCTGTAATGTCATTCAGAGTTTCTTATCGTGATCTATATATGATGTCGAGTACACCGAGATGTCATCTACAAAAAGAACAACGAACCTATTTCAATAAGGATGATAGATGCGGTTCATCAGTCCATAAATATTGTCGGGACATTTGTCAACCCGAAGGGCATTACCAGAAACTCATAGTGCTCATACCGTATCCAAAATGAAGTCTTAGAAATATCCTCCTCTCTAACGTGCAAATGATGATACTTGGACCGAAGGTTAGTTTTTGAGAACCCACTTACCCCATGCAACTGGTCGAACAGATCATCAAGATGGGGAATGAGTACTTATTCTTCACGGTCATCCTATTCAACTACTGGTAATCGATGCAAATCCGAATAGAGTTATCCTTTTTCTTTGGAAATAGGACCAAGGGTCCCCATGGGGAAACACTGGGACGGATGATGCCCTTGTTGGTTAATTCTACTAGCTCACCCATCAGTTTCTGGAATTTTTTTGGGGACATTTTCTGGGGTGGAATAGAGATGGGTGAGATACCTTGATGCACCTCTATAGTGAAGTCCAT
Source organism: Sambucus nigra (assembly GCA_949130495.1). Lineage (NCBI taxonomy): Eukaryota > Viridiplantae > Streptophyta > Magnoliopsida > Dipsacales > Adoxaceae > Sambucus > Sambucus nigra. Next base: position 418,279 of record CASBWL010000486.1, read on the forward strand.
AACTCATCGTGGCGATAAATCGATGAGGTTATTAGGAAACACATTAGGGAATTCCTGCACCACATGATAGTCTAAAACATACCTTCTAGCTCATCTTGAGACACTAAGCTACTCAACCAACTAAAATAATTCTTCTACTCATGGACTATGGATAATTGGCAGGGAAAATTGATACCCTACTCACTGTTAAAATGATGGAGAGATTCATCCAAAAGCGACACTAGGACACTGTGTCAATGGAATTCGATAGTGGCTTTAAACACGACAGCTAGTCCATACCGGGGATAAACACGAATCCATACATGTCCATAAGGACCAAATCATAATCTAGGATAAAATACCTAACCATGATCACACATTTATGGCAAACCCTATCGGGGACTATGCTGCCACCCACTAGAATCCCAACTAAGATAGATGGGTGAAATTGGTCTACCACTAAACCCAAACTAAAGGGAAAAGAACTAGATATAAAGGAATGTGATATTCCAGAGACAAATAATTTCTTTACCTGAGTACTGAAGAAGATAATCATACCATCCATCATTGAGGAAACATTGGAATTATAGTTTGTTGGGAATTGGTGTAAGCTCGCTCGGGATTAAACCTGTTGGTCTGATTGCTAGGCACCTGACCCTGCCCATGGCTACCCTGTCTCTGGATTTTATGTGACCCGTCCATAATTTTCCTTGTAGGATGCTGGTACCCTAAAGGAAACTGTTGTTGCTACTGGGTGGGGTGGATATAATTGCAACTTCAGCCTTGCATGAAGTTAACAGTCTCTTGACTGCCATGCTAACTACTCGAAAACTAGTATAGGCACTCTCTTTTCATGTGATCTAGGAGCCAATGACTATAACATGTCCTCTCAGTGGGGGAGATGGGGCTCTTATCGCTAATGCATTGTGTTGAGGAAGAGCCAATCCACATAGCTACCTTAAGCTTTGTTAAGAAGCCTCGTGCCCTGCTTCGGGACTTCTTGTGACCATCGAACTGATATCCACTTGGCTCCCTCCTTTTATCTCGTATGGCCTTGCTATCCTCCGGATCGATCTCTAACCGTATGTATTTGTTCACTGCAGTTTTAAAATTGGTCAAATCTAAACCTGTTATGATCCTCCGGATACCTAAATTGAGGCCCTCAGTAAAAAACCTCGTTTTCTTTGCCTCGCCATTCTCTACAGCACCAACATACTTACGTAAACTTTTGAACATTACTAGATACTTGTTTAGTGATGTCTTCCCTTAAATCAACACAGCAAAATCATCCTTTTTGTCATCCTTTAATGATTTTGGAAAGTACCTATCGAGAAAGGACTCCCTGAAGCTGCTCCAGTCTATCATCTCGATGGTACTGGTAGAATTTGCACTCTGCTAACACTGCACTTATTTCGTCAGCTGGAACGTGCCAATTTTGAATTTTTACTCTTCCAGCACATCCAAAATCTCCATTATCCAAGTGAATTCATTAAGCCACTCCTCAAGTACTTCGGGGCTAGTTTCCTCGTTAGAAGTAGGTGGGTGCAACCTCTTGAATTCGTTGAGGATAGAAGAAGACGTGGTTCTTTCCACAGTTCCACTGTGGTTTCCCCGATGCTTCTGGATAAGGCAGTTGGCTAGCAGACACATGGCTTGATCCATACGTTGAAACTCATTGGTGCCCAATCCACTAGCAATGTCACTGTGTGGAGGCATCTACCTAAGAATGGAGATTTTAATACGGATACGAATTAAAGGCGGTAGAGGAAGAAATTTTAAACATTAAATAAATCGTTAAATATGCAAAAATGTAGGAGGAAAACATATTAGGAAAGCGAAAAAATCTGTCACACCCAAGGATCCAATCGCTTTGACACCATTGGTAACGCCCCAACTCGGGTTTGGGTCACCGTTGGGTCTACTTGCACCAATTCAAGGAGTTAAAGGGGGAGGGGGAAAGTTAGTTATTTTATTTGAGAAAATCCCTTAATTCTTTCCATTTATCTAGTGAAGCAAATTCCTATTTTAATTTTAGAATAGGGTGACCACTTTATGTAATTAACGAATTTATAAGATTTATTTATAAAAATTCGATTTAATCCGCAATACTAATTAAATAGAAAATAAATCACAATCGTCATGTATTATTACAAATTATAGCCGAAGGCCTGAATAAAAGTTCAAATACCAAATGTCCATTGTTTGAAAACAAGTACAAAGCATTCTAATGATGTTGATCTCCCATTGGGGCCTTACTCAAATCCTGCACAACGTTCCAACTCGATGTACCTGGGGTGGGGGTGGGAGTTTTAACATAAAAAGCAGGGGGTGAGCGAACGCTTAGTAGGGTGGGTAATACTAATCTACATGATTTATACTAAAATATTATACCTATAAGGTATATTTTAATAAATTAAGAAAACGTTAACAATCTAGCTAGCAGTAATGCAACTACAAGAAATTCACCCAAGCGATGATCTCATACTCACACTAAACCAATTTTACCACCCTTTATGGGTCTAGAGACTAATTATTCACATTTTATTCATTAGTCTCACTTGTGACATGTCCATTAGGTTGCTTTCTCAAATTACAAGTACAACCAATTTAATTCCTTTTTCATTATCATTCTTGGAATTATCCAAATGTCACGTACTTTAATGGGCTCCACACCGCTAGGGATGCCACCATATGCTGTGGCCAATAGTTTTTCGTATTTCACCCTAGGGCTCTGGGCCCTCCTTAAGTTTTCTCAGTGTCATCTGAGTGTGATTTTTATTGTATTTTAACATTTTATCCAATGTCAAATTATTCCATCCCCTTTTTACCACTTTCATCATACCATGGTTTTGAAGAAATTTTCACATTATTAATGTGCCAAAAATCAATTTATCCGTTTTTCATACAAAAATAGTCCGATTGGGTCTTGAGAGGGAACCTAACCCTCATGATCCTCAAGTTTGTCAAAATTCCATTTTTATCCCCTTTTGTCATAAATTTAGTGAAAACATTTATGTTCCTTTGATTTGGCACAAGTAATAAACCACCTTTCCTTTAACATTATATTCATCATTTTATGTTCAAAACCATTGTATGTTTTATGTTTTACCACATAAAATATTATTCAACACCTAAGAACAATTAACTAAAATCCATAGTCTTGTCTTATGATCACATGTAAACCAAACATTTAATTTTCTTCATCATGAGAACAATATTTAGCATATTTTGAGGCTGTTTTTCAACACATTTTTATTTTATCACTAAACCCATTTTAACATGTTTATTCAAGTCTACAGAATCACCATTTATCATACTACATGCTCCTACATGTTCAAGAGAGGATTTGGATGTAGAAATACCTCAAAGATGAACTTAAATCAAGACAAATCATGGGTTTATGTAAATTCACATGCTTTCCTCAAAATATCAAGATAAAATGCTATTTTTTATAAAAATACCCATTTAGGGTTTGTCTTGCAGAAAAATCCATTTTTTGCAAGACCAATTATTTTATAAATGTAAGCACATTTTTAGGCATTAAAATCCATCTAGAAACATCCAACGTAAATTTCATAGCTGGAAGAACCTTGAAAAACATGGAAGGAAAATTTCCTAGTTTTAGAAGAGGAGAAACCCTAAATGGATGACTTGAAAGCTCTTAAAACTCCTAATCTCCAAGGCTCCTAGCTCCAACACTCCTAGATTCTTCAAACCCCCCAAAAATCCTCTCGACAATATAGCTCCACCACTTTCTTCTTGGAAGAGATCTTGAAAATGGTATAATGGGGGTTGAAATGGACTATTTTATGGTATAGGAGTTGTAGGCAAGCCTTAACAATGGAGGAAAAAGGGTTGGGGAAAGGTAAAATGGGTGTAGGAGCCTTATAGAGAGAGAGAAGAGCTAAAAATACGAGGGATAGACCCTCCCCCTTCTTCCTCTTACAACCTAACAATCCCACCCAAAAATCATATAAAAGTGATTAAATGCCCATCAGATTGATCAAGACACACAAAGCTGACATGTCACAAAATCATGGGCCAAAAACTTCACAACACATAAGGGCAAGCAAATTTTAAAAAAAAATTGACCAGGTCATTCGAACGAAAAGGGATTCTGGTTTGAGAGAGAATGGCTTCTCATTTGAACGTCCTTCGAATGACCTTTGACGAGGGAGACTACTACATAGATGGGTCTCGTTCGAACTCCTTATAAGCCTTCTTAGAATGGGGTGGATTTCTCATTCGAATCACTACGACTCATTTAAATGAGTCAGGGATTTCATTCGAATGGCCTTGGTCTCGTTCAAACCACCCAGATTAGAAAAATTATCTTATTTGTCTAATCCTTCCAATAATTTATGTTAAGTCCACCAAAGCAATTGGATGTGGGACACAAAGACCATATATTAATAATTAAAAATCCAATAATTTATGGTTACAAATTACACACAAAAGAATGAAATATTGCGAGGGGGTATTATAGTGAATATTGTTAGAATCCATGTTTTAGGATCCAATTTAAATTTTGAGTTAAACCCATTAATGAATTAGAAGTTTCTCTAAGATTTTGGATTGAAAATATGACCCATTGTTAGTTTAGACAAAGTTATGATTTTTATGATCGTACCCTTGAATTATAGGAACAACCATGTTTTAAATGATTATAAATCAGTATAGATGTATTCCATTAAGCGATATGAATTCATACTGGATAAATTTGAGTTCCACATAGCTATGAAATCGTTAATGGAGTAAAAAAAAAGAATCGTTAATCGTTAATGTAACAATCTTCATATTGTCTATATCAGACATATTATGATCCAAAGCACCATCTCCCAACCAATCCTCACATTAAAAATCGTATATACATGCAACTGCTTTATCTAAAGCAGTTTACACAATGTTACTTCAGAGTATGTATATACATGTAACTGCTATGTACGCAAGGTATAATTTTACCGCTAGATTACCTATTACAAATATATTTTACAAAATATGAACTTATTTGTTAATCTTACCGCTATATTACCGCCATAGGATTATTCAAAACTTACTATTACCACTAGATTACCTATTATATGTTTGTAATAGGTAATCTAGCGGTATTTTACATAAAATACCTGCTCGTTGTAACAACCCGCGTAATTTTGGGCTATTTTAATTAATTTCTGGAAAATGGAGGAAAATAAAGTTTTTGATAAAATTATTTTTATTGCTCAAATATGTTGGTTACTATTTTTAAAGGCGAGAATTTCAAACGGTTTAGAAAACGGAGTTAAAACGGATTTTAAAATACTTTTTAAATGTTTTTAACTCTTGGAGTTGTTTTAACTTCCAACTCTTCATTTCTTTGCCTTATATAAAGGAGTCTTTTGGATTCCAACTCTTCATTTCTTTGCATTATAAAAGGAGGTCATGAGCAAGCCATTTAACATACTTTTGGCACAAATTTTGGCAGCAAATATATCTTATATTCCTCTTCTTTTTATATGCACATTGGCCCTTGAGATTTGTGAGTTCCAACCTTAGATTAAAGGTGTTCTTGGGGCTATTTTTTTGGAGGTTCTTCGAGGAGCTTTTGTAGATCTTTTGAGTTGATCTTGAGGATGTGATCATTGGTTTCTCATCATGCTTTGAGGTATGGGGTTTTACACAATATGCTCCTTAAATCTCGCGAGTGTCATTCTCTTTGAATTCTTGTTAATTGAACTCATATTTGAATTGATAAATTCATTGAAATCTAGAAAATAATTGTTAAAATTATTTTGATTCATGTGGTATCATTATATTGTTGATGAGCACGTTGTCATGAGATTTTAATATGGCAGGGAGGTTGGGCACCCGCCAAAATTCCTGTTTCCCGGGCTATGGCTTGATAAAGCATATACGGATGTGGTGAGGCCTAGTGACCCGGTTAAAGTGTTGTTGAGAAATTATATTGATAAATGCTTTGAGATTTGCATTTTGATTTGAATATTCGTACTCGTCTTATTACGTTTTATTCGTTGTTAATCCGTATTTGTTGAGCATAATTCTTGTCGTATTGTGTACTTCCCCATATTTTCTTTAGTGGCAGGTTAGCGCGGATTTTGGGGCGCTATGGAGATTGATTTTAGCGAGGATTGTTTGGGAAAGATTTGTATTATTTTGTTGTATAGAGCATTGGAGATTTGTATTTTATTTTCGAGTTAGTTGTTGTATGTAATTCTAGAGATTTGGTATTTAATTTGAAGATATTGAGATTTGTAGTTTCTCTTTTGTTGTTGTGGGACTTAGATGCTCTATACCTTGTCACTTGTGGATTTGGATTTATTTTATCGCATTAGCGCTCCGTTCGCTCTCCCCAGGCGGGCGGGGTGTTACACTCGTATTTTAATAAATCAACATCAAATTCAATAAATATACATGAGAAAATTCATTATAATTAAAGATAATAAGCTAAAAGGAAGGAAAACTCAAGATTACCTCAATAAGGGAAATTCTTGCTCTATAGCTTATAAGCGTCAAGATTTTCCTAGAATAAAATCAAGTTAGTATCATCTATAAGCAACCCACCAAATGTAGAAAAATAGTTTTGAATCCATTGATACAAAAAACCTTAAAAAAGAGAATTAAATCCCTAATCGTACATTTAAATGACATACACAATGATAAATTAAGGTACCAATAAAAACATAAAACTAACAATTAAAAAACTATTACAATAGTTGGGCTGAGCTCGGGAGTGGCAGAATTCTTCTCAAGAAGTCCAAGTAGCGGAAACAACTTGTCATATACTCCTCGCCTATTTCTTCATTAATCATCTTTTAAAAGGGCGAAAAAAACAGAGCATACCGATGGTTGTGGAAAGGCACCCTATAAGAAACATAGTATCATTTATGGAGCCGATCACATAAAATAAATCAATCTTTCCTTTTTATGGAACTGGTAAAATTATTATTTACGATATCACGTTAAGATGCACACTATAAGAAACATAGTAGTATGATTGTGGAAAGGCACATGAGATGACTACAACATGATAACCAGGTTCAGACACTGAAGAATAACCGCATGTGTATAATCATACGGTTTTGTTTTTGATGCTTAGTAAATTCTGTAATCGAACATCAAATAGCCCTGATAAATAAAAATGAAAATTGTATAGAGAAGAATAATGTCAAGTCAAAAGAGATCATTTTAAGTCATAACAAATTTGGTAAATGGAAAAATATTAGAAAGAATCTATCAATTAAAAGGGGAAAATATAAAATTAGTTTCATCAAAGTATAATCTAGTATATCCTGATCATCTAAGTACAATCCGATCACAAATATGTCATGTACATCATCCAAGCTCACTGCACATTTTGAATTAACGGCTCCATAGTTTTCATAAACAAACTATTATACATGGTTATTAATATTATTCCAACAAATATACATAATCTAACGGTACGTATATACAAAGAGATTTACAAATATAAAAAAAAAATTGACCAGAACTGTGAAACGGAGACCATTCATGCATAGGGTCGTGTCAACGATGTCGCCGGTGATTCCAGCGGTGATGCAAATATAAAATCTACATATGTTAAAAATAATTAGCCCATTAAAAGTTCAATACAAATATATAGGCCACTTTGCTTGTAAAGAAATTGTAGATTTAGGATCTCTAAAGTCAAATTTACCAACAAAATAATTAGCAGAGTCAAAACAGTTTTGGAAGTGTTTGGGGTCCTTAAATACATTAAAAGGGGATTATTGTGGCCGAAATTTTTATTGTAAGAACATAATATCAATGCCATATACATTAAGTACACAATGAAAAGTGAACACCTGATAGAGAATGTTAAAGCAAACACTTCACACACAAAGAGCTGGAATCTAAGTGACATAATTATGCTGAATCAAAATATAGTGAAATTTCATTATTTTTGTTTAAATTTATCTAAAGAGTGAGATACATTCCATCCACACCCCATAAACATGTTCATCATCCACCAATATTGATTAACTAAATGTCTAAAAAACATATAAAACAAACCTTATAGTAAGAATAAGTGTGTTAACACTTCATATACAAATAACCACAAACACAGTTAACAAACCCCGTAGTAAGAAAAAAATCAGTAAACCCATTGGATAGAATATTAGTGTTATTTGATAGAATATTAGTGTTATTGCATACTAAAATGACGTCTGCACATTATCTAAAATATATTCAGCACGTTTCTTGATATAAACTAATAGAACCAAAAATGCAATTATAAATATTTTCCGTGAAAAATAGGCAAAACTGGAAGCACAATATATAAGCTAAATGGAATTGTTCAATTTTCTCTACGCATAAAAGGAGTAATATTTCCTTTCCATTTGATAAGCTTCAAAAATGAATTTAGTAACTAAGTTTATGACAGTAGGTTCATGAGGATTCACATAATATTTATCAGTCGTTGGATCCAGAAACATACTATTATGGTAGCCTAGGTGACCCAAAAGGTAAGATAGCTAGGCTAAAATTTACATGAGACATTTAAAAGGTAAAGTATGTTCTCGTATTAATAAAAAGAACAAAAGTGGCCACTTTCATATCTAAACTTAAATCTATTATATAGTAACTTCAGTCCATTTAGCCAAATCCCTTTCCTCCCACACCTACTTCTGAAGCAACAAACATGAAAAAAAATTGAAATACACAAATAAGTATTATCAAGAACCAACCCTATTTTTGTCAATTTCATAATAGATACACAGTACTCGGGCAATTAAATATTTATACCTTCAAAATATTTTTCATCATTATTGCCGAAATTACTTCACTAGCTAGTGTGATACATTTCTTAATGTCAACAAAAAGGACAAAATGAATAGGGAGGAATTTGAATTGAAGAAATAAATAAATGATGAAATGAAGTAGTTGGGATACATTCAAATTGAAGAAATGAAGCAGGTTAATTCAAAACTATTAGTGGCAGTACAGAGTTTGGAGGATCATCAATTACTGTACAATATGAATAGACATGCGCCATGGTGACAACATTAACCCAACGATACATTGGATCACCCTGTAAAACAGAGTATAATAGATTAATAATATGACTTAACTTGACAATTGGAATTCAAGAGCAAGAATGAAAAAATAACTCGAACCATCATTTGCTGGGAGATTGATACATGTCCAGTGTTATCAAGAACCAACCCTATTTTTGTCAATCTCAGAGTAGATACACAGTACTTGGGGCAGTTAAATATATATACCTTCAAAACAGTTTTCAACTAATAAACATAAATTTCTCCTGGAGGAGGCAGAGGCAAAACTTGGCATCATGTGAAGAAAAATTTATATGAAGAATTTCAACACGAATAAAAATTTCAACTAATATTTGGAATCATATGAAGAAAAATGAAGAAAAAACTTGGGATCATTTCAACAAAACTTGGCATCATATGAAGAAAAAACTTGGCATCATACACGAATTTCAACTAATATTTATATCTAATTTGGCATCATATGAAGAAACATTTGATAAACATGTTCTCCAATTTCTCTTGGAGGAGGCAGAGGCAAAACTTCCTCATATTTCATCGCACACTGGGACCCAAATGTATCATCCTTCTGGCATGTGAGTAAGTGTCTCAAGGAATTGTCATCAGTATTATCACCAAACTGCTTAAGGTTCATCTTGTAAAAGTTTCAATTGTTCATTTGATTGTCCACGGATGGAGATTTTGTTTCTCCAAGACTAATTTCTATTTACATGCCAAATACTTTAGGCTTTTCATCACTTGTAATCTCTGAGAAAATTCAAAGGAGAATAAATAGTTGAAATTTGAAGAAGAAGAAGAAGACTAAAAAAATAACTCCTATTGTCCAGACAAATCTGGAAATAATATTTGATAATGTATCCAGCATAAGTGAAAACACTATTAAATAATGTTTTCTATCAAATTACAGGTTATAAAAGTTAAAGTAAAATTTTTCTAATCACTTGTGACAGTATCTTCACAATAAGTCATGAAGGATATAGGTTTTGTTCAATTACTCTATAAATTTACTAGCAATTCATCCTAATTGCTAAGAGTGAGTTTAATATCCTCAGACCTAAGAGTGAGTTTAAGGAATCTCTGAATAACCCTATGTCTGCTAATAATACTGCTACGGGTATTAACATTGACCAATGGTCTCCCCCTCCAACGGGCAGACCCAAAATTAATGTGGATGGGGCCTTTCAGAGACACTGTGTTCAGACCTCTATTGCTGGGGTGGTACGTGGCCATTTGGGACAATTTTAACAAGGATTTAGACGTAAAGTATGAACAAAATCTCCTCTGGCATGTGAAGCTGCAGCAAAGCTCGAACCTTGCCATGTGACTCAGTCCTTCCATCTTAGAAGCTCTGTCATTGAGAGTGATAACTTAGAGCTGGTTAATATGTGTATGGGTAAATTTGACCCCCCTAGTATAATGGAAATCATCCTATGGGATATCAAAACATTTATTTCTAAGTGGGACATTGAGGTGACATGGGATAGAAGGTCTGCTAACACACCTGCCGACTGACTTGCTTCCTCTAGCAGCTATTCTTATGGGAAGGGGTTCTTTGAAGCTTTTCAGTCGCAGGAATTGAGGTTTCAATATCTCATACACAACAATGCTATAATTTACAGCAAGACTGTATCTTGCTAATGGAGGATAGAGATGTTATATAAATTATACATATAATGACACTCAACTGTGAATGTGAAGTTGTAACACAAAGTATAACCAATGAATTTATCAAAAAGGATGTCTAGACAATGTAATGTATTTTATATGAACTATTAATGTATTTTATAAGAATGAGGTGATGTCAGACAAAGCATATACAGTAAAATCCATTAAAAAGAAAAAAATAATGGTAAAAAGAAATGAAACTTAAATGAACTAAATATAAACATCACAATAAGGAATTAAAACTGTTATTCAAACTCTTCCCCAAATTTTCCTGATGAACCCTGCTTCTTTGGATACAATAAAACCCAAAAAAATAATGATAAATTGAAATTCTACTTATATACAATAGAGTTACATGGCTTAATCTACAATCGCAAAGCAATTGATAGATGTGCAGCATTTAACTCTTGAAAAAAGTATCATCATCAAAGTGTCTGAATTTGTCCAAATTGTTTCATTAGTAAATCTCTTGAATTTCATTTGCTTTAGAGTAAGTGAAAGCAACTCTTGTAGTACGCACAATAATCTAAGTATCGGATGAATAAAGTGATACGTTGAGTTATGCCTTATATAAAACACCTATCAAGAAACTATCAAAATGTAAAAGGTAAAAAATATTCTACTTACTAACATAAAAGATACCTGATGGAAACTTATTACTAATTTTCATGATGTAACATCACCCTCCACCTCAGAGAGAGAGAGGGAACCTGATACAAATCCAAGTGCTTAAAGTCCAATTCGAAATCATTTGAGTTTTAAATTTGAAAATTAATCTAATTTTAGAGCGAGATTTGGAGGTCTGTTTGGATCTTTTTATAGAGAAATACGGTTTTCGTCTTGCTATCAATTTCATGTGCATACACAGTGGAATTAGAATAACAGTGTATCTCTATGTCAAAATGGACGTTAATAATCAAAATACAAAAAAACACACCCACAACCAGACATGATTTATAAACTAAATTTCACTTATTACCATGTGAAAATAACCAATAACTAAGGAAAAAATAATAGCAATTGCAAAAACAATCACTAATGTACTCCCAATTCAAGGGCAATACTTATGACTTACCCTTATCTTGAACATTTTAACTAGTTGAATGTTCATTGGAGTTTTCTATATGTACTACTGGTACATCAAGACCGTCACCTTTTGATCGAGAACTGGTAGTTCCCTAGTAATTAATATCTAGAATAACTGGGGAGAAAAATACATGTTCATATCCCTACCCCGAAAAAAATGTGTTTTCATTCATGTGTCAGCTTTGCATTATAGGGAATAGAAGAAAAGTAACCTCAACTTAAACATTTTTATGGAATAGAATTCATACAACCTAACAAATTCCTTTGGTATATACGGTCTTCTTAATTTTTAGAAACTTACTACCTCATTACCAGATTGACAGTATTGAGTCTTCCTCGACTCTTAAATGTCCGCAATAACAAATATGCAAATTTATTTCTGGCTCATACAACTCTTGTGAACTTTTATAACATGTGAGTGTGGACATTTAAGTGTTTAAGGCACATTCAACATAGAATATAAGAGGGATAACCTACAAATTGCTTGTGTTTCTGCCACTCGCTTTGACTTAAAATCACAACTGCACTTAACTTCTCTTACAACATAAACACACTACTACACGAAATATGGGCATTTAAAAATAAGAAATATGGGCATTTAAAAATACATAGTGATATGAAAACTGACTTCAAACCATTTTTAATACCTTGCAATACCTTCCTCTTATATAACCATGAATCCCTCTTAACCATTTTTCCTAACATCCACAATGTAACTAAACACTCAAAATACAATTAATGTTTGGGGTCGGTCTATTGAACTCTTTTTTGCAAGACCTGTATTTTTAATACAAATAAACAAATAGTTAGAACATGATATATTTAACTTAATGTGACTATTCTCAAGGAAATCAAATAATATGTTCACAATACACACAAAAGGCCTCACTGGATTAACAACCTAACCAAGTGAAGTTCTCGATGTATAAAATGTCACAATATACAACAATTTTAAGAACATAATAGACAACTTGCTGATATTTAAACTTTAAATACAAATCAAATCAGTATCCAAAACTTGATCCAAAAATATATTTTCATAAAATCAGATGATGCCTATTACACAAACCAATAGTAAAAAGTAAACTCTAATACACAAAAAAAAATCCTAACTCCATCTTACATTTCACAAAATATCTACAGTGCAAACCAAATCTGAACACTAGCTTACAGAACATATAGAGTATACCTTGGGTGGTTTGAAGTGTTAGATATTCAAAACAGCTAACAATTCCTGCCAACCAAATAAAATCACAAATAAGGCCAAAGATAGATATAAACAACAAAAATAAACACAAAATACCTAAATATTTGGGTTTAAGAACTTAAAGAGAAAAAGATATCAGTGGTCATAAAAACAAACTAAATACCCACAAAGTTCCAATCAGATGTGGAAAAGGTTAGATCTGGAAAAATGTAGATCTAGATGAGGTCAGGGTCGGGGTCCGATCTGCGCAGGCCGGCGGTGTTGTTCAAAGTTTGGGTATTGCAATCCAGACAAAACCCGTTTTGCTTTCAAAAAAAGAAGATGATACTTGTGTATTGCAATCCATAGAAAATGAAAAAAGAAGATACCAGTGTTTCAGTTTCAATAACCCTAGGTCGGTGGTCTTGCAATCCAGACAAAGTCCATTTCATCCCTTTCTTCAAATCCTCACCTGAGAGTGAGAAGACACTTGAGAGAGAGATAGAGAGAGAGAAGCCAAAGAGAGGAAGGGGTAAATGTTCGAGGGTCAGAGGGTTGGGTGTGATAGGGGAGAGACAGTGGACAGAGGTAGTGAGGGCAAGAGGTTAAAAAGTCAGATCAAAATGGGTATAATACCCTTTTACCCTTTTCGAATATTGAAGATGGGAAAAAAGAATTAGGTTGTGTTAAAAGAGGGGGAACTCATATATTGAAGGGTCAATAATGGTAAGAGGGGTATTTTAATTTCAACCATTAGATCGTTGCCTTGTTGGTTCAATCCTAGCCTCTGATTAAGTTATCAACTTATGGAATAGTGCCAACTATTCTACTCCTAATTATATATATTATACTTTGGTTTTGATAAAATATTTATCTTATGGATTTATTTATTTATGTCTCATATCTTTCTCATGCTAAGAATGGTATTTTTTTACTCGAACCCGGCTTAGTTTTGGGGGCGGCCGACGCCAGAATTGAGCGGGGTGAAACAGAGAGAGTAATGGTTTTGGTTATTATGAGTGTAGGATCACACGTAGAATTTTATGGGGGAAATTTAAATGAAATATGGACGTGAACACAGGCATGAAAATTATGTAGTTAATAAAAATGGACGATTATGGTGTGTTTCATAACCTTTCATGTTGATTAATCTATGATGATAAAATGGGAATAACTGTGTTAAGAACGACGACGGTAGTATTAACTTAATTAAATTAAATTGTGCCATCACAAATAAATTTGTGATATTGTTTATATGTGTTTTTAGATTATGTGATTGATTGATATTTATATTTATCATTGCGAGTATGAAGGGAGTTTGGTGGTATGCTCTCTCCTATATATTAGGATGCTTGATAGGTATGGGACTAGTGGGTAGGAATCAGTTGCGATTTACGCTTTCTAGATATGGGAATAGCGAGTGTAGATTTTTATAGATGGGTGATTCCGAGGTGGGGCTAATGTTTATGTTGTACCATCGATACGCTAGTCTAGGCATAAGACTAGGAAAAAATTACTAATAGAAATTCATCCTATAATTAAGTTAGAATGTATTTATGTGTTAAGGACCCTTAGGTATGGGACTAAGGGTGTTTTTGAGTATCTCACATCGATAATAAGGGTGGGGTAATTTGAAAGATAAATATGAGAACGATAAATAATTGAGAATTCATGCCTAAGATAATAAACGTGTATTAAACTGGATTGGCGTTGCCAATATGTGCAGTGCTGATAGTTAAACGGGCAAACTGGATATAGTGACGTGGGTGTGAGTTAGCGTCCCCAATATGTGCAGGGATGACAGTTAAATGAGCAAACTGGCTATAGTGACGTGTCGTGCGTGGAACCTCACCAGTATTTTTAGGGCAGACAGTTAATCGGGAGAGCTGGCTATAGTGAGGGGATGTGTGTGGTGTAGAACAGTGGGCGTGCCACCAATATGTGCAGGACCTGATCAAGGGTGAACTGGCTATAATGGTGTAGCCTAAAATTAAAAAGGGGAAATTAATGGAAGTAAATTTTAATGAGTTGATTAAATAATTTGCTACATGAAAGATCTGAAGTAAATCATGAGGTGGCCTTATTTCTTGGGTAGTTGTTAGCAGTTATCTTTATTTCATGCGATAATTAATTATCTCCTCTGAATTTAAAATATTCTATTGTGATATTTATCATGAATAATGCCATTGTCTGGGTTCACAGACCCTAATTGGAGAGACTAGACGGTATTCATGTTCAGGGCTCTGACCCTATGCGTAGACTAATACTTTTCAGGTATTAGTGCTGGAGTAGTTGCATATGAGTATTTGGAGATTTAACTTGGAGGGGTAGTTAGAGTATTTTTTTTATGCTTAGTAGTTTAGTTTAGTTTTCCATTCCTTCACATTTATTTGAGACTCAGTCTCTAGATTTTGTGGGCCATTCGGTTCCACAGTTGTTACTTTTTTTATTCAAATATTTCGTTATGGATTCAATTTATTGATATTATATTTATTTCAAGTTTGATATTATTGGAGTTTAGCATGGCATTGGATCTTATATCCCTTTGATTGTTATTATTTATTGAGATTTATTTCATTATATTATCTTTTGGAAAGAATTTATTATGTCTCATATCTGTGACATGCAAAGAATGGTATTTAATTTAGTGATGCCCGACTTAGTGTTTGTGGCGACCGACGCTAGAATTAAGAGGGATGTTATAGATGGTATCAGAGCATGGTCTTAGGTCTCGTTGGTTATGAGTCCGTTTAGCTTCTGCGTTAACGATCTTTGATCCCCTTTGTCGATTCGTACTCCTTACGGTATTGGGTCTAGCATATGTGCTACCTGTGTTTCTTAGATATGGGAGTTTTATGATAAGGAAGTTAGAGGAATTGAAGTTAGAACTAGTAATTTTGATGTGAGTATACTTAGAAGTGATTATTGGGAGATGTGATATATTTTGTAGATTGTTAGTGCAGATGTTAGGTATCATAACTATCGAGTGGTGATTCGCGAGAGTGCGTGATACGCCGTTAGTTTCATAGTTATATATATATATATATAGATACACACACACACACACACACACACACACACACAGAGAGAGAGAGGCTCACCTACATCATGCACTATACATCACACCTAATTCTAGGCCCTAGAAAACTTGTTTTTCAAATTTTATATTTTTCCCTTGAAACTAACCTTCCAATCAACCCATATGCAAAAAATTAGGTCAAAATACATTTTGTAGCTATTTTTAAAAAATCTACAAAAAACTGCTGGCGTAGACCCTTATATATAAGGTATTTTTAGCAGTTTTTTTGTGGATTGTTTAAAAATAGCTACAAAATGTATTTTGACCTAATTTCTTACATATGGGTTGATTTGAAGGTTAATTTCAAAGGAAAAATATAAAATTTGGAAAAAAAAAATTTTTTAGGGCCTAGAATTAGGTGTGATGCACGGGTGACGTATAGAGCATGATGTACTAGAGCCTGGCTCTCTCTCTCTCTCTCTCTCTCTCTATATATATATATATATATATATATATATATATATATATATATATATATATATATTTTCGATCGGGGAATTACGTTCGGGTAGGATTGGGTGTATGGGTGTCTAATCATGGTACTCGATGGGTAGGCACATGTGAGCCTTATTTTATTTTTGCGCATTTAAGGTGCGTCGAATTTCGAGGATGAAATTCTTGTGCTAGTGGGGAAGTATATAACACCCCGTAAGTTTAAATCATATTAAAATTAAATTAATTTGGAATTTATTGTAAAATATTTTTTTTAAAATTAAATATGTTGGTATTTAGTTATGGAAAAAGAATTTTTTGTCAAAATCGGAATTGGATTTAAAAAAAAAACACGTTTGTCACGGTTCTGGGTCATGACTAACGGGCAAACTTTTTTTTTTTGTTCAAATAGAATTCTATAAGCATTAAAACTCCTAATAATTATAAATTAAAACTAATCCATGGTTGAGTTTTTCAAATCACTTTTTCCACAATTCTTCCTCGAGAACTTTTCTCCAAAATATTTCCCTTTCATCTACAAACCTTGCCTCAATTTTAACCCAAATTTTGAAGGCTTAATCGGTATTTTCTCAAGATTGTTCAAGAACGGACCTTTGCTAATTTTTTGAGACGAACACATTCACATAATCAGAATTTGCAACCGACTTTTTATTCAGTCATGGATACTCTATTCTTTTCCTTTTGTATTATGTGTTTTAAATGTCGCCTATACCCTTAATGATAAGTTTTTCCTCAAATAAATTAGTCACTTAATTAGAAAAAGTGAAAACTAAATTTGGTACTGTTTTGCTGAAATTTTTTAATATGGAATAAGACGTGAAACCCTTGGGTGTGTAGGAGAGAGTAGTATATTTTGGTTATTATGAGTGTAGGATCTGAAGTGAGTTTTGGGGGGGATTAGTTAAATGAAATCAGGACATGTACACTAGCATTAAAATTCTGTAGCTAATAAAAGTGGACGATTTTGGTGTTTTCTGTAACACCGCCCCTAATAAAAATACCGGGTGATCAGTCCTATATCAAATTAAAATAGGATTTACATCTGGTTCATTCTTAGCATCACTATCGAAACATTATTAATTACTAACCACATATTCGCTAATAAAGTCGGTGCCAATATTTTATGCTTTAATAATCAAGACATTAAATACAACGGAAACTAAATAGAACCATCACATAATAACAGAGTCTAAACATCCAAACAAATAACTGAAATAATGTCTTGCTGAATTAACCATCGGCTAAAATCCAAAACCAAATAAATCTAACCGATATTAAGTAAATTCCATACAATCTGAACTGATTTTTTTTAACAAATACCGTGAGCAACATGCTCGGAATAAAACTGAGATAGAATTCCTAAACTAGGAATAGATGAAAGAGGAGTCTACTCCAACTCCTGCAACATCAACATATGCCGTAGTTGCGTAACCCTGGACTAGAATCAAGTCTAGTGTCCCTGTGGCTAGACACCTAAAAGGTTTTGAAAATATTTTATAGCAAGGGTTTGAACCCAAAACATTTTGAAAATATTTAGCAAGTGATTAAAATGTTGTAATTTAAAATGCACGAATGCTCTTCATATTTAAGCTAGTGTCGCACTCCCTAGAGGACCTAGTCACCATTTAACTATTATGCACACCTAACGCTTTTCTTTATAACCCACCTAGTCATCTACCCCGTAACTAGTCCTTGTTATAACTCCTTCATGTCACACTGCTCTAGCTCGGGTATGTTTAATATATTATTTATAAGTTATTTATCACATTAACTTAACTAATAATTTTTTATTTAAGTTCATGTAACATTCTCCATAGTTACATATAATGAATACAGTTCACTACATAGATTTTACCCGTATATAATGATCTGCACCACATATACGTTTTGTCATAATACGACATTCACACACATGTCGAAGATATATAGCCATCCTCCCTAGGAGACACTCATCGGATGTTCTCTACAATGCTATTGTCCGAGGCATACTCATCCACCCGGACATCCCGACTCGGTTAGCTACCCAAATCAGTGAACCAAAAAAATACATAGCGGAGGCGGACATAGTTCCTTCACCGGAAGTGAAACCAAATCATACCCTAAAGCGGTTCACCCTTGAAAATAAATAACACAATAAACTCCTGGACGACTATGACCTGGGGATTATACTCACCCTGCTCCTCAAGCCAGGAGATTCACCCACATCGCGCAACCTCCTGTGATAGCATTAGAGGGGTATGTATTCCTATAAATATTATTCACATCAATATTTATAAAGAACACACACACACACACACACACACACACACACATATATATATATATATATATATATTTAATTAATCCCGGCTATTCCGTGCACAATTTCCGTAAAAGTAGCCTAATATTCCCATGTCTATATACCAACTTGTAAGTTAGATAAATCCCACATTAATTTATTTTTCACTCAAGTTGAGTCACCCAACTAAAATACCCAGATTCACTCCTTCGGTCTGAAATTCCATCTCTCAAAATTTATTTCTCAAAATACTGTGATTAAAATTAAAACCCTTTTTATTTTATTTTTGTATTCCATAATTTATTATATAACCCTATAATAAATTAACCCATCCAAATCCAAGCCTATGCACTCGTAGCACTAGCCCAAAAGATCCGAGTCAATTTTCCGACTCTAAACTTAATTAATTTTCACTATTAATTTATTTTTATTAACGTGACATCACTCAATCCAAAATACCCGGACACATCCTCTCGGCCCGTAATTCGTCCCTAGAATTTATCGCCCCAAATTCCATATCTAGCTCTCACTCTTTTGTCTCCACAAAAACAATTATACTCATTTCCTTTTATAATCCCTAAACATAATAGGATAAATCCCCTACATATGAGACTCCCTTTTTCAGCCCCAAAATATCTTCTCCGGAAAAAAGGAAACTGATTGAGCCATTAAAAATATCCCCGGTCAACGGAAATTTAAGTTGAACTGCGCCAGATATTCTCACGTCGTTTGAACGACGTAGCATGTCGTTCGAACGACAGGTGACGTCCTTTGAACGATACACATGTCGTTCGAACGACCCCCAGTTTCTCTCTCCTTCGTCTTCAACTTTTGATCGCCCGCTATGAATAAACTTAAACCCAGATTCTGTTAAACAATTTCAAACTTAAACCCAGATTATTTTTAACAGTTCCACTAACTCCCTCTCATAAATGAATTTCATGAAGATGGATTTAACTTCTAATCTCCTCAATTTATAACACACACAGTAACCAATTTCACAATTCCTTTCTACCGTCTTCTCCTCAACTTTGATTTTTCCAAACTCCAAATCAAACTACATAGATTATTGGTCTACAAATACAAACAAATATTAACCTTTTTTTATTTGTAACAAATCATTAATTTCCTCTTAATCTATGTAAACTGCCAAATTCAATAAACACCCCCGAATTTATAACCACCCATTTCTCATGCGATAACCAACCCAAAACGTATTTAATTTATTCCCACTATGATATGAATTGATTATCATAGATTTACATTGAAACAAATTAACCACTGCCTTAGGATTAGTAGGGTCTGAATTCCTTTGGTGTAGATGAGTATTTGATGAAGAACACCCACACTTGTTCTTGATTTTGGCTCCCAAGGGTTCTACAATTTTCGCCATCTTTTCTCCTCTACGTACTTAGGTTTTCAAAAAGGAGTAATGGCTGCCACACCCTCTCACTTTTAGGTTTTAGTACGCCAATCTCATTTTTAGGCTTGTGGGCTTTATTAAAATGGCCCAAACACTCCCATGTGGGCTTGGTTATCCCTAAAAATGTCTTGAGACTAATTTACCACCGCCGAATACTCTTTTCTTACTATGACCTATCTGAAATCAACCGTTCACTCAGAATTGTCATGGGAATTATTTTACTAAAATTCCTTATCTCGACCCCAATATAGTCTATATCCGACTCCCGGTTGAGATAAATAAATGCCACGTCACTATCACTCGTTATGACGTAAATAAATTATTACTATTATTTTAGTAATATAAATTTCATATATACTAACCAATTACTCTCCAGATTAAAAAAATAATAATAATAATTAATTCAATTAAATTACGACACAAATAATTTAAAATTAGCTCAGTTAATTAAATATCAAATGCATAAAAATACGGGGTCCCCAAAATTAGGTCATACCTGCAGCAAATAATTCTGGATACTGCTCTCACATGTCATCCTCTCGCTCCTAAGTAGACTCGTCGACACTGTAATGTCCCTACTGAACTCTTACTAGTGGTACCAGCTTAGACCACAACTTGTGCTCACTACAATACAGAATAGCTACGGGTATCTCCTCATATGAGACATCTGCTGTAATTAAATCTGCTCGAGTAGGACATGAAAAAAAGTGCTCCCTCTTCTCCTGTATTTCTTCAACGATGCTACATGGAACACGTCGTGTATCCGCTGAAGGCGCTCTAGCAAACCCAGTTTATAAGTTACCGATTTCACCCTCTCAACGATAGAGAAAGGCCTCACAAATCTCAACGCTAGCTTCCCTATCATGCCAAACCTCATGACCCTTTTCATAGGAGACACTCTAACCAACAAATGGTCATCAATCTCCAACTCAATGGTCTCCGACCATATAGTGCCTCAAAAGACGAGCCTGTGCTACGTCGGCTCTACTGTCTCTATGTTAGAAAATGTCCCACCTTCATGGGTTCCGGTTTTTTTGTTGCCAAATCCGCGACACTCCTCAGGGAAAATACCCGCAACAATCCATGATTACTCATGTCATACATCAAACCCTTAACCCGCGGTGACGTAACTCTCCTTACGTTTTTGAGCTATCTGGAAAAGATGCGGTTTATTCAATTTCTGCCGATGGACCATAAATCTCTTCGATCCTAGAAGCTCGTTGTTGTTCAGCTCTTATCATCCAAAGGGTGGCTAACAAATTCACACTATTGTAACAACTCGAATTTTTTAAATGATAATTTTTAAATTAATTTTGGAAATTGAAGAAAAATGAAATTTTGGATTTTATAAATTTTGTAATTTAAAATGTTTGTTTTTATATATGAAATATTAACTTTCAAACCGAATTAGAATCGGAATTAAAATGGAGTTTTAATTGAATTTTTATTATATTGGAGAGTCCTCAAAACATAAAACTCTCTAGAATTTGTTTATAAAAATATTGGACCGTCCAATCGAGTTGAAATTTTTTATGCAACTTCCTCTCGTCTTCAGCTACTATGCCCCAAATTTTATCTAATTCTAATGGTCCGATCGTCCGAAATAATTTTTTTAGTGTTTGTATCTGATTAGAACTCTTTTCTTAATCAAACTCTTAATCCTTTATATATCACAAATAATTTGTGGATGGACTTTTCAATTCACTTTTTCTCAAACTTTTCAACCAGAAGACCTCTTCAAAATTACTCCATTTCATCTGCAAACCATAACCCCAAAATTATTCAAAACTTGGTTTTTTTCTCAAGTTTGGGCTAGAACGAGTTTGATTATTTTTGTGAGAGGAACGTGATGGTGCGATCAGATTTTGAGGCTGAAATCATGTGATGATTTTGAGGTATGGGAATTACACAATATGCTCCTAAATTCTCACGAGAGTATTCCGTTTTGATTTCTGTGTCAATTACGCTCATATTGAATTGTGATATTCTTTGAAATCTAAAATAATTATTGGAATCAAAATTTGATTCAGTGTGATATATTATATAGTGATTTCAGCATCATGTCTTGAGATTTTAATATGGCACGGAGAATGGGCACCCGCCAATATTCCAAAATCCGAATATGTTTGAGAATGCATAGGCGCGGTGAGGTGAGGCTTGGTGGCTCATTGATGTGTTGGTGGGAAGTTAATATTGATATAATGCTTGAGTATTGCATATGATTTGTATATACGAATCGTATTCTTGTGATTTATTCATCGTGCTAATTATTTTTGAGCATCTATTCCTGTCATATTGTGTACTTCCCCATATTATCTTTTAGTGGAAAGTTAGCGTGGATTGGGACGCTATGGGCTATTTTGGAGAATTATTTCAGAGCATGGATTGGAAGATGTATTTTTGATGTAATAATTAGTGGTGTAATTTTAGTTTGGAAAGATATGATTAAAATTATTATTGTTGAATTAAAAGAATTGTGGATTTGTTATATTTAAATTGTGGGACTTAGATGCTCAATACTTCTTGATCAATGGATTTAGTTTAGTTTTATCGTAGTAGCACACCGCGTGTCTTTTTCTTGCGCGCGGGGTGTTATAGATGGTATCAGAGCTTAGGTATACGATAACCCTCGAATCTTGGATTTTGGGTCTAGCATGCGATTAGACATGTTTACTTTGGAGATAGAAATTTTGTTGAGAACGTGTTAAGCATCGTGGTGAGGATGTTTAGAATTTATTGGAGGAATTTTGAGCATTAGGCTTCGTCGAATTTCGAGGTTGAAATTCCTTATTAGTGGAGAAGGATGTAACAACCCGGATTTTTTAAATGGGAATTTTTAAATTAATTTTGGAAATTAGCTAAAAATAAAATTCTGCTTTTATAAATCTTATAATTTAAAATGTCTGTTTTTATATTTGAAAAATAATTTTTCAAACGAAATTGGAATCGAAATTAAAATGGAGTTTTAATTGAATTTTTATTATATAGGAGAGTCCTCAAAACATTAAACTCTCTAAGAGTCCTCAAAACATAAACTCTCTAAAAAAATATTTCAAAATATTAGGACGTCCGATGAAGTTGAAATCTTTTGGGAAACTTCCTCTCGTCTTCAGCTACTATGTGCCCAAATTTCATCTAATTCTAACGGTCCGATCGTCCGAAATGATTTTTTTAGTATTTGTATCTGATTAGAACTCTTTTCTTAATCAAACTCTTAATCCTTTATATATCACAACTAATTCGTGGATGGATTTTCAAATCACTTTTTCTCAAACTTTTCAACCAGAAGACCTCTCCAAAATTACTCCCTTTAGTCTACACACAGTAGCCCCAAACTTATTCAAGATTTTAACCTTAGATTAGAAGGCTTATTTGCTGTTTTATCGAGTTTAGGCTAGAACGAGATTTGATTATTTTCAAGAGAAGAACGTGATGGTGCGATAAGATTTTGAGGCTGAAATTATGTGATGATTCATGTGATGATTTCGAGGTATGGGACATACACAATATGCTCCTAAATTCTCTCGAGAGTATTGCGTCTTGATTTATGTATCGATTACACTCATATTGAATTCTGATATTCTTTGAAATCTGTAATAATTGTTGGAATCTAAATTTGATTCATTGTGATTTGAGCATCATTTCATGAAATTTTAATATGGCACGGAGAATGGGCACCCACCAATTGTCCAAAATCTGGATATGCTTGAGAATGCACAGACGCGGTGGGGTGAGGCCTGGTGGCTCATTGATGTGTTGGTGAGAAATTAATATTTATATAATTGTGACAACCCGGATATAATTATGATAAATTATATTTAAATCATGCTTATCTTATGTGATATTAATAATGTGCTATTAGTATATCTAATGTTAAGTGATTATGTTTATTATAATCCTACTTTCATAAATCATGAAAGGTCGAATTATTTACAAACACAGAATTTTGTTATTTTCGGTAGAAATGTTCATGTTAGAGACTAGTTTTGACCTTTATAACATTATAAATGACTTGAGGTGAAAACTAGATAGTTGTAGACATGTGATTTAGGGTTGTAACACAACAAACGGATCATCAAATGGATGCCCGAGTAAAGAGTTATACCTAATTTACGAACAAAGGGCAAAGCTATCCATTCCCTTTAAGTGGTAAATTGTCTTTTATTAAACCAAAGGGTTTAATTTGATTGGATGGATAGGGAGGCAGCCTTGGCCGACTTAGAACCCTCCCTCTAACATATTTATTCAGCAAAACAAACCCTAGGTTCAGTTTCAAGTGTTGTTATCTTGAGGAAATAGAAAGTTGATGTTTAGGAAGAAAAAGTGAGGAGAAAAAGTGTAGAAAAATCCGTAGAAATTACGTAAAAAGCCCTGAAGGTACTCCTAATTGTAATTCTTGTTATTTATCTTATATTACTGATTTATATGATATAAATCATCATAGGTTTACGAAAGTTTCATCCCTTTATATATATGTAGGGTTAGATGCAAGTTTATGTTAAGTTGAATGTAGAAACCCTTAAAATTGCTTTGTATTGAAACCCCTTGTATTCAAATCTGTATATCTCTTTGTGTGATTACTGGAATTGAGAAATTCCAAATGGAACTGAAATTAGACTTATATATTCATATCATATCCGAAAATTAGAATTTATATCCTTTTGGTTAGGCCGTAATGATGATTTCAAGTTGGTACATAGTTGCTGTTTGTATACTTGATTTCGGTATGCCCTGACTTTGGTCAAGCTTTTGAGATAGAAAATAAAGTCCAAAAATTATAAAACTTTAATTATGTACTATTAAGTATGTCTACTGAAATTTTGTTGAAAATCATAGAAAGTTATGCTGTAGAAAAATTATGAAAATTCTTGGAAGTCGAAGGAACAATAGAGGAGTTTGTAGGGCAGATTTCTTGTGTTGTAAAGAAATGGCCATAACTTGCCCTAGGAAGATTGAAAAATTACACCGTCACTTGTAACGGAAATTATATTCAGCTATGTTTTCATATTGATAAGCTTAGACACCTGTATATGTACTATTTATGAATATGGGATGGTTAAGTATGGAGGACAATAATTTCAGGCCATACTGGATACCCCTTGAATGAATGTTTGTATTTCCACCTTACAAAGGGTACTTTGAGTATGTGTTTCATGTGTATATACATTGAGAAGTATAATTTCATGATTACTTGACTTTGTTTATAAATTCCTTATGAGGTATTTCCTACGGTTAAAATGTTCATAACTTTATCAATATGTGCATCATTGTTTTGCCTTTACCAATGTTTTATGGAATGTGACTTAATTGGAATTATATTGTTGATGTATAGTCATGGAAAGTTACATAATTATGTTACGATAATATTTACGATTGAGGTTCAGTACTAATCTAGTTGTATTGACAAGTGTAAGGTCTAATAAAACCAGTTCAGCTCCACCATAAGGAAACCTGAAGACGTAGTTGACAACTCAAGGTGAGTGTACTCACTAGAATGATGTATTCGTATACTGTTACGAATATGATCATAATGTTATGAATATAAAATTGTTCATTTCAGTTTACCGAAATGAGGGGTTACTCCTCGACCAGTAATGGGGGAGATTTGTCTATTAATGACAAGGGGTTACTCCTCGACCAGGAATGGGGGAGAATTGTCTATTTAGACAGGATATGTGAATCATGATTCGGAAAAGTTGGTCATTCATTATGAATGAGCCGGATAAGTTAATACATAAGTATATGGACTTGATTTATTGCATTTAAATTCATGCAGTAGTATAGTAGTGATGCATTCATTGGGCTATTTTCCTCACGGTTCCTATGTTCACATTTTTCGGGTAATGCGATGTCACTGCCAAATCTAGGAAGTCGGGCTGGGTTAGCTGGGAATGGGAGAAACAAAGATTTTGTTTAAATGTAAATGATGTAATTAAGTTAAATTATCCTTCAAGAAAGTTTTTATAAGTATGACTACTTTGATGTTGTAAAAAGTTTTTCAGTTATATGGATTTACAATGATGACTCTGAAATCAAAACTCGTGTTTATGGTTTGGTTACATTAATTATGATTTGACTCACTTTGACTTTCAGACTTAATTATAAGTAATTGGGTTGGGGTGTGTCAATAATGCTTGAGTATTGCATTTTATTTGTATATGCGATTCGTATTGTTGTGATTTATTCATCGTGCTAATTATTTTTGAGCATCTATTCATGTCATATTGTGTACTTCCCCATATGTTCTTTTAGTGGCAGGTTAGTGTGGATTGGGACGCCATGGGCTATTTTGGGGAATTATTATAGAGCATGGATTTGGAAGATGTATTTTTCATGTAGTAATTAGTGGTGTAATTTTATTTTGGAGAGATATGATTGTAATTATTATTGTGGAACTAAAAGAACTGTGGATTTGTTATATTTAAATTGTGGGACGTCGATGCTCAATACTTGTTGATCAATGGATTTAGTTTAGTTTTATCGTTGTAGCACGTCGCGTGTCTTTTTCGGGCGCACGTGGTGTTATAGATGGTATCAGAGCTTAGGTATACGATAACCCTCAGGTCTTGGATTTTGGGTCTAGCATGCGATTTGACATGTTTTCTTTGGAGATAGAAATTTTGTTGAGAACGTGTTAGGCATCGTGGTGAGGATGTTTAGAATTTATTGGAGGACTTTAGTGTTGTGATTATTGGGAAATAGAATCGAGTAGCATTTTAATTTCGAGCATTACGTCGAATTTCGAGAGTGAAATTCGTTGTGAGTGGGGAAGTATGTAACAACCCAGATTTTTTAAATGGGAATTTTTAAATTAATTTTGGAACTTGGAGAAAAATGAAAATTTTCTTTTATAAATTTTATAATTTAAAATGTTTGTTTTTATATTTGAAAAATAAATTTTCAAACGGAATTGGAATCAGAATTAAAATGGAGTTTTAATTGAATTTTTATTATATAGGAGAGTCCTCAAAACCTAAAACTCTCTAAGAGTCCTCAAAACATAAAACTCTCCAAAAACAGTATTTCAAAATATTGGGTCATTATATCAAGGTTAAATAATTTGTGCAACTTTCTCTTGTCTTCAGCTACTATGTCCCCAAATTTCATCTAATTCTAATAGTCCAATCGTCCGAAATGATCTTTTTAGTATTTGTATTTGATTTGAACTTTTTTCTTAATTAAACTCTTAATCCTTTATATATCACAACTAATTCATGGATGGACTTTTCAAATCACTTTTTCTCAAACTTTTCAACCAGAAGATCTCTCCAAAATTACTCCCTTTCATCTACAAACCATAGCCCCAAACTTATTCAAGATTTTAACCTTAGATTAGAAGGCTTATTTATTCTTTTGTCGAGAGTGGGATGGAACGAGATTTGATTATTTTCAAGAGAGGAACGTGATGGTGCGATAAGATTTTGAGGCTGAAATTATGTGATGATTTTGAGGTATGGGACTTACATAATATGCTCCTAAATTCTCTCGAGAGTATTCCGTTTTGATTTTTGTGTCGATTGCACTCCTATTGAATTGTGATAGACTTTGAAATCTGTAATAATTGTTGGAATCTAAATTTAATTCATTGTTATATATTATATTGTGATTTGAGCATCGTGTCATAATATTTTAATATGGCACGAATAATGGGCACCCGCCAATAGTCCAAAATGCGTATATGCTTAAGAATGCATAGGCGGGGTGAGGTGAGGCCTGGTGACTCATTGATGTATTGTTGAGAAATTAATGTTGATATAATGCTTGAGTATTGCATTTGATTTGTATATGCGATTATTATTGTTGTGATTTAGTCATCGTGCTAATTATTTTTGAGCATATAATCCTGCCATATTGTGTACTTTTCCGTATTTTCTTTTAGTGGAAGGTTAGCATGGATTGGGACACTATGGGCTATTTTGGAGAATTAGTTTTGAGCATGGATTTGGAGGATGTATTTTTTATGTAATAATTAGTGGTGTAAATTTATTTTTGAGAGATATGATTGTAATTATTATTGTGGAACTAAACGAAAGGTGGATTTGTTATATTTAAATTGTGGAATTTAGATGCTATATACTTGTTGATCGATTGATTTAGTTTAGCTTTATCGTAGTAGCACGTCGCGTGTCTTTTTTGGACGCGCAGGGTGTTACACCTATAAAGTCTCAAAATGTGTTACGTAGATAATAAACTTCTATGAGGTGTCACACGTAATTCCACTAGTGGTAATTAATACTCCCAATCACCCAAAAATCTGAAATTATGCATTCCTCCATTCCTCCAACAACCTAGTTGCACAAACGAGGGGTGACCATACACCATATAAACCGTGCATATTTGCACAAATCTCAGAACATCACATACATAACATAATTATCTCAAGTTCGGCCTCCACATTCTCGACATGGCTACACCACCCGGGTATTTTCGATTACCCCACCAATTACTATTTAATTCTTCCTAACATTGCCCCACCCATCAACTTTTGGTGCAAAAGTTCTTTCCAGGGTTTCGTTCGCAACACTTATCGACCCTATTTATTAATAGTTCTTCGCTCAACGTGTTTTCTCCACATGTTCAATAATTATCATTTAATCCGATGTCCTGGCATCCAATGACGTTTCTCCACTCCCATCATCTATTAAGGCTTATGCGTATAATATCTCACAACAAAGCCCAAAAGAACTTTTCCCAATGCACTATTCCTCAGCATTGTCGGTCCTCGATTTTGGTAGAAGCCAAAGCATATACCCGGGACACTCAAACCCCGTCCCTATACTCACAAGTCTAATCATTGACTCCCCCGTCTCTAAAGGAGTCATATCCTACTGTGCTCACAATATCGCTAAGTCCTCAATGCTAAGTTAATAATGAGCTAAATCTTTCTATTCCACAGTAACCCGACATACCCTAAATTTTATTAGTAAGAGTCCCTACACACTGGAATCCAATATAACTAGGCAACTATACTCTCTGAAGTCTACTTCACAAAATACCTCTGCGAGCTCGACCCTGTTTCAGGTGAGACATCACAAAAATAATATACACCCTGCCCTACAACAATGACCATGATAGTCTTGTGATTAACGCCCACCATCGCTAACCCGTCCGTACACAGGATAAAATCATAACCGCATAATCACCTCTTTATCAAGGGATTACCTTAAAAAATATACCCTCTTAGTGTCCACACCCACTCCCCGACAGGTGTAACTAAAGAGAACCCCGCTATTCAATGATAAATATTTGTAACTATAGTACTATTTATGATACCTCTACCAAACCCGTTTCACACATAAATTTAGTACTAACAAACTACTGTGACTCGCTTGTGTTACATAAAATAGACCCCAGTCACTCATGATAAAGATCATAGTTATAATTACCCATAACACTGGCAGTTTAAACGGTACCTGGACATGACACTCTCATCTTAACTGAACCAAAACTTCTATAACTGTTGGCCTTCCTAGGCATTCTGGTCCTATCCCTTGACTCACTACGGGCAAGGTCCACTCATGTGTTTCTTCTCTTTACACATAAGACTCATTATTTCCTTCCCGTTTCTCTGTCCCCACCAAACATGTTGGGGTTGTCCTTCTCGCGAACCTGTTAGTCTTAACCATGGTTTCTACCTTTACTGTTCCATTTAGCTCCGCTTTTCCCAAGGGATTTGTTGTTGGCCTGTGACACCCCGACTAATTAAATACCGGGTAGCTACTCCTTTATTAAATTAATTCAAAATGCCAAGTTGGCTCAGTTAATAGCATCACTGTCGAAAACATTTTAATATTACTAACCACCTAGTATTTAAAAAGAAAGTTTCCAAATTTTAATTTAAGTATGATTAACATGCAACAAATGTAATGAAGAAATAAATAACACCATTCACCATACTGAAGTAAAACGAATAACCATCACAATAGAGTAAATAAAGTCTGGAGGAAAACTCCTCACTACAATCCCATAACTGAAATAAATAACCGAATACTGAAATAATACATGCTAAAGTCTGAGAACTGAAATGCAAAAGATGTCTAATAGAAATGGGCAACATGCCCTACAACTGATAGATAGAGACTCTGGAATCCAAAAGATAGAAGCGTCTATAAGCAAGTCCCTGTAGCTTCCACAAACAGCTACAACTCGTCAGCAGAGTGAGAATCCTATGCTTGGTGTCCCTGTGGCTGGGCACCTAAAATGGTTTTTACAAGAAAAAGATTTGAAAAGCAAACGGGTCAGAGCCCGAATGTGGAGTTATATTTTAAAAACCTGCAAGTGCTTTAAAAACATTTAAAACATTAAATGCAAAGTACATGTTAGGACGTACACTCGCATGATATTCTCACCTCTCGTCTAACTGTGCACTCCTAACGTAAGTACCCATCTATAACGACCCATACTACTAGCTAAGTGACAACATAACTAGCTAGACTGCCAAAGGTCCTACCCATATTACTCGGTTCCATTAACATATAACGCTCGTAATTAGATAGGGATTTAATGTAAACTCAGATGCTCAATATGCAATATATATATATTACTAACCCGTTATGTTATTCTCGAAACAATACTGTAGTTATATTCACAACATTAACATGAAGGTCCTTATTAATTAAGTGTATATTATTCACATCATAAATATACAATACAAGCACCCCGAGAACTAAGCTGCGGTGCACACATACTCTGCTATCCATCCCGGTACATCACGTACATAAGGATCACATATTCCGAATCTCTCAGGAATAGTTCAGATAACACAAATCACAAATAGTGGAGGCGAACACAGTCACATCACATGGGTCACTCACATACCTACGCTCCCACGATCAGCGGACTTATTAATATCCCAATAAGTCTTTCTCTGACCTATGTTCATCGAGGTACCAGTCTATATCCCCCCCGTAGGCACACAAGGATTAGAGGGTCCTAAGAGAACGCAACCTCCCGTGATAGCAAGTATGGTAGGCATGTCATACACACAATCCATATACTAATGCTAAGTAAACACACATCTTAGTAATACCGTATTTTAATCGTAGTACGTATCGCATTCTCGTACTAACTATAATTATCACAATTTGTACTATTCCGGTTTGTAATCATACGCGCCATAATTTTCTCACGTCGTAGTAGACACTCACGTCTCAACCCAAACCGTCCATGTAATACAACTCTCGTATGTAAATTTCTTCTCATAAATACCCAAATGTCCCAATTCTATCATTACTACATCTACGGAATGATATCTATCTCCTCGAATAAGTTTACGGAACTCCAAAAATCAAAACAGTCCAAAATGGCCCAAACTGCCGGCTCGTTAGAAGTCTCGTTCGAACGAGACTGTTCGAACGAGTTTGGGCTGTCAGCTCGTTAGAAGTCTCGTTCGAACGAGGCTGTTCGAACGAGATCCAGTTCGTTCGAACGAACTGTCCCTTCTAACGATATCTCATTCGAACGAGATATCGAACGAAATCCCTACTCGTTAGCAACGACTGGTCAACTCGTTAGAAGCTCGTTCGAACGAGTTCGTTCGAACGACTTGGGGCTGCTTCTAACGAGCTACCAGCTTCGGCCCAGATTTTTCCCAATTCGTTTTTCACCATTTTTATCACTTCTGATCTCTTCCAAAGTTCATCCCAACAGTGCTTTAGGGTCTCTAATTCATCCTAAACATATTCAAATCATCTCCTAACATATTTTCAAGGATTTAATCTCTTTAACATCAATCAAAATATAAATCTCTACACCTTTTTCCCAATTCTTTCAAGAACATAAACCCTAACTTTTGAATCAATAATTAACCCAATATATATCCGTTTTAATCTCTTCAAATCACAAATATCATGAGAATAATTAACTACCTATCATTCTACATGCAGTTCTCCTTAAGATTTTCAAGTTCTATGTTCTAAACTACATGGGTTTTCATATTTTATCAAGAACAAACCATAAATCCGAATTTTCTAACATGGAGGGAACATTCTCTGAAATTAAATGGAATAAAGTCACTTGCCTTGGTTTGATTTCTGATTTTGGTGTAGGTTTGATGAAGTTTTCTGCAGAAATCCCTCTCTCCAAGCTCCTTCTCCAATGGTGGCTTAAGGTGGCTAGGGTTTGATTTGGGGAAACTTAGAAAACCTAAATGACAACCTACGTAGCCTTCTAGGTTAATATGGGTTGGTCATGGGCTTAGTGGGTCAAATCCACATCAGACTTAATTAACCAATTTTGGTCACTTTTAATTCCTAAAAATGTAAAATTACCAAAATACCCTTTAAGTTGCCGGTATGACCTAAAAATACCCCGGGACCCAAACTATACCCCCGGCTAGTGTTTTCTGACTATCTCGACCCTTCCGGACGCGTTGGCGCACTCAAAACGACCATACGGATTATAGATTTTTAATTCATTTTTTTATAATCAAAATATTTCACCGTGACGCGGCGGTCCCACGCGTCTCAATTAAATTTCCAAATTGCCGTATATAAATCTCATGACAAATTTCATAATTCCAAATTCATATATAATCATATATGCACATAATTAAATACCAACTCGCATCTCATTAGTATTTATAACCCGGATTAATTTCCAATTAGTACGCATTTAATTAATTAATCCCAAAAATAAATATAGCCAAAAGTACGGGGTATTACATACTTCCCCCCTAATAACTGAATTTCGTCCCGAAATTAGAAACTAGAAAGTACCTGCTAAAAATAACTCTGGATAACGTTCGCGCATCTCATCCTCGCGCTCCCATGTGGACTCATCGACATTGTGATGTCGCCACTGAACACGCACTAACAGGACTATCTTTGACCGCAGTTTCCTCTCGTTTCGGTCCAAAATAGCAATCGACCCCTCCTCGTAAGAGCTATCCGGATGGAGATTGATGTCCTCCACAGCAATGTGAGAATGAGCCAAATTATCTCTAAGATATTTCCACAGTGAGGAAATATGGAATACATCGTGAATCCGATGCACATGTTCCGGTAATCCGAGTCTATACGCAACCGGTCCGATCCGCTCAATAATAGGAAACGACCCTACATACCTTGGTGCCAACTTCCCCTTCTTCCCGAAACGCATAATCCCCTTCATAGGAGATACCCTGAGCAAAACCTGGTCCCCCACTTGGAACTCTCTGAAAAACCTCTTTGCATCAGCATAACTCTTTTGCCTGTCTTGAGCTACCCGAATGCGACTCCGAATCAACTCAATCCTTGCCGAAGTATCCTGAATCACTTCCGGACCAAGTAGTTTGTTGTCCCCCACCTCCAACCAACATGCTGGGGAACGACAAGGCCTACCGTACAATGCCTCAAATGGAGCCATGCCAATCGTGAACTGATAGGAGTTGTTGTAAGCAAACTCCACCAGTGGAAGGTACTGCTCCCATCCACCCCCAAAGTTAATAATGCACATGCGTAGCATGTCCTCCAACATCTGATTGGTGCGCTCTGTCTGCCCATCGGTCTGCGGATGATAAGCTGTACTCAACCGCAATTCCGTGTCCATTGCCTCCTGGAAACTCTCCCAAAACCTCGAAACAAATATCTTGTCTCTGTCAGACACGATATTTAGGGGCACACCGTGAAGTCTCACAATCTCTGAAATGAAGAGCTGGGCATACTGTCCCGTAGTGTAGTCAGTCCTTACGGGTAAAAAGTGAGCGACCTTGGACAACCTGTCCACAATTACCCAAATGGAGTCGTGACCTCTCTGCGACGTAGGCAACCCCGTGCTAAAGTCCATGGATATGCTCTCCCACATCCACACCGGGACCTTCAACGGTGGTAGCAATCCTGCTGGTCTCTGATGGTCCACTTTGACTAGCTGACAAGTGGCGCATTTCGAGACAAACTCAGCGATATCTATCTTCATACCGCTCCACCAATACTGCCGTCTCATGTCTTGGTACATTTTGTCCCCTCCGAGATGTACCGCGAACCATGAGCCGTGCGACTCTGCCATAACATTGTGTCGCAATTCCTCTCCTTCCGGGACTACCAATCTCCCATTGAAGCGCAATCCCCCGTCTGAGCTAACGGTATAGGACTTGGCTCCCTCTACTAGCAATCGAACTATCTGCTCCTGACAGAACGAGTCATTAGCCTGTGCCCGTACTACCCTCGTGATAATCTGCGGTGTAACGGTTATCACAGACATGAAAGATCGGGCCACAGCATCCTGGTGTCCCAATTCCTTCCACTTAGCCTTCCATCCCTCTGCCACCTCATCTACTGGCCTACGGCTCAACGCGTCTGCTACCACGTTAGCCTTACCCGGGTGGTACTGGATGTCGAACTGGTAGTCTTTCACAAACTCAAGCCACCTACGTTGCCGCATATTCAACTCTTTCTGCGTGAACAGGTACTGTAGGGACTTGTGGTCCGTGAACAGCTGGAACTTCTCCCCCAAAAGATTGTGCCTCCAAATCCATAAGGCAAATACCACTGCTGCCAACTCCAAATCATGCGTGGGGTAATTCTTCTCATGAGGCTTAAGCTTACGGGAAGCATAAGCTATGGCCTGTCTCTCCTGCTACAAAACACCTCCAAGTCCTTGCAAAGACGCATCGGTGTAAACCAAATACTCAACTCCCGGTCTCGGCAATGCTAACACAGGTGCTGAGGTCAGTTTGTCCTTCAATTCATCGAATGCCAACTGACAGGCATCACTCCAGATGTATGGCACACCCTTACGAGTAAGATGTGTCAAAGGACCTGCTATCTCTGAGAAACCCCGAATAAACCTCCTGTAGTATCCTGCTAAACCCAAGAAACTACGAATCTCCGTTGGTGTCGTGGGCTGTCCCCACTCCCTCACCGCTGATACCTTTCCCGGAACAACAGATATTCCCCGGGCGGAAATAATGTGACCCAAGAACTGGACTTCCTTCAACCAAAACCCGTACTTCTCATATTTTACATACAACTTGTTCTGACGAAGTGTCTGGAAAATCTACCTCAAATGCTCGGCGTGCTCCTCCTCTGTCTGAGAGTAAACCAGAATGTCATCAATGAAGACAATGACAAACTGATCTAGGAAATCCCTGAACACTCTGTTCATCAAGTCCATAAACACTGCTGGAGCGTTGGTCAAGCCGAAAGGCATAACACGAAACTCGTAAGAACCATATCTCGACAAGAACGCAGTCTTCGAGACATCCTCCTCCCTGATACGCAACTGATGGTATCCCGATCTCAAATCAATCTTCGAAAAGAAAGAACCTCCTCTCAACTGGTCGAATAAGTCATCGATTCGAAGAAACGGATACTTATTCAGTATCGTGACCTTATTCAACTCCCGGTAGTCCACACACAATCTCAGTGAATGGTCCCTCTTCTTCACAAAAAAAACTGGAGCGCCCCAAGGTGAGGTACTCCTGCGGATAAAGCCCTGGCCTAACAGCTGCTCTATCTGATCCCGTAACTCTCGCATCTCTGCCGGAGCCATACGGTACGGTGCACGTGCTATAGGTCTCGTACCCGGTAGCAAATCTATAACGAAGTCTATCTCTCGACTGGGTGGTAAGCCTGGTATCTCCTGAAACACATCTGAATACTCCCTGACAACTGGGATAGAATCTAAAGGAATCACTACCTCCTTAGAGGTATCCTCCTCAATGTAATACAGATGAGCGGTCGATCCTCCCTCTGGGCGAGGCATCGCCACTACAAACATCTCTTGCCCCGGAATGGCAAAAACAATGCTTCCGCTCAAGCAATCAATCATGGCTCTATAAGCTACGAGCCAATCCATACCAATGATCACATCGTGAACATGCATATCTAATACCAACATGTCTGCAGGTAATACCAAACCACCAATCTCTACCCCCACTCCCCGGCATATAAAGAAAATAAGTGACCCACTCCCTAATGGTGAGTCGACACACGTCACTGTGCTCTCTGCCGTAGCTAACAATCCTAAAGCTTTCGCGAAGTGTGTAGCTATGAACAATGTGTAGCACCCGTATCAAATAACACCCGACCCATAGTGCCATGGATAGGAAACGTACCCTCGATCGCGTGCGGTGCCTGTGGAACTGCAGCCTGGTGAACGTTGTAGACACGTCCATACTGTAGCTGCCCCTGCTGAACTGGGACTACTGGAATGGGTGGTAATGCTGCCATCTGTGGCGGTGCGGGAAGAGCGGCGGGAAACATAGGCCTCTGTGGCTCCTGGCGAGCACCCTGCTGCTGCTGCTGTGGGGCCCTGCCCCTATCAGGACAATCCTGCTTCTTATGGCCAGTCTTGCCACAAACAAAGCACTTCCCTGGGAAGTTCCCTCCCCTCTGCCCCTGTTGTCCCCGGCCCTGGTGGCCGTTACCGTTCCTCCCTTGGCCCTGTTGGCCCTGGTGAAACTGCTGCCCATTCTGCCCCTGTTGGCCCTGATGGCCGTTTGGACCCTGATGGCCCTGACGGAAACCTCCCTGTCCCTGCCTGTAGTTCCCTGACCGGAACCTCTTATTATCCCCCTGCTGGGAGCCCTGCTCATTCTGTCTCTGCCCCTGGCCAGATTGTGCCCCGCTGGCACCATGTCCTCCAGTCCTGCCCTGATGGCTAGACTCTCCCGACCTTTTGCCCTCGGCCATATGAAAACGGTGGTCATGGCAGTGCAACAATGCAGCGTTAACCACATCAGAATACGTGGCCAACGATAGGTTCCCTAGCAGATGTCGACGGATCCTCCAATTCAACCCATCGGTGAACTTTTAAATCTTCTTATTCTCTATTGGTATCTCGTCTGGAACGATATTCAACAGATTAGTAAACTTGGCCTCATACTCGGCCACTGTCTTGCCTTCCTGCCTCAGACTCATCAGCTTCCTCCTCATCTCTGTATGAACTGCGGACGGAAAGTACTTGCGGTCGAACCGCACCCAGAACTCCTGAATCGTGAGGGTATCCCTCTCCTTCGCGGTGGTAATGGAATCCCACCACTGCAGCGCAGATCCAACTAGCTTGAAAGTAGCTAGCACCTGCTTCTGAACATGAGTGCACTCATGCATCCTCAAGTGCCTCTGCATGTCCTTCCTCCATTGGCTCGAGACTACCACATCTGAGCTACCTGCAAACTCTGGCGGATGCGCTTTCTGAAAAGCGTCACGTACACACTCCCAAGCAGACGGGAATGCATTTGCCTGTACCGGCGCGACAACCGGCGCCTGAGGTAGTGCCTGCTGAATCACGGCAATCGCGGCATTTACCGCTTGGGCTACTATAGCTGCAACCTCAGCGGCGTTCATCATACCCTGAACTGGAGCGGGCTGGGGTTCGGGCATTGCATCCCTGGGAACTCGTCGTGCACGTCGTGGAGGCATCTGAAATAAGAACAAAGTTTATAAGTTCGCTGTTTATAAACTTAAAATAGCTGAAGAACGAACCATACACAAAAAGATTACAACAGTCCTAAAATATAGGGCTCTATATCAAAGAAACGTAGCGGAAACATCATAGCCGTACAGATCCTAAAGGACACTAGAACCTGATGCTCTGATACCACCTGTGACACCCCGACTAATTAAATACCGCGTAGCTACTCCTTTATTAAATTAATTCAAAATGCCAAGTTGGCTCAGTTAATAGCATCACTGTCGAAAACATTTTAATATTACTAACCACCTAGTATTTAAAATGAAAGTTGCCAAATTTTAATTTAAGCCTGATTAACATGCAACAAATGTAATGAAGAAATAAATAACACCATTCACCATACTGAAGTAAAACGAATAACCATCACAATAGAGTAAATAAAGTCTGGAGGAAAACTCCTCACTACAATCCCATAACTGAAATAAATAACCGAATACTGAAATAATACATGCTAAAGTCTGAGAATTGAAATGTAAAAGATGTCTAATAGAAATGGGCAACATGCCCTACAACTGATAGATAGCGACTCTGGAATCCAAAAGATAGAAGCGTCTATAAGCAAGTCCCTGTAGCTTCCACAAACAGCTACAGCTCGTCATCAGAGTGAGAATCCTATGCTTGGTGTCCCTGTGGCTGGGCACCTAAAATGGTTTTACAAGAAAAAGATTTGAAAAGAAAACGGGTCAGAGCCCGAATGTGGAGTTATATTTTAAAAACCTGCAAGTGCTTTAAAAACATTTAAAACATTAAATGCAAAGTACATGTTAGGACGTACACTCGCATGATATTCTCACCTCTCGTCTAACTGTGCACTCCTAACGTAAGTACCCATCTATAACGACCCATACTACTAGCTAAGTGACAACATAACTAGCTAGACTGCCAAAGGTCCTACCCATATTACTCGGTTCCATTAACATATAACGCTCGTAATTAGATAGGGATTTAATGTAAACTCAGATGCTCAATATGCAATATATATATATATTACTAACCCGTTATGTTATTCTCGAAACAATACTGTAGTTATATTCACAACATTAACATGAAGGTCCTTATTAATTAAGTGTATATTATTCACATCATAAATATACAATACAAGCACCCCGAGAACTAAGCTGCGGTGCACACATACTCTGCTATCCATCCCGGTACATCATGTACATAAGGATCACATATTCCGAATCTCTCAGGAATAGTTCAGATAACACAAATCACAAATAGTGGAGGCGAACACAGTCACATCACATGGGTCACGCACATACCTACGCTCCCACGATCAGCGGACTTATTAATATCCCAATAAGTCTTTCTCTGACCTATGTTCATCGAGGTACCAGTCTATATCCCCCCCGTAGGCACACAAGGATTAGAGGGTCCTAAGCGAACGTAACCTCCCGTGATAGCAAGTATGGTAGGTATGTCATAAACACAATCCATATACTAATGCTAAGTAAACACACATCTTAGTAATACCGTATTTTAATCATAGTACGTATCGCATTCTCGTACTAACTATAATTATCACAATTTGTACTATTCCGGTTTGTAATCATACGCGCCATAATTTTCTCACGTCGTAGTAGACACTCACGTCTCAACCCAAACCGTCCATGTAATACAACTCTCGTATGTAAATTTCTTCTCATAAATACCCAAATGTCCCAATTCTATCATTACTACATCTACGGAATGATATCTATCTCCTCGAATAAGTTTACGGAACTCCAAAAATCAAAACAGTCCAAAATGGCCCAAACTGCCGGCTCGTTAGAAGTCTCGTTCGAACGAGACTGTTCGAACGAGTTTGGACTATCAGCTCGTTAGAAGTCTCGTTCGAACGAGGTTGTTCGAACGAGATCCAGTTCGTTCGAACGAACTGTCCCTTCTAACGATATCTCGTTCGAACGAGATATCGAACGAAATCCCTACTCGTTAGCAACGACTGGTCAACTCGTTAGAAGCTCGTTCGAACGAGTTCGTTCGAAGGACCTGGGGCTGCTTCTAACGAGCTACCAGCTTCGGCCCAGATTTTTCCCAATTCATTTTTCACCATTTTTATCACTTCTAATCTCTTCCAAAGTTCATCCCAACAGTGCTTTAGGGTCTCTAATTCATCCTAAACATATTCAAATCATCTCCTAACATATTTTCAAGGATTTAATCTCTTTAACATCAATCAAAATATAAATCTCTACACCTTTTTCCCAATTCTTTAAAGAACATAAACCCTAACTTTTGAATCAATAATTAACCCAATATATATCCGTTTTAATCTCTTCAAATCACAAATATCATAAGAATAATTAACTACCTATCATTCTACATGCAGTTCTCCTTAAGATTTTCAAGTTCTATGTTCTAAACTACATGGGTTTTCATATTTTATCAAGAACAAACCATAAATCCGAATTTTCTAACATGGAGGGAACATTCTCTGAAATTAAATGGAATAAAGTCACTTGCCTTGGTTTGATTTCTGATTTTGGTGTAGGTTTGATGAAGTTTTCTGCAGAAATCCCTCTCTCCAAGCTCCTTCTCCAATGGTGGCTTAAGGTGGCTAGGGTTTGATTTGGGGAAACTTAGAAAACCTAAATGACAACCTACGTAGCCTTCTAGGTTAATATGGGTTGGTCATGGGCTTAGTGGGTCAAATCCAAATCAGACTTAATTAACCAATTTTGGTCACTTTTAATTCCTAAAAATGTAAAATTACCAAAATACCCTTTAAGTTGCCGGTATGGCCTAAAAATACCCCGGGACCCAAACTATACCCCCGGCTAGTGTTTTCTGACTATCTCGACCCTTCCGGACGCGTTGGCGCACTCAAAACGACCATACGGATTATAGATTTTAAATTCATTTTTTTATAATCAAAATATTTCACCGTGACGCGACGGTCCCACGCGTCTCAATAAAATTTCCAAATTGCCGTATATAAATCTCACGACAAATTTCATAATTCCAAATTCATATATAATCATATATGCACATAATTAAATACCAACTCGCATCTCATTAGTATTTATAACTCGGAATAATTTCCAATTAGTACGCATTTAATTAATTAATCCCAAAAATAAATATAGCCAAAAGTACGGGGTATTACATGGCCTTAACGGCCTTGACTGAACCCATCGTCACTTGGTAGAAATTCTATTGATCTCGATTATTAATTTGGGTTCTCTACTGGGTATCCCTTCCCTTGGTGCCTCACTAGTACTAAAAAATCCAGTCTTACCATTAGGTTAGATTCTCTAACTCCCTTCTCACGAGAGCATTGATATAAATTTGAAAATGTACAACTTTCATGAGAACGACACCAGTCATCCTAGTCAAAACTCCTATCCATGCTTGTATATTTTACCCACGGGTCTATTATCAACTTATGAACCACTTTTTTATTCTTCATATCACTTTCATCAGGTTCGGAGTTTGCAATTCTCATCAACTTCTAATCTCATCCGGCCATTGTCCGGACCTTCTGGAAAAAAATACTTAAATATCCATTTCCTCTCGAGTTAAGCAATTGGTGAGAGGATTCGTAATAATCCTCACCCAAAATTCCTTGTTATTTATGGTATATCCCAATGGATTTGGTGATTGGATCCCATCACCATATACTGCTTGTAAGAGCTAAAAAAATTTCTCAAAGTTTTGATCGGAATATCACTACACTCCCACACACGTGATCCCAATTGGATGTTATCTTTCCATTGCTAAATCACCCTCCCGCACTTTTCTCGAATTCGTGGGGATTGTTATTTAAAAACATAAATCCTCTTGACCCTCGCCCTTGTCGTTTGCACCTGGGGTCTTACTTTGTGCCATCGTCCTTCACGATGGTTGTTGGGGCGACCACTGCACCCCAGGGGTTTCTCCAACGTCAATTATTCGATTAATAATCATGGTGACTCATATTTCATCAATGTTTCCAGAATATTCTATGGCTTCTGATGAGTCCTCCCTCCTGTAATCCTTCTAACATCCCACGCTTGTCGTTCTATATTATTCGATTTTCCATGCTTAACCGAAATTGTATATGAATCACATCACTATACTTAATAGCTAGAGAACGTAAGTCGCATACGTAAAGGAATACAACAATCCTACAATAAGGCTCAAAATCAAGAAACACTTAGCTGAAACGTAGTAAGCCGCACAGATCTTAAGGACACTAGAACCAAATGCTCTGATTCCAACCATGACACCCCGCCTAATAAAATACCGAGTGATCAGTCCTATATCAAATTAACATATGATTTCCATTTGGTTCATTCTTATCATCACTGTCGAAACCGTAGTAATTACTAACCACCGATTCGTTAATTAAGCTGGTGCTAATATTTTATCTTTTAATAACCAAGTCATTAAATACAACGGAAACTAAATAGAACCATCACATAACAACAGAGTTTAAACATCCAAACACATAAACTAAAACAAAGTCTTACTGAATTAACCATCGGCTAAAATCCAAAACCAAATAAATCTAACCGATAGTAAGTAAATTCCATACAATCTGAACTGAACTAATATGAATAAATACTGTGAGCAACATGCTTGGAATAAAAGTGAGATAGAATTCCTAAACTAGGAATCGATAAGAGGTGTCTACTCCAACTCCTGCAACATCCATATATGCCGTATCTACCTAACCCTGGAATAGAATCAAGTTTGTCAACCCTGTGGCTTGATACCTAAAAGGTTTTGAAAATATTTTATAGCAAGGGTTAGAACCCAAAATATTTTGAAAATATTTAGCAAGTCATTAAAATGCAGTAATTTCAAATACACGAATGCTCTTCATATTTAAGCTAGTATCGCACTCCCTTGAGGACCTACTCATCCCTCAACTATTGGGCACACCTAACACTTTTCTTTATAACCCACCTAGTCATCTACCCCGTAACTAGTCCTTGTTATAACTCCTTCCTGTCACACTGCTCTAGCCCGGGTGTGTTTAATATATTATTTATAAGTTATTTATCAAATTAACTTAACTAATCATTTTTCATTTAAGGCCATGTAACATTCCCCCTAGTTACATATAATTAATACAGTTCACTACATGTATTTTACCCGTATATAATGCTCTGCACCACATATACCTATTGTCATAATACGACATTCACACACATGTCAAATATATATAACCATCCTCTAGAGTAGACAGTCACCGGATGTTCTCTACAATGTTATCGCCCCAAGAATGCTCATCCACCCGAACACCCCGACTCGGTTAACTACACAAATCAGTGAACCACAAAAAATATATAGCGGAAGCGGACATAGTTCCTTCTACGGAAGTGAAACCGAATCATAAAATCAAGCGGTTCACCCCTGAAAATAAATCACACAATAAAATCATGGACGACTATGACCTAGGGATTATACTCACCCTTCTCTTCAAGCCAAGGGATTCACCCACATCGCGCAATCTCCAGTGATAGCACTAGAGGGGTATGTATTCCTATAAATATTATTCACACCAATATTTATAAAGCACACAAATATATATATAATACACAATCACCGCATATATATATATATATATATTTAATTAATCCTGGCTACTCCGTGCACAATTACCATAATATTACCCTAACATTCCCAACTCAATATACCGACTTGTAATTTAAATAAATCTTGCATTTATTTATTTATCACTCAAGTTGTGTCACCCAACTAAAATACCCAGATACACTTCTTCGGTTCCAAATTCCATCTCTTAGAATTTATTTCTCAAAATACCGTTATTCGGGTTAACACCCTTTCGAATTTTTTATATATTCCAAAATTTATTATATAACCCTATAATAAATTAACTCGG
Organism: Sambucus nigra; assembly: GCA_949130495.1. Classification (NCBI taxonomy): domain Eukaryota; kingdom Viridiplantae; phylum Streptophyta; class Magnoliopsida; order Dipsacales; family Adoxaceae; genus Sambucus; species Sambucus nigra. The sequence goes on from CASBWL010000486.1 coordinate 461,684, forward strand.
CCAAATCCGTGCCTAAGCACTATTAGCACTAGCCCAAAAGATCCGAGTCAATTTCATGACTATAAACTTAATTAATTTGCACTATTAATTTATTTTTATTAACGTGACTTCGCTCAATCCAAAATACACAGACACATTCCCTTAGCCCGTAATTCATCCATAGAATTTATTGCCCCAAATTCCATATCTAACTCTCACTCTTTCGTCTCCACACAATAATTTATACTCATTTCCTTTTATAATCTCTAAACATAATAGGATAAATCCCCTACTGGTGAGACTCACTTTTTAACCCCCAAAATATCCGCTCCGAAAAAAAGGAAACCGATTGAGCCGTTAAAAATATCCCCGGTCAATTAAAAATTTAGGCCGAACCACACTAGATATTCTCACGTCATTCGAACGACACTTCATTTTGTTCGAACAACAGGTGACATCCCTCAAACGATACTCAAGTCGTTCGAACGACCCCGAGTTTCTCTCTCCTTCGTCTTCTACTTTTTATCGTCCGCTATTAATAAACATAAACCCAAATTCTGTTCAACAGTCCCAAACTTAAACCCATATTCTTTTTAATAGTTCCACTAACTTCCTCTCATAAACGAATTTCATAAAGATGGATGTAAGTTCTAATCTCCTCAATTTATAACACACACAGTAACTAATTTCACAATTCCTTTCTACCGTCTTCTCCTCAATTTTGATTTTTCCAAACTCCAAATCAAACTACATAGATCATTGGTCTACCAATATAAACACTTATTAACCTTTTTTGATTCGTAACATAACATTAATTTCCTCTTAATCAATGTAAACTGCCCAATTCAATAAACACCCCCAAATTTATAACCACCCGTTTTTCATGCGATAACCCACCCAAAAAGGATATAATTTACCCCCACTATGGTATGAATTGATTATCACAAATTTACATTGAAACAAATTAACCACTTGCCTTAGAATTCTTCGGGTCTAAATTCCTTTGGTGTAGATGAGTATTTGATGAAGAACACTCACACGTGTTCTTGATTTTGGCTCCCAATGGTTCTTTAATGTAAGGACACAAATTTCCAATTGAGTCCATGTATAGTGTTGGCTCAATTCCGGACAAAAACATTTACTCATAGGATAGTATGTAATTGTAATACTCTAAAGCCTATGAAGTGTTTGTTGAAGACGTAGCGGCAAAGAGTATAAAGCTTCATCAAATATGCCGATTTGCGTGCCTCGTTTCTACGTCATCAACTATGGTTCCATGCTCCCAAGGTATGAATGCAATTATATTTATATAGGAGCTTGGAACAAGTTTTATTGGGTGTTAGGTTTAATAAAAACTGTGTTTTATTTTCAAAAAATTTTAATTAGAACTTTAAAATAAAGTATATAAAGTTTCTGGGCCAAAATCAAACTTTCCAAAATTCTGGAAGTTCGTTCGATAGGTCGTTCGAACGAGTTTTGTCGTTCAAACCATATGTCGTTCGAACGAGTTTGCCAACGAGTTCCCACTGAGGTATACTGGTCCGTCGTTCAAAATGTCGTTCGAACGAGATTGTTCGTTCTAACGGGATTTCCAACGAGGTTCTAACGAGTCCATACTGGAGCGTCGTTAGAAGACTCGTTCGAACGAGATTTCGTTTGAACGAAATGTCGTTCGAACGAGATGCCAGGCGGGAACAGTTTTTGGCAGTTTTTTGGCAATTTTTCACCCACTTTTCCACTAAGTTCTTAACCAACTTTTTCAGACTTTATCATTAGCGGGAATAACATTTTCCACCTTAACTTTTCCATTCCATTTTCATCTCTTAGAGAGAGTTTGAGAGCAAATTGTTTTAAGGAAAATGTTCATGTTTTGAGTGATAATTTTCAAAGAGAGATTCACTTAACACTCTAGTTTACACCCAAGTTTGTTTATTCCAAGTTCTTATATGCATATCAATTGCTTGGAGTTTGGCACCGGTTTTTCTCTACCGAATTGAAGAAGAGAAGTTTCGGGTTTTTCTTCTACCTCCCACAAAGAAAGAATAAGTGTTTTATGTTATTTTACCCATTTCGAGAAAGGCTTCATGTTCGGGTGACGGTGACCATATAAAGTCCTATCGGTGGATTCCGAGACCGCGGTGGTGTTCCAAGGTTATTCGCTAGGAAGAGGTGTCTACAAGAAGAAGCGGCAGGGCTTGAGAGGGATCGAGTCGTGTGTTGTAAGTCTTTTGTCTTGTACTTATAATTCCGTATCTAGTGAATTCGTGGCTAGGGCCATCCGAGGTTGTTTCCCATCTTGGGTTTTTCCTCGTACATCGTGGCGTAGTGTGATTGATTTATTTTATCTTGCATAAATAATTTAGAACGCATGCTTAGGATAATTCAAGATAAAATTTGGTTTAAATTATCACACTCAATTTAATTTAGGACTTAAATGAATATTGGGTAAAGTTTGTTTAATTCAAGTCATTTGCTAAAATTGGTTTGGCCTAACTACGAAATATTGTTAATTATGACTTAGGCAAATTCTAGGGCTTGGATTAATGAATTAATCGGTTTATGTGAAATTAATAATTTTGTGTGTTTAAGTTAATTTCACTCGGTTCAATTTTATTTTATTTAAGAAAATTAAAAATTGGTATTCGTTTGTTTTGTTGAACCATCAGATCATTCAATGCTTCCGCATCATCTCGAATATATTTCAAAGGAAATTATAAATTAGATTTTAATTGTGAAAATTAAAATCCCGGGGTTCCACGTTTCTTCAAATTGGTATCAGAGCCAAAAACGATAAATTATTTCGTTAAAGATCCTTAAATAGTTTTTGGCTAAAATGGATTTTTCCCCATTTTCAAAATTTCCTATTTTTGATGGTTCAAACTACGCGTATTGGAAAGCGCGTATGAGATCGGCACTAAAATCTATCGACGAGAGAGTTTGGATGTCTATTGTTAACGGGTGGTCCCCACCAACTTATTTAGTTGAAAATGAACGTGTTCCCAAACCCGCCGATAGATGGACTGAAAATGAGTTTAAACTTGCTAATTTTAATTCCCGAGGTTTAAATGCCTTGTTTAACGCTGTCACACCGGATGAATTCTGACGTATTATGACGTGTGAAACCGCTAAAGAAGCTTGGGATATTTTACAATTAACTCATGAAGGAACTAGTGTCGTTAAAGCTTCTAAACTTCAAAATCTCACCACTCAATTTGAAACTATTAAAATGAATGAAAAATAAACTTTTGATGAATTTTATGCTAGACTTTATCATATTGCTAATCCATCTTTTAACTTGGGAGAGAAAATACCTTACGACCGTGTTGTAAAGAATATTTCAAGGTCCCTACCTGATAGATTTATACCAAAAGTGACCGTTTTAAATTCTTTACCCACTTTAGCCTCTACGAAATTAGAAGAGCTTGTAGGTGATTTACAAACCTATGAACTAGATATGTTTCCCTCTAAAACTGAAAAGAAAATCGAAAAGGGCGTTTCTTTAAAAGCCCGAAAAGAGGTCAAACAAGTAGTAGAGAGCGAGAGTGATAGTGACTCGGAAGACATGGCTTTATTTGCTCGTAAATTTAGAAAATTTCTTAAAATTAACAAAGATAAATTTAAAAATGATTTTAAGAAAATTGAATCTTCTAAGCATGACAAAGGCAAAAAGATTTCTAAAGCCGATAAGATCCCTAAACCTAGTAATGAAAATTTAGATAGGGACGAGTCTAATAACTGTTTTGGTTGTGAAGGTTATGGCCATAGGGCTTTTGAGTGCCCCACTAAACTAAGGAAAGAGGGTAAGCGACCCATTTCATATAATGCGACCCTTAGTGATAGTGATAAGGAAGAGAAGCCCGATTCCCCCACTAAGAAAAAATTTGTGGCTTTTATGGCTAGTCATGTGAGTGATAGTGAGAACTCATCGATTGATGAAACCTTAACACATGACACTTCCAAGGTCATTGCTTATGATTCTCTTATTTTTGATGATAGTGAGAGTGGAGAAGAAAGAGAGAGTGAGAATGAAGAAGAGGTTAATGTGAGTGAACTTCAAAATGCTTTTCAAGAACTTTATAAAGAATCTATTAAATTAAAAAGAGCTAATTTGAAGTTAGAAGCTAGTTTAAGAGAGAGTGTCAAGGTCGTTGATGATAATGCTTTTATAGAAGACCTTAGGACACGTGAGAGGACTCTTCAAGAGAAGCTTGAATATGTAGAAGGCGAAAGAGATAGCCTTAGGGGTTTAATGGAATCCTTGAAAAAGGAGCTTCTTGCTTTTGAAGAGCGAAATGTTTTATTGGAGTCTAACATTTTAGAATTACAAGATAAATTAAAAGACTCTAGTAATGTCAAATTTGATTTGGAATGTCGTTCGGAAAAACTAGATAAAATCTTAGGAACGATCCAAATTAAAAATGACACTTGTGGTTTAGGCTTCAATACTTGTAATGAATCTACTCATAAAGCCAAGACCAATGTTTTAGGAGAATCTACTAGGAATGCATTTAAAGATCACTCCTTAGGTAAATCTTTTCGACATATTTTTACTTGTACACATTGTGGTCGAAAAGGTCATCTTAGGAAATTTTGTTTTGATCTTAAACGAATTCCTAGAAAAACCCATAGTAAAGTAACCACGGTAGTTAACGTTCCAACACCCCAAGATAGTCATTCTTCATTAATTTGGGTTAGGAAATCCGACTTGGTTGCCTTGCAAAATAGGGTTTTTGATTTTCATTTACTTTCACATGCTTCCTCCCTTGCTAAATCTAAAGGATTAATGTGTTAGTGTTTGCATATTTTAGTCTTTGTACTTCATACTATATTCACATGCTAAATGTATGCTTGTTTAATCATTTTCTAGTCTATGCTCCATGCTCATCACATGCTAGAATTATGATTTGTGTTTATCTTTTGTATTATACTCCCTTCATTTTGTGTGCATTAAATGAAAAATACAAAAAGATTTTTGTTTAGCATTTGGATTTCATCTCTTGGTAATTTAAGCTTAATGAAAAATTCAAATGATTTTTGTTTGTCTTTTGAGTATATATATTTTTTATTATTTTTGGTTAAAAATTTCAAAACTCAAAAAGATTTTATTTTGTGTGCATTTTGGTTTGACACACTTTAAGTGGCATATACTTGTGTTTGAATCCCTCCTTTTTCGCTCCCACGTGGCTTGAACTTTTGGTTTAGATTATCAATCCTTATTATGTTCTTTACCATAGTTTTATGGAGTAGTTGGATTTTGTGTTGTTTAAATGGATTCTATTTTTATATGCCTCTATTCACACATGCACGAGATCTTCTGAAATTTTAACTTCTTATGTATATTTGAGCCATGTGAGGTGTTCTCCTACCAATCTTGTCATCTACATAATTGTGACTTAGGAGGACTAGTGCATGTCAAAATCCATTGCATGTGAGATTTGTGTGAAAACTGAAAACATGATAAATAAAATGTGCACGGGGAAGGGCTCCAAAAGGACTAAGTGATCCTTTGCGATTGTAAGCCATCGTTTTTAAATGGACCTAAAAGAAATACGTGGTCCAAAGGCCTAAAAACAGAAAATATGGCATTAAAAAGAAAAATAATTGCCAAGGCCTATGTTTGATTGATATATTCATTCAAATTTAAAATAAAAGCATGTTGAGGGAGATTGGATGGTATATCAACGGTTTGCACAATGTACGTTTATCCTAGTTGTGTATTTCATGTCATGACTCTATTGGTTCGTAGAATCATCAATATGCTAGGCTTGTATGCATTGTGTATGTTTGTTCAATGAGTTCAATTTATATTATCACTTGAGGTTATATTCAAAGGTGATGAAGTTTGCAATCAATTGAGAATTCCGTGAACATGTTTTAAGTGCTTGGGTCTAAATTTGATCGTTACTAGTTCACACTCCAACACTTCCGTTTCCATATGAAACATTTTTGCCATACGAGTGTGCAAACTTATTGTATTTTTGTGTCATGTGTATGTTTATATCTATATATATATATATTCAAGTACTCTATTGGTATATTTCTAGTATATATATATATATATATATGATATTTGTTTGTCTTTGCCTCACTTTCTAGTCCATCCATGCTTATACTTCATTATTGGTATGTATCTTGGATTAGTTATGCTTTTGTTGCTCATGTACTTTAATGTCTTAACACTTTAAGCTACAAAACGTTTATTAGTTCTTTATCCTTTGCCTATTCCTGAACAAAAAGGGGGAGAAAAATGATAGGGGGAGAAATGGTATCTAATCCTATTATTATCGTATCTTAGTTTGGGGGAGATTTATCTTAGGGGGAGACGTCTTTCTAAATCTGTCATTTGTTTGATAAAGGGGAGAATTAATTTAGGGGGAGTAATTATTTAAAATTGCATTTAATACATTGATATTCCCTATGCATTTGATGAGTTTGCTTAAGTGTGCAGGATTTCTTCTAAAGCGGCATTGTTTAATGGCAAGGCGTTTGATCCTTGGGTTGTGTCAAGTTTGGGTGGGTTATGTTTTGAGTCTAGTAGAGCTTTAAGACCCTCTAGGATTTTTCCTTGGTTTTTGTCCCGGAATAGCCAAAGGGGGAGATTTGTAAGGACACAAATTTCCTATTGAGTCCATGTATAGTGTTGGCTCAATTCCGGACAAAAGCATTTACTCATAGGATAGTATGTAATTGTAATACTCTCAAGCCTATGAAGTGTTTGTTAAAGACGTGGCGGCAAAGAGTATAAAGCTTCATCAAATATGCCGGCTTGCGTGCCTCGTTTCTACGTCATCAACTATGGTTCCATGCTCCCAAGGTATGAATGCAATTATATTTATATAGGAGCTTGGAACAAGTTTTATTGGGTGTTAGGTTTAATAAAAACTGTGTTTTATTTTTAAAATTTTTTAATTAGAACTTTAAAATAAAGTATATAAAGTTTCTGGGCCAAAATCAAATTTTCCAAAATTCTGGAAGTTCGTTCGATAGGTCGTTCAACGAGTTTTGTCATTCGAACCATATGTCGTTCGAACGAGTTTGCCAACGAGTTCCCACTAAGGTAAACTGGTCCGTCGTTCGAAATGTCATTCGAACGATATTGTTCATTCTAGCGAGATTTCCAACGAGGTTCTAACGAGTCCATACTGGAGCATCGTTAGAAGACTCGTTCGAACGAGAATTCGTTCGAACGAAATGTCGTTCGAACGAGATGCCAGGCAGGAACAGTTTTTGGCAGTTTTTCACCCACTTTCCCACTAAGTTCTTAACCAACTTTTTCAGACTTTATCATTAGCGGGAATAACATTTTCCACCTTGACTTTTCCATTCCATTTTCATCTCTTAGAGAGAGTTTGAGAGCAAATTGTTTTAAGGAAAATGTTCATGCTTTGAGTGCTAATTTTCAAAGAGAAATTCACTTAACACTCTAGTTTACACCCAAGTTTGTTTATTCCAAGTTCTTATATACATATCAATTGCTTGTAGCATTGTATAGATTGCATATAGCGAGTTGATGCTTCGATGGACAATTAGTATTCATATATTATGTGTGTGATGTATGTGTACTGAATAACAATAACTTATGTTGTATAATAGTGAGATTGATATTATGCAATCTAAAGATAATGTGTGATCTCTTATACTTATAACTAGAAAAAGTTATTAAGTAATGAACTAATTTATGATCATTCAAGAATAAGTCTGTAAAGGGTTATCTTTCGGGTAAGCAAGTTACGAGAGTGTTCCATATGAGTAGGCTTCAGGTTAAGTCATCCTTAGATGTGTCGGGTATCCTGACTAAGATTAAAATGCATATGTTAGGTGCACACTATAGTTGAGGGACATGGTTGAGTCTCAAGAGAGTGCGACACCACTTCATATTATGAAATTGTGCATTCATAATTATCATACATTTTAATTCACTTGCTAAATTATTTTCAAACCTCGGGCTCTGACCCGTTTATATATTTCCTCCTTTTATACATATATTGTAATATATTATAGGTGTCCCACTTCTAAGACGCCAATGATGCCTATTTTTTCCAGAGTCTATGGAGCAACAGTAGATGCGGACTTTTACAGGATTTTGTTGTAGACTCTTCTTATTTTTGTAAATCTGGTTAAGGATCCATTTTTGTATATCGGGTGTGTATACCCAAGGGAGGTGTATATGTAGTTCTTTTATGTTTTTATCACTGGATGTTGTATTGTGTGTGACCCGACAACATATTCGGGTATATTCTTTTGTTGTACATATTGTTTATATATTTGAGCACCTTCTATCATCGTTGGATATGATCTGAATGTTTATCTGCATTGAAAAAAAATCTGGCATCCGTTTATTGTGATAGTGGGTGGTTAGTTATTTTCATTCATTTCGACAGTTGAAGCCGAGAATGATCCACTTGAGAATCCTGTTTTATTATAATATAGGGTTGGCCACCCGTTATTATTATAAGAGGGGTTTCACATGAACACCAATATGTTCAGGGTTGACAATTCACAGTGCGAGTTGGCTATAGTGAGGGGATGTGTGTGGTGTAGAACATAGGGCATGCCTGCAATATTTGCAGGACCTGAGCGAGGGTGAACTGGCAATACTGGTTTCGTATATAATAATAAATAGGAAATTAATGGAAATAAAGTTTAATGAGTTGATTAAATAATTTGTTGCATGAAAGATCTGAAGTAAATCATGAGGTGGCCTTATGTCACGGGTAGTTGTTAGAAGTTATCTTAATTTCGCGCAATAATTAATTATCTCATCTTAATTTAATATATTCTATTGTGATATTTATCATGTATAAAGCTAATAACTGGGTTCACAGACCCTAATTGGAGAGAGTAGCCAGTATTCATGCTCAGGGTTCTGACCCTGTGCGTTGAGTAAGATTTTTCAGTTATTAGTGCTGGGATAGCTGCAAAGGAGTATTTGGAGATTTATCTTGGAGGGGCAGCTAGAGTATTTGTTTTATGCTTAGCAGTTTAGTTTAGTTTTCCATTCCTTTGCATTTATTTTGAGACTCAGTTTCTGGATTTCGTGGGCCATTTGGTTCCACAGTTGATACGATTATTTTTTATTTAGATATTTCATTATTGATTTAATTTATTGAGATTACATTTATTTCGAGTTGGATATCATTAGAGTGTAATACCCCGTATTTTTATGCTATATTAATTTGGGGATTTATTAAATTTAATGTGAGTTAATTATTTAATAAAAATCCGGAAATTAATTATGTTATAATTATTAACGTGACGAGAGTTAGTAATTATGGAAAATTTGTTGAATATTACTAATGAGCAAAGTAATATATAATATTGGGTATATTGAATGTCATGAATGAGTTAAATGACAATTTTGGAAATTTGAGTCGGGACGCCCCCGTGTCGCGTCGGGACTAAATATTGATAAATAAAAGTGAATATTTTATAAGTTGTTCATATGGTCGTTTTGAGTGCGCCAACGCGTCCGGAAGGGTCGAGATAGTCAGAAAAGTGTACCCGGGGGTTTAGTTTGGGTCTCGGGGCGTTTTTAGGCCTAATTAGTAACCCGGGAGGGCATTTTGGTCATTTTACATTTTTGGGTAATTAAACCCACGAAAATTCAAAGGGTTATATCTAATATTGAGGTTGTCACCTAGGGTTAGAATTCCCAAAACCTAGAACGGCCATTGGAGAAGAGAGGAGAGAGCTCTCAAGCAAATTCAAGGCCCAAAACTCAACGGTTTGCACCGCAACCACCACCAACGCGTAGATCGCGCAACGGGCTACGCAACCACACCAAAAATATCTGCAAATCAGAACGTCGAAAATTGCAGGTAAGTGTTTGTCTCCCTTATTTCGTTGATGCATCTTTCATATTAGTTTAGGAGTAATTAAGATGAGTTTTAATGGAAGAAAACCCGATTTATGATAGGAAAATCCATGTAGTATTGGTCTAATTGATAATTCTGGAAACCCTTGACACGTAGAGGAATTTAAACCACGAAATTATGATGTTTATAAGAAGAGAATTATGGAAATAATTGTTAGAACAATGTTTAAGAGAATTTTAGGGTTCTTGAGATTTTTTATGAAATTGGGGTTGTTAATTCATGATTAAATCACAAAAATTCACATGCTTTAAGTTGAAAATACCTAATATGATTATATAAGGTTAGTAATATCAATTCTGGGACGATTGGGATTAGAAAATATGGAAATTGTTGGTGTTTGGAGATGAAACCCGTAACTGCAAAATTTCAGTTTTCGCAGACCTGCTTGATCGATCGATCGAGCCTAGAGCTTCGATCGATCGAAGGCTCGATCGATCGAGCCCCAAACCTCGATCGATCGACCCCTCCTGGAAGACTCCTATTTCCTTTTTAAATGAGTTAAATTAAATTTATTGTGAGATAATTCTTGGGCATCCTTAATAAAATGTTTTGGGAGATAGGGAAGACCAGTTGGACATGTGAATAAATTTTGGGGACCCTTGATGACGGGTAAAGATTGTATTTTAGGATAATTACATAAGGGTTGGTAAATTTATGACTTAAAGAGAGAGACACGTAAGAGAGTTACTTTGGGACAAATGTGTATACCTACTGAATTCTATGATTTGGAGAATAAAGCCATGAGAGTTGTGTGGTACGTTAGAATAATATCGAATCAAAGGTTAGAAACGAACCGTTATAAGTGTTTACTAAAATATGATAATATGGATAATGTCGTAATTATGGGAATTGAGAATATACCCAATATTGATATGGTAATATTAGTATAGTTATATGATTGTGTATGCATATACTATCTATGTGTGAAAATCATGCCCACGCTACTTGCTATCCCTGAGGTTTCTGCGCTGGGACAGTCTTATCTCGATGGGACCTTTATGGGGGATATTGACTTGTCCCCTAGAAGATAGATGTCCTTGGTACAGGCTACCGATGTGATAGTTCAGACGGTCCTAAGAGATGCAGGCATGTGTCATCCTCTTAGAGACTTGGAATCTATTCTTCGCCTCATCTTGTTTGTGTATAAATATCCTTGGTACAGGCTATCGCAGTGATAGTTCAGACGGTCCTAAGAGACTTGGAATCTATACTTCGCCTCAATATTGTTTGAGTATGTGTTAATACAATTCGAGAGTGATTCCGAATTTGTATTCCCCTTTATGTGAGTGATATGAGGTTTGGATAGTAGAGTATTCCCGCACCATAGTTTTATTTGGGGTGATGTTATGATATATATATTATATGAGTAGTTAATATATATATATGAAATTCTGAAATTTGGAACTGCCTACTGTGATTTGTTAAGTAGGATATGGTTGGTGACTCAAATTATAAACACTTGTTTTAAGAAAGTATAATATGACGCTGGAAAACTTTATTGATAAAGTTAAAATGAGAACTTTGGTTACAAATTGAAATCTAACGTTTTAAATAATTATGTTGTTCAGTTTTAAATATTTCGAATAACTTAAGATAAGTTAAATCATTGGGGAGAGATAGGGTGTTATATGACGATAAAATCTGTTGGAAAGGTTAGTACGATAGGCGTGCACATTAGAAGAGAGGTGAGAATTTCTCAAGAGAGTGTCGAACTAATATGTTGTTGCTGTAAGGACACAAATTTCCAATTGAGTCCATATATAGTTTTGGCTCAATTCCGGACAAAAACATTTATTCATAGGATAGTATTTAATTGTAATATTCTCAAGCCTATGAAGTGTTTGTTGAAGTCGTAGCGGCAAAGAGCATAAAGCTTCATCAAGTGTGCCGGTTTGCGTGCCTCATTTCTACGTCATCAACCATAGTTCCATGCTACCAAGGTATGAATGCAATATTATATATATAGGAGCTTGGAACAAATTTTATTGGGTGTTTGGTTTTGTAAAACTCTGTTTTAATTTTCAGAAAGAATTAAATAAAACTTTAAAATAAGTTTATAAAGTTTTCTGGGCTAAAATCGAATTTTCCAAACTTTCTGGTTTTTCGTTCGATAGAGTCGTTCGAACGAGATTGCCGTTCGAACGAGATTGTCGTTCGAACGAACCTGCCAACGAGTGCCCACCAAAGTATACTGGTCCGTCGTTTGAAATGTCGTTCGAACGAGATTGTTGTTTCTAACGAGATTTCCAACGAGATTCTAACGAGTTCAATCTGGAACGTCGTTAGAAGTCTCGTTCGAACGAGATTTCATTCGAACGAAATGTCGTTCGAACGAGATGCCAGGCGGGAACAGTTTTTGGCAGTTTTTTGGCAGTTTTGCAACCACTTCCCCACTTGGTTTTTAACCAACCTTTTATATTTTAATATGTGCGGGAAGAACATTTTCCAATCTAACTTTTCCTTACTTTTCAATCCTAGTTTATCTCTTAGAGAGAGTTTGAGAGAAAAAATTGTTTTAGGAAAATGTTCATGTTTTGAGTGAGATTTTTAGAGAAAAATTTCCATCACTCTAGTGTTTACACCCAAATGAGTTTATTCCAAGTTCTTATATACTTATCAATTGCTTGGAGTTTGGCACCGATTTTATCTACACCGAATTGAAGAGAAGTTTTGGGTTTTACTTCCACCACCCACAAAGAAAGTAGAAGTGTTTCTATGTTAATTTACCCACACGGAGAAAGGCTCCATGCTCGGGTGACGGTGACCATATAAAGTCCTATCGGTGGATTCCGAGACCGCGGTGGTGTTCCAAGGCTATTAGCTAGGAAGAGGTTTCTACAAGAAGAAGCATCGGGGCTTGAGAGGGATCGAGTCGTGCGTTGTAAGTCTATCCGTCTTGTACTTGTACTTCCGTATCTAGTGGATTTGTGGCTAGGGCCGTCCGAGGTTGTTTCCCGTCTTGGGTTTTTCCTCGTACATCGCGGAGTAGTGTGGTTGATTTATTTTATCTTGCATATATAACGTAGAACGCATGCTAAGAATAATTTAAGATAAAACTCGGTGTAAATCATCACACTCATTTAATTTAATTTGGACTTAAATTGAATTTTGGGTATAGTTTATTTAATTCAAGTCATTTGCTAAAATTTGGTTTCGCCTAAATTGCTAATATTGATAAATATGACTTAGGCAAATTCTAGGACTTGGATTAATGAATTGGTTTAAGTGAATATATTAACTGATTAATTTTACTTCACTTGGTGTAATTTTAATTTGGTTTTAATGAATTAAAATTTGTTGTTTTAAAGTTGAACCATCACGTTTTACGCTTCCGCATCATCTTGAGTTTCTACATAAAAAGGAAATTATAACTTTGATTTTAATAGAAAAGCACGCACCGCTTTTTACAGTTGCATTGGCCTGTATCAATTTAAATACTTGCTAAACGAATTTTTAAATCAAACACACTATCGGGCTCTGACCCGTTTCTTTTTCTCTCTCTCTTGTTTATATATGTATGTATTACAGGTGCCCAGCCACAAGGGCGTCTTGCTTAGGATCTCTTGGAAGGAACGTGCTGCAGCTTAGGTGGGAGTTGCAGGTCTCTTGATTAGACGACTTCGTTCATTCGGATCCACTCTCAGTACTTTCATCTAGTTGGGCATGTGTAGCTCTTTCCATTATTCCGTTGTTATTGGACATTTGTATTTAAGTTATTTCCAGTATTGTTACTATGGGATTTATTCAGTTTGGATGTGTGACTTTAGATTTCGTATGTTGACATTCGATTGACGAATGTATTAAATTAATTGGATTATGTTGCAGAATTTAATGTGGTGTGATTCTTACTTTTTGAATGTCGTTAATAAAATAAATGATTTTTCTTTAAATAAAATTTGGAAAGTATGTATGAAAATGGTTTTGACACTTAGCTTAATTAATTAGGGTGTTAAATTGAAAATTTATTTTTCGACAGTGATGCTAAGAATGGACCAACTGTTCACCTTGATTTAATTTAATAAAGGAGTGATCGCCCGGTATTTAATTAGGCGGGGTGTCACAGGTGGTATCAGAGCATCAGGTTCTAGTGTCCTTAGGATCTGTACGACTTATTATGCTTTCAGCGTTGCTTTATTTGATGTAGAGCCCTATGTTTAGGATTGTCGATTTCTTTGACGTGATTTTGTTCTCCTGCTATAATGTGTATACATTACTGAATTCTAATTTCATTCGGATGTGTGAGTGTACCGAGCGATGACGGATGTCAGAAGAGGACCGTTAAGCGGACGTCAGGAGGCAGGGCTCAGTTGAGATTATGAAATATATCCGAGGATGATGACCGTAGTCGAGGTCACCTCCATGATGGCACGAGAAGACACGACTAGAAAGGCGACTAAGGTGCAGCAATGATTTTCAAATGCTATTATCGTCAAATGAGGTGCGAGGGTAAACTTACCCAACGTATTACAAAAACGTGTAGAGACTGTCAGTGGGAAATTTTAGAAATGCGAAAATTGTATGTGTTTACCAAAGGAGGTAAAGTATCCAAAGGCCTAAATATAGGACGGAGTGTGGTATACTGAAAGTGAAAATTTAGAGAAAATTTTCTTGGCTTTCAGGACGAAATTATAATGGTTGGAGTCAACCACCAATTTTATAAGTGGAATGCTATGCCTATAGGAGAACCTTAGGTACAGTGTTGACCGTATGTTCCTTCCTCAACTGTTCAGGATGAGAAGCAAACGTGGTTCTGAACTCATCGCAGGAGGGCATGACAGAAGTCCAATTGGGGATATGAATCCTAATCGTTAGCAAATTTTGTATCGATAGAGGTAGATACTAGTGGAGGAAACAACTCCAAGTGGGAGACCAACTTATAATAATAGTTGATAATACTCGAGAAGGAAATTCTGATGGACGACCGATTCAGAGGTTGACAATGTCATATTTTGTCAATATAGATGATAACGCTTCTTTGTGGGGGAAGTTAAAGGAATTGAAGAATTTAGTCAAGAATAAGACTGAATACAACGGTGGTGGTATAGCACCACAAAAGGGTGTGGATACACATCAGGAAAACCATTTAAATGATTCAGATAGTTAAATTCTTACCAAGTGATGGTAAATTCAGTAAGTACTATTATAGATAGTAACATGATCTTTATGGCCTAAAAAGCTAAGGGAACAACCAGGATGGCTAACAGGAATCGAGTCTACTAAAGTCCAAGAGAAGGAAAATCCTAACCTGGTTAGTAGGACAGGTGATAAGTGGATTATGTGTTGAGGTATTTTGGTGCGGAGTGAAATTGCTCGCGATAATATGTTCCAAAATGAGAAAAAAGGACAAGAATACGGTGCCTAGTAAAAGGCAACGATTAAAATAATTTTGTGTTGGTTTGGGCAGACGTGTTACGTCTGAAAACCATTTGGGCAGTCAAGACGATTGCCAGGATGGAAGTATATGTTGTATCCTTAGAGGATGCGGCGTGTTTATGTGATACGAGCGAGTCACCATATTTTTTTCATTGCTAGATTAGCATGTGAGACGAGCTTAATGAATATAATTATGAATGTTACTATTATGTGAATATTTTTCCCTAGTGTAGCGGGATTTTTCTTTAGTACTATCCGCGGAGGATGAATGAGTATATTAACAGTTCTTTATACTTTATTGAGGTTACTCGTTGTAGTGATGCGATACACGAGTATGATATTATCTTTGTTAAAATGTTATAAAAATGGGTAGTATGATAGTGGGCATTTATTGCAAGGCTATTGGAGTAGTTGCATTGGTGAAACATGTTTTATGTTTGTTTTAGCGAGGCCTTACCTGTAAGAAGGTTGAACTTGCACTTATATTATCTATCCAAGAGACTTCGGAGGAGATAGTGGGCTCGAGATATTCGATACCAATGTGTGTATAGACTTTGTCAGTATAATTCCGTATGTATTGGGATTTACCCTTGAGCGAAAAGATTTGACTCAATATTATGTTTAGCACTCCGGACTTAGTGATAGGAAAAGTGCATTGTTATATTTATCCTTTAGAGATGTGGGAGTTAATATTTATTCCCCTATTATTAGGGAGAGGAATTTCGAGAATTCCGAGTGTATGTATTCGAGGTTTATGAAATGCTATTATCACCAACCTATACTAAACAATAGTGAAATTAGTGAAACGTTCTTTGTTAAGCATAATTACGGGAGAAATTGTACCTTTTCTGTCAAGGGACGGAATAAAGGGGTATATCTTATGGACGGAGGACCTAACGGATTTCGATAACCGACAACGCTAGGTAGTAGTGTATTGGGGGGGTTCCTTGTTTGGATTTCTCTCTGCGAGACATCCCACGCATGAAACTTAGCGTAAGGTATGAGATAGGGAGACGTTTGGTCACTATTCCATGAGTTCGGTACCCTGGTCGAAATAGGATCAAGTAATTATGTATGTAAGTTGGAAGTTGAATTTTGTTTTAAGGTCATTGGAGCCGGATTTTTGTGGTAGGAAAGCATTGAAAGTTATCCCCACGAGTTGAGGGGTGGAACGATGATAAGGAGAATTTAAGAATTTTAATTTCTAGGGTGATTGAGAGTACCCAAATGTCATAACCGCATACAGAACACAAGGTGAATAAAGAGTTGGAATGATTTTTAGCATGGATTATCTGGAAAGAACTTTATATTATACAAAAGAAATGACCTGTAATTATTTTGATGAATAGAGCGTTAGTGATTTATTTTGGTTGTTGTACCTATTTGGGAAAATTGTTGTACTTATCTGAGGAAGGTTGATAATTATTATTCCTCTTTTATGGTCATGGAATTTGAATGCCCTATTCCTTCTATTCCGTTGAATTTAGTTAGTCCTACAGATGAGTAGCACGCTATTCGCTCTCCCAGGGCGGTCGGAGTGTTGCAAAAATGTGGGCATCTTGGTTAACTACAGTTAAAATAGTCCGAGTCGCAGGGACGTGGGAATAGACGTGTGAAATATATGTTTGTGGGACTAGTATAACGAAGTGGAAGTGGTAGAATGGATTAAACGTCACATGAGGGGCGATAATCCATACATAAGTGTGCAATTAGAATAGCACTCCCTAACTTGATTGGAAGGCTATGGGAAGCCATTCAAGAATTGGTATTCCTTGAATAGAGTAGAATTTAATTGTTATGAAGCACACCCGGAGCGGAGTTGTTATTAGTCAAGTGTGAGAGCGACTTGCGTATACAAAGAGTAATGATGTTAGTACAGTATAAGAGATCCAGAAGTGCGCTTCGTGGAGAGAAGAGCACGGGTCAGAACTTTCGGCATACTCCAAGGAAGGAAGGAGAGTATTATGTGTCACTTAAAATGAGACATTTCAAGGGAAATAATCGATGTTTAGCGAGACGTAGTGGGTAGTCTCTACATGCACTGCCCATAGGTAAGGTTTGGTTGAAAGAGGAGAATCAACCAAAGAATTATGTGTTTATCGAAAATCCTGAGATTTGAAGAGGTTGGTAAAGTCGGTAAAGTTCTTGGATGGGTTTCCATCCTCAAAACAAGATCAAGGGTTTATCCCGAACATGTGGATTAAGTCGCCGAGAAGGAAGTGATTGATATTCCTTTGGGCTGGCTTACAATATTAACTAGTATGCCCCAGACTTCCTTTGAAAGGAAGGATCGCGCCAGTGCATGGTCCGGCGCAGTATAAATTTCTAAATCAGGATGAGATTTGTGAGTCCCACCTTTGATATGGGATTTCAGGAACCAGCGGAAATAAGATTTCAATTCGAGTAGGATGTATCACCCTTAGCCAGGGAATAAGGGCATGGTTATTAAAGATTAGTGGAGCCACGTGAACGAGATTTTGGAATCTTGGTACAATGATTTCAAGAATGCTCTGTAGAAGCACTCGTACCTGTTTGTCGCGTACGAGGTACTCATTAAAGTTTTATTATGGAAGAACCTCAAATATCCTCCTTTTGTATGTTTAGAGGAGATTAGATAATCAGATTTTTTAAATCGGTCGAGAAAATATCCGATAACTATGGTAGAGTTCCACGAATGTTTTAGACAAACCAGAGTGGTCAATTGTTCGTATGGTATTCTCAGAATGGGAATTTTGCATATGAATAAATCCGAGTAGTTGTCATGTAGTGAGGTACGACCTCCCAATGATAGTGAGATAAAGGGAAAATTATAACGTATAGGCGTAACCTATTCGAATGTTGTCGGTTGGGAGCCAATGTAAAGTGTCTCCAATGAAAATGCAAAACAGGGTTGCTTAGAGGAAAAAGCTATAGTGATTGAGCGCCGTACTATGTAGATAGTTTGCGTATTGACAAGGGTATCCAGAATTGTGCTGCCTGGTATGCCTTATTTTCCGAATTTCGGGTCGAAATTCCGTTATTAGGGGGGAAGTATGTAATACCCCGTATTTTTATGCTATATTAATTTGGGGATTTATTAAATTTAACGTGAGTTAATTATTTAATAAAAATCCGAAAATTAATTATGTTATAATTATTAACGTGATGAGAGTTAGTAATTATGGAAAATTTGTTGAATATTACTAATGAGCAAAGTAATATATAATATTGGGTATATTGAATGTCATGAGTGAGTTAAATGACAATTTTGGAAATTTGAGTCGGGACGCGCCCGTGTCGCGTCGGGACTAAATATTGATATATAAAAGTGAATATTTTATAAGTTGTTCATATGGTCGTTTTGAGTGCGTCAACGCGTCCGAAAGGGTCGAGATAGTCAGAAAAGTGTACCCGGGGGTTTAGTTTGGGTCTCGGGGCGTTTTTAGGCCTAATTAGTAACCCGAGAGGGCATTTTGGTCATTTTATATTTTTGGGTAATTAAACCCACGAAAATTCAAAAGGTTATATCTGATATTGAGGTTGTCACCTAGGGTTAGAATTCCCAAAACCTAGAACGACCATTGGAGAAGAGAGGAGAGAGCTCTCAAGCAAATTCAAGGCCCAAAACTAAACAGTTTGCACCGCAACCACCACCAACGCGTAGATCGCGCAACGGGCTACGCAACCACACCAAAAACATCTGCAAATCAGAACGTCGAAAATCCCAGGCAAGTGTTTATCTTACTTATTTCGTTGATGCATCTTTCATATTAGTTTAGGAGTAATTAAGATGAGTTTTAATGGAAGAAAACCCGATTTATGATAGGAAAATCCATGTAGTATTGGTCTAATTGATAATTCTGGAAACCCTTGCCATGTAGAGGAATTTAAACCACGAAATTATGATGTGTATAAGAAGAGAATTCTGGAAATAATTGTTAGAACCATGTTTAAGAGAATTTTAGGGTTCTTGAGATTTTGTATGAAATTGGGGCTGTTAATTCATGATTAAATCACAGAAATTCACATGCTTTACATTGAAAATACCTAATATGATGATATAAGGTTAGTAGCATCAATTCTGGGACGATCGGGATTAGAAAATATGGAAATTGTTGGTGTTTGGAGATGAAACCCGTAACTGCAGAATTTCAGTTTTTGCAGACCTGCTTGATCGATCGATCGAGCCTAGAGCTTCGATCGATCGAAGGCTCGATTGATCGAGCGCCAAACCTCGATCGATCGACCCCTCCTGGTAGACTCCTATTTCCTTTTTAAATGAGTTAAATTCAATTTATTGTGAGATAATTCTTGGGCATCCTTAATAAAATATTTTGGGAGATAGGGAAGACCAATTGGACATGTGAATAAATTTTGGGGACCCTTGATGACGGGTAAAGATTGTATTTTAGGATAATTACATAAGGGTCGGTAAATTTATGACTTAAAGAGAGATACACGTAAGAGAGTTACTTTGGGACAAATGTGTATACCTACTGAATTCTATAATTTGGAGAATAAATCCATGAGAGTTGTGTGGTACGTTAGAATAATATCGAATAAAAGGTTAGAAACGAACCGTTATAAGTGTTTACTAAAATATGATAATATGGGTAATGTCGTAATTATGGGAATTGAGAATATACCCAATATTGATATGGTAATATTAGTATAGTTATATGATTGTGTATGCATATACTATCTATGTGTGAAAATCATGCCCACGCTACTTGCTATCCCTGAGGTTTCCGCGCTGGGACAGTCTTATCTCGATGGGACCTTTATGGGGGATATTGACTTCTACCCTAGAAGATAGATATCCTTGGTACAGGATACCGATGTGATAGTTCAGATGGTCCTAAGAGACGCAGGCATGTGTCATCCTCTTAGAGACTTGGAATCTATTCTTCGCCTCATCTTGTTTGTGTATAGATATCCTTGGTACAGGCTATCGCAGTGATAGTTCAGACGGTCCTAAGAGACTTGGAATCTGTACTTCGCCTCAATATCGTTTGAGTATGTGTTAATACAATTCGAGAGTGATTCCGAATTTGTATTCCCCTTTATGTGAGTCATATGGGGTTTGGATAGTAGAGTATGCCCGCACCATAGTTTTATTTGGGGTGCAGTTATGATATATATATTATACGAGTAGTTAATATGTATATATATATATATATATATATATATATATATATATATATGAAATTCTGAAATTTGGAACTGCCTACTGTGATTTGTTAAGTAGGATATGGTTGGTGACTTAAATTATAAACACTTGTTTTAAGAAAGTATAATATGACGCTGGAAAACTTTATTGATAAAGTTAAAATGAGAACTTTGGTTACAAATTGAAATCTTATGTTTTAAATAATTATGTTGTTCAGTTTTAAATCTTTCGAATAACTTAAGATAAGTTAAATCGTTGGGGAGAGATAGGGTGTTATATGACGAGAAAATTTGTTGGAAAGGTTAGTACGATAGGCGTTCACATTAGAAGAGAGGTGAGAATTTCTTAACAGAGTGTCGAACTAATATGTTGTTGCATTGGCCTGTATCAATTTAAATACTTGCTAAACAAATTTTTAAATCAAACACACTATCGGGCTCTGACCCGTTTCTTTTTCTCTCTCTCTCTTGTATATATATGTATGTATTACAGGTGCCCAGCCACAGGGGCGTCTTGCTTAGGATCTCTTGGAAGGAACGCGCTGCAGCTTAGGTGGGAGTTGCAGGTCTCTTGATTAGACGACTTCGTTCATTCAGATCCACTCTTAGTACTTTCATCTAGTTGGGCATGTGTAGCTCTTTCCATTATTCCGTTGTTATTGGACATTTGTATTTAAGTTATTTCCAGTATTGTTACTATGGGATTTATTCAGTTTGGATGTGTGACTTTAGATTTCGTATGTTGACATTCGATTGACGAATGTATTAAATTAATTGGATTATGTTGCAGAATTTAATGTGGTGTGATTCTTACTTTTTGAATGTCGTTAATAAAATAAATGATTTTTCTTTAAATAAAATTTGGAAAGTATGTATGAAAATGGTTTTGACACTTAGCTTAATTAATTAGGGTGTTAAATTGAAAATTTATTTTTCGACAGTGATGCTAAGAATGGACCAACTGTTCACCTTGATTTAATTTAATAAAGGAGTGATCGCCCGGTATTTAATTAGGCGGGGTGTCACATAGAGTTTAGCATGGCGATAGATATTTTATTGCTTTGATGGTTATTATTTATTGGGATTAATTTAATTATATTATCTTGTGGAATGAATTTAATATGTCTCATATATGTCACATGCTAAGAATGATATTTAATTTAGTGAGACTCGACTTAGTTTTGGTGGCGGCTAACGCCAGAATTAAACAGGGAGTTACAGCTGGTGGTCTCGTTGGTTATGAGTCCATTTAGCTTTCGCGTTACCGATCTTTGATCCCCTTTGTTGATTCGTACTCCTTAAGTTATTGGGTCTAACATATGTGTTAACTGCGTTTCTTAGAGATAGGAGATTTACGATAAGGACGTTATAGGAATTGAAGTTAGAACTAGTAATTTTGATGAGGGGAGACTTATAAAGTGATTATTTGGAGATGAGATATATTTCAAAGATTATTAGTACAGATGCTAGGTATCCTGAGTATCGATTTTGGTGATGTTAATTGATTTGAGGATGTTAGCGTTTTGACGACTTTTGGAGATAAAATCAAGTGGTGATTCGCGAGAGCGCCTGGTACGCCATTATTTTCATAGTTATGCATATATATATATATATATTGTATTCTGATCGGGAAATTATGTGCAGGTAGGATTTGGTGTAGGGGCGTCTAATCACGATACTCTATGGGTTGGCATATGTGAACCTTATTTTACTTTTGCGAATTTATGCTTCATCAAATTTCGAGAATGAAATTTCTATGCTAGTGGGGAAGTATGTAACACCCCGTAAGTTTAAATCATATTTAAATTTTATTAATTTGAAATTTAGAGTAAAATATTTTTTTTTGAATTAATTATTTTTTTAATTGAATATATTGGTATTTAGTTATGGAAAAATATTTTTTTTTCAAAATCGGAATTGGCTTTTAAAAAACGGTTGTCACGGTTTTGGACCGTGACTAACGGCCAAACTTGTTTTTGTTCAAATAGATTTCTATTAGCATTAAAACTCCTAGTCATTATAAATTAAAGCTAATCCGTGGCTGGGTTTTTCAAATCACTTTTTCCATAATTGTTCCTCCACAAGACTTCTCCAAAATATTTCCCTTTCATTTACAAACTTTGCCTCAATTTTAATCAAGTTTTAACCTAGATTTTGAAGGCTTAATCAGTATTTTCTCAAGTTTGGTCAAGAACGGGCCTTTACAAATTTTTCGAGAGGAACGCGTTAACATAATTGGAATTTGCAACCGACTTTTTCTTCAGGCATGGATAATCTATTCTCTTCCTTTAGTATTATGCATTTTAAGTGTCGCCTAAACCCTTAATGACATGATTTTCTTAAAATAAATTAGTCACTTAATTAAAAAAAGTGAAATCTAAATTTGGTACTGTTTTGATAAAAAAAATAATGACTTCAAACCCTTGGGTGCGTAGGAGAGAGTAGTGGGCTTTAGTTATTATGAGTGTAGAATCACATGTAGAATTTTATGCGGGATTATTTAAATGAAATCGAGACGTGTACACACGCATGAAAATTATGTATTTAATAAAAGTGGACGATTATGGTGTTTTTCATAAACTTGCTTGTCGATTAATCTATGATGATCAAATGGGAATAACTGTGTTAAGAACGACGGGACTTTGGTGTTATTCTCTTGCCTATATTTTAGGATGCTTGCTAGGTATGGGACTAGTGGGTTGGCCATATTTATGATTTACATTTTCTAGGTATGGGACTAGTGAGTGTAGATTTTTATGAATAGGTGATTCCGGTGTGGGGCTAATTTTTGTTTCGTACTGTCGATACGCTAGTCTAGGCACAAGACTAGGAGAATATTACTAATAGAATTTCAACTTATAATTAAGGTAGGACATATTTATGTTTTGGGGACCCTTTGGTATGGGACTAAGGGTGATTTGGAGGATCTCACATCGGTAATAAGGGTGGGGTAATTTGCAAGATAAATATAAGAATGATAAATAATTGAGAATTAATGCCTAGGATAATAAACGGGTATTAAAATAGATTGGCATCGCCAATATGTTCTGTGCTGACAATTAAACGATCGAATTGGCTATAGCGATGCGAGTGTGAGTTGGCGTCACCAATATGTGTAGGTCTTACAGTTAAATGGGAGAACTTGCTATAGTGACATGTCGTGCGTGGAACCTCACCAATATCTGCAGGGCTAACGGTTAACCCGACGAACTAGCTATAGTGAGAGGATGTGTGTGGTGTAGAACAGTGGGCGTGCCAACAATATGTGCAAGACCTAAGCGAGGATGAAGTGGCTATATCGGTGTAGCATAAAATAAAAAATGGGAAATTAATGGAAGTAAACTTTACTGAGTTCATTAAATAATTTGGTACATGAAAGATCTGAAGTAAATCATGAGGTGGCCTTATGTCATGGGTAATTGCTAGTAGTTATCTTTATTTCCCGCAATAATGAATTATCTTGTCTGTTGTGATATTTCTCATGTATAATTCTATTGTTTGGGTTCACATACGTTAATGGGAGAGAGTAGTCGGTATTCATGCTCGGGGTTGAGACCCTATGCATTGACTAACATTTTTCAGGTATTAGTGCTGGGATAGCTTCATATGAGTATTTGGAGATTTATCTTGGAGGGGAAGCTAGAGTATTAGTTTTATGCTTAGTAGTTTAGTTTATTTTTCCATTCCTTCCCATTAATTTTGAGACTCAGTTTCTGGATTTGGTGGGCCATTCGGTTCCACAGTTGATACGATGATTGTTCATTAAGATATTTCTTTATGGATTTAGTGTATTGAGATTATATTTATTTCGAGTTGGATATCATTGAAGTTTAGCATGGCGATGGAACTTATATCTCTTTGATGGTTATTATTTATTGGGATTCATTTCATTATATTATCTTGTGGAATGAATTTAATATGTCTCATATCTGTCACATCCTAAGAATGGTATTTAATTTAGTGACACCCGACTGAGTTTTTTGTAGCAGTCGATGCCAGAATTAAGCGGGGTGTTGAAGAATGTAATTTTGATTTGAACATCTTAAATGCACATCCATATATGGTTTAAAACAAAATAGAAATATTTTGAATTTTTTTATCATAAACTAAATCATTTTGAAAATTTTCAAACTTCGTCAAATCTTTTTAGAATTGTTCAAAATATACACATAAGAGTACAGTCTAGTAATAGGGACAAATGGTAAAAATATGCAAATCACCCAATAGTAGAAACAATAATCAAACTCTATCCGTGGAACAAATATCTCAAGACTTCCTAAGATCCTTAAATCTAAGTTCATCTAAATTTTTAGTGGAAATGTCGGCCAATTGATGTTCGGTTTTCACGAAGCTCAAGGAAATGACCTTCTCATCAACAAGATCATGAGTAAAGTTCTCATGAATCCATATAGGTTGGATTGGGTGTAAATTGGTTGGGATTGAAGATATGTTGGTTTTGTTAGGTGAGAGTATGTATGGTTTGGAGAGTGAAGGTTGGAAGAGAAGGTTGAGGGTTTAAATTTCGTGGGTTTATGCAGAAGTGAGAACCTTTGAAATTCAGTAGACCCAAATCGATTCTCCCCATTGCGAATCGATTCGGTGCCTCGGGGAAGTATCAGGTCTTAGGGGTCGAAATGATTCTCCCCCTTGCGAATCGATTGGGTGTAAGATAGTAGTATCTGGTCTTGGTCCCGAATCGATTTGGCTAAGTGAGAATCGATTCAGATTATGTAAAAGTGTCAAGCCTTTTAGATGGAATTGATTCGCAGTCTGGCGAATCGATTCGCTTCCCAAGCCAAATCAATTCGGTCAGGGGCAAATCGATTTAAAAATCTTATTATTTTGAAGGTGTTTTGTAGAATTGATTCTACTCCTCTCCAATTGAATTTAATGGTTAGGAACTTTCTTAAATGATATGGAAAACATTTCTATGAGATAAAATGTAAGTTTATACTATGATGCGATGGTGGGGTGACATCGAGGTTGTTATAGAGGTATATTTGGGAGGTTATTGAGCCGATTTTGTTCTAGAATTCTCCTAGTGATAGGATTTCCCTTAGGAATGGATATAGGCCAATGAGAGAGAGGTTATGTATCCTTATTGATGTTAATATTAATTATGAAGTATATGTGAAAGTCAGATCAAGGTTCAAGTGAGTAATTGAATCATAAAATGAATTGAAAATACTATGTGTATTGTTGGCTAGTGTAATGTGTGATATAAACCTATACCCTGGATTATGAATACATACACTCTAATATGAGATGGTTTGTATATGTGGTATATACATATAAATATATATATATATATATATATCTTGTGTGTATATATGTCTATTGTGTGGACATACCCCTCTAGTGCTATCATGGGAAGTTGTGCGATATGGGTGAGGCCCCTGTCTTGAGGAGCAGGGAGTGTATAGTCCCCATGTCATAGCGTCCAGTATTTTACCATGTGTGACTTTTCAGGGGTTAGACATATTGGGTATGATTCGTCTTGCCTTAGGTAAGGAACTATGTCCACTTCCCATTCGTTGTGGTTTGGAATTATACCAAGTCGGTGTGAGAGTCCGACCGCTGGCAACCCATGATGTGTGAGTAGGTCCCATGAAGATGATAGTATTGTATATATTGCATATTGCTGAGACACCCCGACTAATTAAATACCGGGTAGCTACTCCTTTATTAAATTAACTCAAAATGCCAAGTTGGTTCAGTTAATAGCATCACTGTCGAAAACATTTAATGATTACTAACCACCTAGTATTTAAAAAGTAAGTTGTCAAATTTTAAATTAAATCCGATTAACATGCGATAAATGGAAATGTAAAGGAATAACATCACCATATACCATAAAGTCTCAATAAAGTGACCAACAAATAATAATAAGTCCGGAGGAAAACTCCTCACAACAATCCCACAACTGACTAAAATAAAACAAGTCTGAATCCTGAATTAATTACAATCCACAATCTGAATAACTGAAATATAAATGTCTCTAAAAGAAATGGACAACATGCCCTACAAATGATGAAAACTGAATAAAGAGTCAAGACAAAAGAAGCGTCTACTAGCAAGGCCCTGTAACTTCCACAACAGCTACAGCTCGTCACCTGAATGGAAATACTATGCATGGTGTCCTTGTGGCTGGGCACCTAAAAGGTTTTTACAAAAAGTAGATTTGAAAGCAAATGGGTCAGAGCCCGAAAGTGGAGAGTATTTTAAAAACAGCAAGTTCTTTAATAACATTAAAACAATGAATGCAAAATACATGTTAGGACGTGCTCTCACATGAAATACTCACCTCTCGACTACTTGTGCACTCCTAACGTACAGTACCCATCTAAGTGGTATTCATATCTAACTAAACCGACATAAGTTCTAACCCATCTACTCGATTCACAATATGAATTCCCAAATGTTATCACTTGAATAGATAGCTTTGCTTAAACTCGGATTCTCAATTATTAGCATTACAATACATAGCAGGTTATCCCTTTTTATCTTTATCAAGGCTTTACTACAATTATACTCGCAATGATAACATAACAATTCCTTTTCTTTTAACCGTATATTATTCACATGATAAATATACTATACAAGCACCCCAAGACTACTGCGGTGCACACATACTCTGCTATCCCATCCCGGTACATCACGTACATAAGGATCACGCATTCCGAATCTCTCAGGAATCGTTCTCAGATAATAGCAAATCACAAACAATGGAGGCGAACACAGTCACATCACATGGGTCACGCACATACCTACGCTCCCACGATCAGCAGTCTTATTAACTTCCCAATAAGTCCTTCTCTGACCTATGTTCTCGAGGTACCAATCTAAATCCGGGCAACACAAAGATTAGATGTCCCTAAGCGAACATAAACCTCCCGTGATAGCAAGTATGGTAGGTATGTCATACACATAAAACCATATACATATACTAAGCATACACACATCTTAGTAAATACTATAATTTATTAGAGGTATACTTCTCATTCTCA
This sequence comes from Sambucus nigra, assembly GCA_949130495.1. Lineage (NCBI taxonomy): Eukaryota > Viridiplantae > Streptophyta > Magnoliopsida > Dipsacales > Adoxaceae > Sambucus > Sambucus nigra. The sequence goes on from CASBWL010000486.1 coordinate 489,066, forward strand.
TACCAACTTATAATGTTACACAATTGTCATATCCCCAGTTAATACAAACTTTTACCATTAATAATCCTCACATCGCATCTAGTTACTATCGTCCTAATCCACAATTATCATTTGGTTCACTCCTCAATATATCCCAAATCTCCAAATTATACTAAATAGTTAACAAGGGAAGGTTATCTCTACAATTAAATATGGTTACGGGACACTAGAAATCAAATCAGGCCAGAAAGGCCAATCTGTCAACTCGTTAGAAGTCTCGTTCGATAGAGGACGTTCGAACGAGAGTTCGTTCGAACGAAGTGGCCATCTAACGAGATCTCGTTCGAACGAAAGGCATCAAATGAACATCCCCCTTGTTAGAAGTCAAACTATCAACTCGTTAGAAGCTCGTTCGAAAGAGCTCGTTCGAACGACCTGGGTAGGCCTTCTAACGAGGTGACAGTTTCGAGCCCAGAATCCCTAAATTCGTTTTTCCTCCAACTTTCTCTTCTCAAAACTCATCCAAACATTATCCCAACAGTTTTTTAAGGTTTCTAATCATTTATAAACATACTTAGGTCGTATATTAACATATGTATGGGATCAAATCATCCTAAACCACATCTAATCATCAAATCCCGCCAATTTTTCCCCAAATCTCATGAACACGAACCCTAGAAATTTAAAGTCATCAATTTTCATAAATAAATCCGTTTTTGTATCATGAAAGATGTATTTCCCACAGTATAATCATCCAAACACAATTCTACATACAATCTCCTTATCAAAACATGAGTTTCTAATTCCAATTTCATGGGTTTTTGTCATTCTCCCAAAACAATGCAATTTTATAAATTTTCTACGCATGGAAGAAGCATTCGTTGTAAATAACATAATTAAACCACTTGCCTCGGATTGTTCTCTGAATTTGATGTTGGATGTTGCTCTCTTTTCCTCTCCAATTTCTCCCAAGGTTGAAGGTTGAAGATGATGGTTATGGTTTCTCTTTTGGGAAACTCTCCTAACTTCTCCTATAACTCCCGTAGCCCTTTAGTTGGTTAAGTGATGATGATGGCTTAGTGGGTCACTAAATATCCTAATATTTAACTCCCAAAATTCGTTGGTTAATTATCCTTAAATTTCAAAATTACCAAAATACCCTTATTAGTTGCCGGTATGGCCCAAAAATGCCCCCGGACCCAAACTTAACCCCCGGCTATTGTTTTCTGACTATTTCGACCCTTCCGAACTCGTTGGCGCACTCAAAATGACCATACGGTTGATGAAAATAAAATTCACTTTTTAATTCAAATAATTACATTTCTGACGCGACTGTCACACGCGTCCCAACAGAATTTCCCAAATTGCCGTATTTCAATTTCACGACAAATTCAATATATTCAATATTCATATATTTCCATATATACATATTATAATCAAATACCAACTCACATCTCGTTAGTATTTTATCCGGATTAATTCTCAATTAATTCACATTTAATTTAATTAATCCCATAAATAAATATCGATAAAAATGCGGGGTATTACAATTGCGAGCTGATGCTTTGATGGATGATTAGTATTCATATATTATGTGTGTGATGTATGTGTACTTTATAGCGATAACTTATGTTGTAAAATAGTGAGATTGATATTATGCAATCTGAAGATAATGTGTGATCTCTTATACTTATAACTAGAAAAAGTTATAAAGTAATGAACTAATTTATGATGATTCAAGAATACGTCTGTAAAGGGTTATCTTACGGGTTAGAAAGTTACGAGAGTGTGCCAAATGCGTAGGCTTTAGGTTAAGTCATCCTTAGATGTGTCGGGTAGCTTGACTAAGATTAAAACGCATACGTTAGGTGCACACTATAGTTGAGGGGCTAGGTTGAGTCTCAAGAGAGTGCAACACCACTTCATATTGTGAAATTGTGCATTCATAATTATCATGAATTTTAATTCCCTTGCTAAATTATTTCCAAACATCGGGCTCTGTGTAATACCCCGTAATTTAATTGATTTTATTGAATGGGTTTAATTAAATTAATTAGGAATTAATTGGAAATTAATCAGGATTTAAATACTGGCGAGATGTGAGTTAGTATTTTCTTATGATGATAATATCGAATATTACTGGGTATATATGGTAATATAAGATTATGGAATTTATTAAAAATTATCGCGAGTCATAAATACGACAATTCGGGAAATTAAGTTGGGACGCGCGTGTCAATCGCGTCAGGAATAAATTTAATTGGATTTAAAAGTAAATTATAATATTATCATTTGTATGGTCATTTTGAATGCGCCAACGTGTCCGGAGGGGTCGATGTAGTCTGAAAACACTAGCCAGGGGTTTAGTTTGAGTCCCGGGGCATTTTTAGGCCATACCGGCAACCCGGGAGGGTATTTTGGTCACTTTAAATTTTAAGGAAATTAGATCCACGAATTTTAAGGTTTATTTAATTATTATTGGGAAGGCCATTAGGGCCATTATCAGCCAAAAAGTAAGAAGTGGGCTACGTGAGATAGAGGAAAGGTTACAGAAGGGTTTCAAACCATAACCACCACCCACCACCACCAGTTTCGACGGAATTATGACCGGAGAGAAGCAAATAACCAGACTTTGGCATCTTTAGTAGATCTGAACATCAATCCTAAGGCAAGTGATTTGATTTCTTTAATTTTCAGCTAGTACTTCTTCCATGCTAGTGTAGAATTTGTTAATAGCTTTGAAAGATGATAAAAACTCATGAAACTTGGAGTAAAAGCCTAAATCTTGGATAGGAATTTCATGTAGATTAGTTTTGGTCGAATTCTAGTAACCAAAACATAACCCTTGTTGAACTAAAAATGGATTTAAGAAGATAAGTATTAAGGTTCTTGAAGAAATTAGGAAACTAGGGTTTTTATGAAGATTTGACCCATATAAGGCTAATTGTTGATGCTTTAATGGTTTTGGAACGTTAAAAATAATGTATTTAGGTTGTATAATGACCCTATATACGTAGATTAGAATTTCACATCATGTAATGAAGTTTTGGTACAAATCTGGGACTGAAAAACGAAGAAGTCCGTAGCCTCACCTGGTATTATCGATCGATCGACATTCATAGGTTGATCGATCGAACAACATCGATCGATCGACATTCAAGGTCGATCGATCGACCTCCCCAAAAATTTTTATATTTTTCCCCTTGATGAATTTTAGTTTCGACCCTTGAGAGTTATTGGTGGGGACCTTGTGGGCACATTTAGATTTAAGGAAGACCAGTAGGTGTGTATATGAGACCCGAATTATATTAGAACTAAATTTGGAATTTATGTTAGACTTAATAAGGTTCGACGAGTGAAGTACTATTAGAGATTGCGATTAAATGAGTTAAATCTATATAGATGATAATATAAGATTTGAGACAGAAATATGGACCTTTAAGAATTGGATTATAATGTGGGAATAATAGGAGACTTAATAACCTTTTCGAGTTAGGTTTTAAGTACTTGGAACTATACGATGTGAGACGTATCGATGGATTATATTAAATATTATCCGTAACTATAAAAATGTACTAATTCGATTAACAGTTTAGAGTTGAGAATATACCTTTCATAATATTATAAGTCATCTAAGTTGTGTGAATGCTTAGTATATGGATTATTATGTGTATGGCATACCTACCCTACTGGCTATCACGGGAGGTCGAATTTCGGAACAGGGCCATCTAATCTTTGTGTGCCTACGAGGGGATTTAGATTGGTAACTCAAGGACATAGGGTTGTGAATGACTTATTTGTGAGTTAATAAGTTAGCTGACCATGGGAGCGTAGGTATGTGCGCGACCCATGGGTATGTGAACTATGTTCGCCTCCAATATGTGTGATTTTACTTATTGAAATGGTTCCAGAGAGATTCGAAACACGTGGTCCTTACGTACGTGATGTACCGGGATTCGATAGCAGAGTATGTGTGCACCGCAGCTTAGCCTAGGGGTGCCCTGATTGTATACTTATGTTGAGATTAATATACTTGTAATTATAACTGACTATTTGTTAAATTGTGAATATGACTACTTGAGACATTTTGAGAAGGATTAAGAATGAGAATCTCCTATAATAATTATTATTAAGTTATCTGATAAATACAAGGGTGAGATATATGCATAATATATTAGGATGTTGAATAAACCCCTATAGTATAATGTGGGGCAGGAAGTGTTACGGACTAGTTATTTAACGGCATAACTAGGACTAGTTAAGGATATATGCGTTAAGCGTGCACATTAGTTGGGGGGCGAGAAACTCATGTGAGAGCACGTAACTAACATGTATTTAATATTCACATCGAGCTCTGACCCGTTTTCTTTCAAATATATTTTTCTTGTAAAACCTTTTAGGTGCCCAGCCACAGGGACGCCAAGGATAGGAGTTCCATTTCATTGACGTGTTGTAGCTGCTGTGGAAGTTACAGGACCTCGGTAGTAGACGCCTCCACATTCTAAATTTGATTCCATTCTGGGTCTTTCATTTGTTAGGGCATGTCACCCCTTTCCATTTAGAGATAGCTTCTCATACTTTCAGTTCCATTTCAGTTTTGGGGTTAATTAATTAATTATTCAGACTTTGTATTTGATTTTATTCAATATTTGGATTATTCAGAGGAGTGTTGCTCCAGACTCATTTATCATTCCATTATTATTCTATTGTGACTATGATGTGATTATGGTATCGTTAGCTTATAATTTGATTGGTTGCATGTTAACTCAATTTAATAAAATTTGGCAACTCACCTTTTAAATTTTAGGTGGCTAGTAATTGTTTAAAATGTTTTCGACAGTGATGCTATGAACTGAACCAACTTGACATTTTGTATTAATTTGAATAAAGGAGTAGCTACCCAGTATTTAATTAGTCGTGGTGTCACAGGTGGTATCAGAGCATCAGGTTCTAGTGTCCTTAGGATCTATACGGCTTGTTATGTTTCCGGGTAGCGTCCTTTGATATAGAGCCCTATAATTTAGGATTGTTGTACTCTTTTGTGTATTATGCGTTCTTCAGCTATTTTGAGCTATTAATTATGGACTTATAAAACTTCTCTCTCGTTTCAGATGCCTCCTATATGTGCACAACGAGTTACCAGTGATGCCCAGCCCGAGCCTCAACCTGCACCAGTTCAACGTTCTATGAACGCTGCGGAAGTTGCCACTGTTGTAGCCCCGGTGGTAAATGTTACTTTAGCTATTGTGCAGCAGGAACCACCTCAGGCACTGGTGGTAGCCCCAGTCCAGGCTCATGCATTCCCGTCTTCTTGGGAACGTGTCCGTGATGCCTTTCAGAAGGCACACCCTCCGGAGTTTGCAGGTAGCTCCGACGTTATGGTGTCCAGCTAGTGGAAAAAGGACATCCAAAGGAACTTAAGGATGTACGAGTGTACGGATGTGCAGAGGAAGATACTGGATAATTTTAAGTTGGTAAGAGCAGCGTTGCAGTGGTGGGAGTCTATCACCACCACAAAGGAGATAGATGTTCTTTCGATACAGGAGTTCTGGGTGCGGTTCGACCGTAAATACTTTCCCTCAGCAGTTCACACTAAGATGAGGTAGAAATTGATGAACCATAAGCAAGAGGGGAGGACAGTATCTAAGTATGAGGTCGAGTTCACAAATCTTCTAAACATCGTTCCCGACGAGATCCTTACTGAAGAGAAGAAGATCTAGAAGTTCATGGATGGGTTGACATGGAGGATTCATCATCACTTGCTAGGTAATCTCTCGTTGGCCACTTATTCTGATGTGGTTAACGCAGCATTGCTTCACTACCAGGACCACCACTTTCACATGCCAGAGGATAAGCGAGCAGGAAAGTCCCGCCATCAGGGTAGGACAGGGGGAATGGTGCCAGCGGGGTACAATCAGCTCAGGGTCAGCACAGGCAGGGTGATCAGAGTTCCCAGTAGGTGGATTCTAAGAGATTTATATCTCGAGGTTTCAGAAATGGTTAGGGAGGTTTTCGACATGTCCAGCAGGGTCAGCACGACCATCAGGGCCAGCAGGGCTAGCACTACCAACAACAGCAGTTTCTGCAGGGTCATCATGGTCAGGATAGAAATGGTAACAGCCATCAGGGTCGTGGACAGCAGGATCAGAGAGGGGGAGACTTTGTGGGGAAATTTTTTATTTGTGGCAAGATTGGCCACAAATGCCAGAAGTGTCCTCAAAGGGGCAGGGCCCCACAGCAGCAGCAGTAGGGTGCTCGACACGAGCCCTAGAGACCTATGTTTACCGTTGCCCTCCCAGTACCACTACAGATGCCAGCTTTAGCACCCATCCAAGCAGTTCCAGTCCAGTAGACACAGCTTCAGTACGCGCAAATATATCAGCTCCAGTAGGCCGCAGTCCCACAGGATCCACCCGCTATTAAGGGTATGTTTTCTATTTAGGGGACTATCGGGCGTATTTTATTTGACATGGGGCCATACATTGTTTCATTGCCATGCGATTTGCATGCACTATGGGGTTGTTAGATACCATGGAGAGAACTGTTACTTGCATAAATTCACCGTTGAGTTGGGGTTATGTGATTTCCCTTATATATGGATGTATGGGTGTAGAGATTGGGAGGTTTACTTTACCTGCTGATATGTTAGTGTTAGATATGACCGAGTACGATGCGATCATTGGTATGGATTGGCTAGTTGCATATCGAGCCATAATTGATTGTTTTAGTAGGAGTATTATTTTTTCCACTCCCGAGCAGGAGATGTTCCTACTGGTGATGCCTCGTCCTGAGGGAGGATCATCCACTCACTTGTACTATATAAAGGAGGAGACCTCTAAGGAGGTGGTTATACCACTCGATTCGATTCCAGTTGTTAGAGAGTTCACTGATGTATTCCAGGATATTCCGGGATTACCTCCTAGTAGAGAGATAGACTTTGTTATCAATTTGATGCCGGACACTCGGCCAATAGCTCGCGCACCTTACCGTATGGCTCCAGCGGAGATGAGGGAGCTACGGGACCAGATAGAGCAGCTGTTGGGTCAGGGGTTTATCCATTGGAGTACTTCACCGTGGGGTGCCCCTGTGCTATTCGTGAAGAAGAGGGATGGATCTTTGAGGTTGTGTGTAGATTACCGGAAGTTAAATAAAGTCACGATACAAAATAAGTATCCGCTGCCCCGAATCGATGACTTATTCGACAAGTTGAGAAGATATTCCTTCTTCTAAAATATTAACTTGAGATCGGGATACCATCAGTTGTATATCATGGAACAGGATGTCTCGAAGACTGCCTTCTTGATGAGATATGGTTCCTACGAGTTCAGGGTTGTGTCTTTTGGTCTAACCAACGCCCCAGTCGTGTTTATGGACTTGATGAATAGGGTGTTCAGAGAGTTCCTAGACCAGTTCATCAGCGTCTTCATTGATGATATTTTGGTTTACTTGAGGTAGGTTTTACAGACGCTGCGTCAGAACGAGTTATATGCAAAATTTGAGAAGTGTGTGTTTTGGCTGAAGGAGGTTTAGTTTTTGGGGCATATCATTTCAGACAGGGGGATATCTGTTGATTCGGGGAAGGTATCAGCGGTGAGGGAGTGGGGACATCCCATGATACCATCTGAGATACGTAGTTTCTTGCTCCTAGCAGGATACTATAGGAGGTTTATTCGGGGGTTCTCTAAGATAGCGGGTCCTTTGACACATCTAACTTTAAAGGGTGTGCCATCTATCTAGAGCGATGCCTGTGAGTTGGCATTCAACCAGTTATAGTACAAGTTTACCTCAGCACCAGTGTTAGCATTGTCCAGACTGAGAGTTGAGTATCTAGTCTACACTGATGCGTCCTTACTAGGACTTGGGGGTGTACTGCAGCAGGAGAGTAAGGCTATAGCTTATGCTTCCCGTAAGCTTAAGCCTCATGAGAAGAATTACCCCACCCACGACTTGGAGTTAGCGATAGTCATATTTGCTCTTCAAATTTTGAGGCATTATCTCCTGGGGGAGATATTCACGGACAACAAGTCCCTACAGTACCTCTTCACGCAGAAGGAGCTGAATATACATCAACGTAGGTGGCTTGAGTTCATAAAGGATTATCAGTTCGATATCTAGTATCACCTAAGAAAAGCTAATGTGGTAGCTGACGCGTTGAAAAGTAGGCCAGTAGGGGAGGTGGCCGAAGTGTGGAAAGCAAGTGGAAGGAGTTGGGACACCAGGATGCACTGGTCCGATCATTCATCTCTGTGATGACAATTATGCCACAAAGTGTTACAAGAGTGATACAAGCCCAGGCAGTAGACTCGTTCTGTCAAGAGGAGATAGTACGGTTACTAGCAGAGGGAGCTGAGTCTTATACCATTAGTTAAGACGGGGTCTTACGCTTTAATAGGAGACTGGTCATTCCGGAGGGGGAATACTTGTGCCACGAGGTAATGATAGAGTCACACGGTTCTCGGTTCGCTGTACATCCTGGTGGGGATAAGATGTACCAGGATATGAGGCGACAGTACTGGTGGAGCGGGATGAAGAGAGATATTGCCAAGTTCACTTCTAAATGTGCCACGTGTCAGCTGGTAAAGGTAGACCATCAGAGATCGGCAGGACTACTATAGCCATTAGAGGTTCCTATGTGTAAATACGAGACCATTTCCATGGACTTCATCACGTGGTTACTTACATCGCAGAGGGGCCATGACTCCATATGGGTAATCGTGGACCGGTTGACCAAAGTTGCACATTTTCTGCCAGCCCGAACAAACTACACTACGGGACAGTACGCCCAGGTTTTCATAGCGGAGATAGTGAGACTCCACAGAGTACCTCTCAATATCATGTCTGATGAGACAAGATATTTTTTTCGCAATTTTTGGAGAGTTTTCAAGAAGCCATAGGTACGGAGTTGTGGTTGGGTACAACATATCACCCGAAGATTGATGGGCAGACCGAACGGACGAATCAGATATTGGAAGACATATTGCGTATGTGCATCCTAGACTTTGGAGGTGGTTGGGAGCAGTATCTTCCACTAGTGGAGTTTACCTATAATAACTCCTACCAGTTCACTATTGGCACGACTCCATTCGAGGAGTTGTACGGTCGACCTTGTCGTTCCCCAGCATGTTGGTTAGAGGTGGGGGATAACAAGCTCCATGGGCCAGAGGTGATTCAGGATACTTCGACGAGGATAGAGATGATACGGGTCCGTATACAGGTAGCTCAGGATCTACAAAAGAGTTATGCTGATGCCAAGAGCTTCTTTAGAGAGTTCAATGTGGGGGACTAGCTGCTACTCAGAGTGTCTCCTATGAAGGGGATTATTCGTTTCGGGAAGAAGGGAAAATTTTCACCTAGATATGTGGGGCCATTTCCTATCATCGAGCAAATTGGTCTAGTTGGGTATAGACTTGGATTACCGGAACACTTGCATAGGATCCATGACGTGTTCCATATTTCCTCACGAAGGAGATATCTTAGGGATGATTTGGCCCATACCCACATTGCTTTAGAGTACATCGATCTACAACCTGATAGTTCCTATGAGGAGGGGCCAACTGCTACTCTGGACCACAATGAGAGGAAACTGAGGTCGAAGATAGTACCATTAGTACGTGTCCAGTGGACACATCATAATGCCGAGGAGTCCACCTGGGAGCGCGAGGATGATATGCGCGAGCGTTATCCAGAGTTATTTTTGCCATGTATATTTTTATTTTTTCGAATTTTGGGACAAAATTTTTTTATTAGGGGGAAGTATGTAATACCCCGTAATTTTATTTAATATGATTGATTAAATTAAATGGGAATTAATTGGAAATTAATCCGAATTTAAATACTAGCGAGACGTGAGTTAGTATTTTCTTATGATGATAATATTGAATATTATTAGGTATATATGGTAATATATGATTATAGAATTTATTAAAAATTATCGCGAGTCATAAATACGACAATTCGGGAAATTAAGTTGGGACGCGCGTGTCAGTCACGTTAGGAATTAATTTAATTGGATTTAAAAGTAAATTATAATTTTATCATCCGTATGGTCATTTTTAGTGCACCAACGTGTCCGGAGGGGTCGATATAGTCTGAAAACACTAGCCGGGGGTTTAGTTTGGGTCCCGGGGCATTTTTAGGCCAAATCGGCAACCCGAGTGGGTATTTTGGTCACTTTAAATTTTAAGGAAATTAGACCAACGAATTTTAAGGATTATTTAATTGTTATTAGGAAGGCCATTAGGGCCATTATCAACCGAAAAGTAAGAAGTGGGCTATGTGAGATAGAGGAGAGGTTACAGAAGGGTTTCAAACCATAACCACCACCCACCACCACAACTTTCGATGGAATTGTGACCGGAGAGAAGGAATGTACCAGCCGATGACATCAGTAGCAGAACTGAACATCAATCCTTAGGCAAGTGATTTGATTTCTTTAATTTTCAGCCAATACTTCTTCCATGCTAGTGTAGAATTTGTTAATAGCTTTGAAAGATGATGAAAACACGTGAAACTTGGAGTAGATACCTAAATCTTGGACAGGGATTTCATGTAGATTAGTTTTGGTCGAATTGCAGTAACCAAAACATAACCCTTGTTGAACTAAAAATGGATTTAAGAAGAGAAATATCAAGGTTCTTGAAGAATATAGGAAACTAGGGTTTTTATGAAGATTTGATCCGTATAAGGCTAATTGTTGATGGTTTAATGGTTTTGGAACGTTAAAAATAATATATTTAGGTTGTATAATGACCCTATATACGTAGATTAGAATTTCACATCCTGTAATGAAGTTTTGGGACAAATCTGGGACTAAAAAACGAAGAAGTCCGTAGCCTCACCTGGTATGATCGATCGATCGACATTCATAGGTCGATCGATCGACCACCATCGATCGATCGACATTCAAGGTTGATCGATCGACCTTCCCAGAAATTGTTATATTTTTCCCCTTGTTAAATTTTAGCAGTTTCAACCCTTGAGAGTTAATGGTGGGGACCTTGTGAACACATTTAGATTTAAGGAAGACCAGTAGGCGTGTATATGAGACCCAGATTATATTAGATCTAAATTTGGACTTTATGTTAGACTTAATAAGGTTCGACGAGTGAGGTACTATTAGAGACTGCGATTAAATGAGTTAAATCTATAGAGTTGATAATATAAGATTTGAGACAAAAATATGGACCTTTAAGTATTGGATTATAATGTGCGAATAATAGGAGACTTAATAACCTTTTTGGGTTAGGTTTTAAGTACTTGGAACTATACGACATGAGACATATCAGTGGATTATAGTAAATATTATCCGGTAGTATAAAAGTGTACTAAATGGAGTAACGGTTTAGGGTTGAGAATATACCTTTCATAATATTATAAGTCATCTAAGTTGTGTGAATGCTTAGTATATGGATTATTATGTGTATGACATACCTACCAAACTTGCAATCACGGGAGGTTGACTTTCGAAACAGGCCCATCTAATCTTTGTGTGCCTACGGGGGGATTTAGATTGGTACCTCAAGGACATAGGGTTGTGAATGACTTATTTGTGAGTTAATAAGTCAGCAGACTATGGGAGCGTAGGTATGTGCGTGACCCATGGGTATGTGAACTATGTTCGCCTCCAATATGTGTGATTTTACTTATTGAAACGGTTCTTGAGAGATTCAGAACACGTGGTCCTTACGTACGTGATGTACCGGGATTCGATAGCAGAGTATGTGTGCACCGCAGCTTAGCCTAGGGGTGCCCGGATTGTATATTTATGTTGAGATTAATATACTTGTCATTATAATAGACTCTTTGTTAAATTGTGAATATGACTACTTGAGACATTTTGAGAATGATTAAGAAAGACAATCTCCTATAATAATTATTATTTAGTTATCTGATAAATACAAGGGTGAGATATATGCAAAATATATTAGGATGTTGAATAAACCCCTATAGTATAATGTGGGGGAGGAAGTGTTACAGACTAATTAGTTAGCGGCATAACTAGGACGAGTTAAGGATATATGCGTTAGGCGTGCAGATTAGTTAAGGGGAGAGAAACTCATGTGAGAGCACGTAACTAACATGTATTTAATATTCACTGTTTAATGAAATTAAACACTTGCTATGTTTTAAACTGTTTTCACATCGGGCTCTGACCCGTTTGCTTTCAAATCTATTTTTCTTGTAAAACCTTTTAGGTGCCCAGCCACAGGAATGCCAAGAATAGTAGTTCCATTTCATTGACGCGTTGTAGTTGCTGTGGAAGTTATAGGACCTCGATAGTAGACGCCTCCACATTCTGCATTTGATTCCATTCTGGGTCATTCATATTTTAGGGCATGTCGCCCGTTTCCATTTAGAGACAGCTTCTCATACTTTATGTTCCATTTCAGTTTTGGAGTTAATTAATTAATTATTCAGACTTTGTATTTCGTTTTATTCAGTATTTGGATTATTCAGAGGAGTGTTGCTCCAGACTCATTTATCATTCCAGTATTATTCTATTGTGACTATGATGTGATTGTGGTATCGTTAGCTTATAATTTGATTGGTTGCATGTTAACGTAATTTAATAAAATTTGGCAAATCACTTTTTAATTATTAGGTGTGTAGTAATTGTTTAAAATGATTTCGACAGTGATGCTATGAATTGAACCAACTTGACATTTTGTATTAATTTGAATAAAGGAGTAGCTACCCGGGATTTAATTAGTCGGGGTGTCACACTCTGACCCGTTTATATCTTTCCTCCTGCTATACATATATTGTAATATATTATAGGTGTTCCACCACTAAGACGCCAATGATGCATATTCTGTCCAGAGTCTATGGACTTGTAGGAGATGCGAACTGTTGCAAGATTTTGTTGTAGCCGCTTCTTATTTTTGTAAATCTAGTTAAGCATACATTTTTGTATATCGGGTGTGTATACCCAAGGGATGTGTATACGTAGTTATTTTATGTTTTTATCACTGGATGATGTATTGTCTGTGACCCGGCAGCATATTCAGGTATATTCTTTTTTTGTACATATTGTTTATATATTTGAGCACCTACTATCATCGTTGTATATGATCTGAATGTTTATCTGCTTTTAAAAACAATCTGGCATCCGTTTATTGTGATAGTGGGTGGTTAGTTATTTTCATTCATTTCGACAGTTGATGATGAGAATGATCCACTTGAGAATCCTATTTTACTATAGTATAAGGCTCGCCACCCGTTATTATTATAAGAGGGGTGTCATAGGAACACCAATATGTGTAGGGTTGACAATTAACCAGGCGAGCTGGCTATAGTGAGGGGATGTGTGTGGTGTAGAACAGTGGGCGTTCCTGCAATATGTGCAGGACCTAAGCGAGGGTGAACTGGCAATACTGGTGTCGTATAAAAAAATGGGAAATTAATGGAAGTATTTTTTAATGCGTTGATTATATAATTTGTTGCATGAAAGATCTGAAGTAAATCATGAGGTGGCCTTATGTCTTGGGTAGTTGTTAGCAGTTATCTTAATTTTGCGCAATAATTAATTATCTCGTCTTAATTTAATATATTCTATGGTGATATTTATCATGCATAAAGCTATTATCTGGGTTCACAGACCCTAATTGGATAGAGTAACTGGTATTCATGCTCGGGGTTCTGACCCTGTGCATTGACTAACATTTTTACGGTATTAGTGCTGGGATAGCAACATAGGAGTATTTGGAGATTTATCTTCGAGGGGCAGCTAGAGTATTTGTTTTATGCATAGTAGTTTAGTTTAGTTTTCCCATCCTCCGCATTTATTTTGAGACTCAGTTTCTGGATTTGGTGGGCCATTCGGTTCCACAGTTTATACGATTATTTTTTATTCAGATTTTTCATTATGGATTTAATTTATTGAGATTATATTTATTTCGAGTTGGATATCATTGAAGTTTAGCATGGAGATAGACCTTATATCGCTTTGATGGTTATTATTTATTGGGATTGATTTCATTATATTATCTTGTGGAATGAATTTAATATTTCTCATATATGTCACATGCTAAGAATGATATTTAATTTAGTGACACCCGACTTAGTTTTGGTGGCGGCTGACACCAGAATTAACAGGGGAGTTACAGATGCTATCAGAGCATGGACTTAGGTCTCATTGGTTATAAGTCCATTTAGCTTTCGCGTTACCGATCTTTGATCTCCTTTGTTGATTCGTACTCCTTAAGGTATTGGGTCTAGCATATGTGTTAGCTGCGTTTCTTAGATATAGGAGTTTTATGATAAGGACATTGTAGGAATTGAATTTAGAACTAGTAATTTTGATGAGGGGGGACTTAAAAGTGATTATTAGGAGACGAAATATATTTTAGAGATTATTAGTACAGATGCTAGGTATCTTGAGTATCGATTTTGGTGATATAAATTGATTTGAGGATTTTAGCGTTTGATGACTTTTGGAGATAAAATCAAGTGGTGATTCACGAGAGCGCTTGGTACGCCCTTTTTTCATAGTTATATATATATATATATATATATATATATATATATATATATATATATATATATATTGTATTTTGATCGGTAAATTACGTGCGGGCAGGATTTGGTGTATGGGCGTCTAATCACGGTACTCTATGGGTAGGCATATGTGAGCCTTATTTTATTTTTGCGCATTTATACTTCGTCGAATTTCGAGAATGAAATTCCTATGCCAGTGGGGAAGTATGTAACACCCCGTAAGTTTAAATAATATTTAAATTAAATTAATTTGGAATTTAGAGTAAAATATTTTTTTTGAATTAATTATTTTTGTAATTGAATATGTTGGTATTTAGTTATAGAAAAAGAAATTGTTTTCAAAATCGAAAGTGGATTTTAAAAAACGGTTTTCACGGTTTTGGACCGTGACTAACGGCCAAACTTGTTTTAGTTCAAATAGATTTCTATTAGAATTAAAACTCCTAATCGTTATAAATTAAAACTAATCCGCGACTGGGTTTTTCAAATCACTTTTTTCGTAATTGTTCCTCCAGAAGACTTTTCCAAAACATTTCTCTTTCATCTACAAACCTTGCCTCAATTTTAATCAAGTTTTAACCTAGATTTTGAAGGCTTAATCAGTATTTTCTCAAGTTTGTTCAAGAACGGACCTTTTCTAATTTTTCGAGAGGAACGCATTAAGATATTCAGAATTTACAACCGACTTTTTCTTCAGGCATGAATATTCTATTCTCTTCCTTTAATATTATGAATTTTAAGTGTCGCCTAAACCCTTAATGACATGATTTTCTTAAAATAAATTAGTCACTTAATTAAAAAAAAGTGAAAACTAAATTTTGTACTGTTTGGATAAAAAAATTAATATGACTTGAAACCCTTGGGTGCGTAGGAGTGAGTACTGGGCTTTGGTTATTATGAGTGTAGGATCGCATGTAGAATTTTATGGGGGATTATTTAAATGAAATCGGGACGTGTACACGCGCATGAAAATTATGTAATTAATAAAAGTGGACGATTATGGTGGTTTTCATAAACTTTCTTATTGATTAATCTATGATGATCAAATGGGAATAACTGTGTTAAGAACAATGACGGTAGTATTAATTAAATTAAATTAAATTGTGCCATCAGGAATAAATTTGGATATTGTTTATATGTGTGGTTGGGTTATGTGATTGATTGATATTTATATTTATTCTCGCGATTACGACGGGAGTTTGGTGGTATGCTCTCGCCTATATTTTAGGATGCTTGCTAGGTATGGGACTAGTGGGTAGGCCGTACTTACAATTTAGGTTTTCTCGGTATGGGACTAGTGAGTGTAGATTTTTATAGATGGGTGATTCCGGGGTGGGGCTAATTTTTATGTCGTACCGTCGATACGCTAATCTAGGCATAAACTAGGAAAAGATTACTGATAGAAATTCATCCTATAATTAAGGTAAGACGTATTTATGTTTTGGGGACCCTTTGGTATGGGACTAAGGGTGTTTTGGAGGATCTCACATCGATAATAAGGGTGGGGTAATTTGCAAGATAAATATGAGAATGATAAATAATTGAGAACTAATGCCTAGGATAATAAACGGGTATTAAAATAGATTAGCATCACCAATATGTTCAGTGCTGACAGTTAAACGAGCGAACTGCCTATATCGATGCGGGTGTGAGTTGGCGTCACCAATATGTGTAGGTCTTGCAGTTAAACGGGAGAACTTGCTATAGTGACATGTCGTGCGTGGAACCTCACAAATATGTGCAGGGCTAACGGTTAACCCGACGAATTGGCTATACTGAGGGGATGTGTGTGGTGTAGAACCATGGTCGTGCCAACAATATATGCAGGACCTCAGTGAGGGTAAACTGGCTATACTGGTCTCGCATAAAATAAAAAAAGGGAAATTAATTGAAATAAATTTTAATGAGTTGATTAAATAATTTGCTACATGAAAGATCTGAAGTAAATCATGAGGTGGCCTTATGTCATGGGTAGTTGTTAGTAGTTATCTTTATTTCACGCAATAGTTAATTATCTTGTCTGTTGTGATATTTATCATGTATAATGCTACTATCTGGGTTCAGAGATCCTAATTGGAGAGAGTATACGGTGTTCATGCTCGGGGTTCTGACCCTGTGCGTTGACTAACATTTTTCAGGTATTAGTGCTGGGATAGCTGCATATGAGTATTTGGAGATTTATCTTGGAGGTGCATCTAGAGTATTTGTTTTATGCTTGGTAGTTTAGTTTATTTTTCCACTCCTTCGTATTTATTTTGAGACTCAGTTTATGGATTTGGTGGGCCATTCGGTTCCACAGTTGATACGATTATTTTTTGTTCAGATATTTCATTATGGATTTAGTTTATTGAGATTATATTTATTTCGAGTTGGATATCCTTGAAGTTTAGCATGGCGATGGATCTTATATCGTTTTGATGGTTATTATTTATTGGGATTGATTTCATTATATTATGTTGTCAAATGAATTTAATATGTCTCATATGTGTCACATGCTAAGAATGGTATTTAATTTAGTGACTCCCGACTTAGTTTTGGTGGCAGTCGATGCCAGAATTAAGCGGGGTGTTAAAGAATGTAATTGTGATTCGAAAATCTTAAATGTGCATCCATATATGGTTTAAAAAAAATATTTTGAATTTTTTTATCATAAACCAAATCAGTTTGAAATTTTCAAACTTTTTCTAAAAGATAAGAAAATCTTTTTAGAGTTGTTCAAAATCTACACTTAAGAATACAGTCGAAGTAATTGGGACCAATGGTAAAAATATGCAAATCACCCTATAGTAGAAACAATAATCAAACTCTATCCGTGGAACAAATACCTCAAGACTTTATAAGATCCTCAAATCTAAGTGCATCTAAATTTTTAGTGGAAATTTCGGCCAATTGATGTTCGGTTCTCACGAAGCTCAAGGAAATGATCTTCTC
Source organism: Sambucus nigra (assembly GCA_949130495.1). Classification (NCBI taxonomy): domain Eukaryota; kingdom Viridiplantae; phylum Streptophyta; class Magnoliopsida; order Dipsacales; family Adoxaceae; genus Sambucus; species Sambucus nigra. Next base: position 506,472 of record CASBWL010000486.1, read on the forward strand.
ATCAACAAGATCACAAGTAAATTTCTCATGAATCCAAATGTTCTTTGTACTTTAATGTTGGAACGGATTATGTGAAATGTGAATCGCACTCGTATTATCATTAGAAATAGTGATTGTGCACTAATCCCATAATCCTCCAACATTTCCTTAATCAATAGGAGTTGTATGAAACAACTCCTGGCGTCGATGTACTTAGACTCCATCATGGGCAAATAAATTGATTTTTGCTTCTTGCTAAACCATGAGACAAGAGCACTACCAAAGTAAAAGCATCCAACCGTGGTGCATTCACAACCATCAACAACCCTACACAATCGGCATCTGAATAAGTCGACAAGTGTTCATCGTATCGAAGTAATACTAAATGCCACAAGAAAGACTGATACTCACGTATTTGATGATACATTGAAGCACATGCAAGTATCACTCATTTGGGGACGCTTAGTAATGCGCATAAACTCCAACACTAAATGTGATATGAAGATGACTAGTCGTCATGTAGAGGATACTACCAACCATACTCCTATAGAGTGTTTGCCTACGTTCGTGCCTAAAGTGTCTTTGATAATCTTATTCAAGGAACTCATGGGTGTGCATAATTACTTATCGTAGTCTAAACCAAACTTATTCACTAGGTCCCTAACATATTTAGATTCAGATATAAATATCATATTCTTGAGTCGACGCACTTGGAGACCTCAGATGAAAGTAAGTTCACCAACAATGCTCATCTCAAATTCACTTTTCATCTCATCCTTAAAAGTGTGAGCATGTTGGTAAAATTAAATTCAAATACTATATCATCCACATAGACTTAGAACGTCAAGATAGAACTTCCCTCTCTCCTATTAAAATCTATCATATCAACTCCCCCTCTCTTGAAGCCATCAACTAAGAGATAAGAAGTTATCCTTTCATACTAAATGCGGGTTCCTTGGTTAAAACCATACAAGTACTTCTTGAGATAAAAGACATGTTCCGATGCTTTGGATCTTTTAACCCCTTCAGATGTTTCACTTAAACTTCCTCCTAAAACTCCAATTAAGGAAGGCATTCTTAACATCATTTTGGTAAAGCTTAAACAGTATATGGCATGCTATGGTGAGTAGTAATAGGTATCAACTTGATCGAATTCCTCGTCAAAGTGTATACCCTCAATATGTGTGTAACCTTGAACGACCAAACTAGCCTTATTTCAAATATGGTACCATTTTAACCCATTTTGTTATTGTAAACCCACTTAGTACTAATGACATTAGTTTGTCTAGGTTGTGGGACCAATTACCAGACATCATTCTTTCAAAATTAAATCAACTCATCTTGCATAGCACATATCCAATGCTCATCCTCGAGTTCTTTGTTCACATTCTTGTGTCTACTATGGAAGTGTTTCAAAAATATCTAACCATATTCTCAAGTTGAGTGTGACTCGTGACATGTAGCGTGGGGTCACCAATTATGTCAGTAGGGTCATGAATCATTTAAACCCAAGAGGGTGGATTCTCTAAATCAAGAACATAGTCCATCGTGGTGGTGTGGGTAACAATGAGAACGTCGTCGGGGGATACATTGTTCTCGTAAGTAAGTCCATGATTAATAACGATAAACGACACATCATCTCTAATCGATAAATTTGTCTATTTTGTGACCTTAGAGCTGTTAAGGTTAAAAACCCTATAGGATCTATTAAATAATAAATACAATAAAAAAATTCTCTCATTGCTTCTAGAGTGAAAATTTCGCAATATGGAGTATGGAGTGTATGTGGATGAAGATAAACCTCATTCACCGTATGGTATGCAGTGTTAATCACCTTCCCCTAAAAATTGTCTGGAACTTTCCTACAAAAAAACATGGACCTAGCAATCTCTTAAATATTTTTATTCTTCATCTCAATAATCCTATTTTGTAGAGGAGTACGAATGGCTGAAAAATCATTTTTGATGCCAATTGCATCAAAAAATACATACAGTCCATCTTCTTTAAATCATTACAAGTACGATTTATAGTTACATCATGTTGATTCTGAAAGACATGACAATTGGTTGTTAGAAACTCAACAACATCAGACTTTTCTCTAATAAATCCAACGATAGAATATTTCAAAAATCAACCATCACAAATATATACTACTTACCACTGGTATTCTCCATACTTGTGGGACGCATAAAATCCATATGTATCAACTATAAAACATGGGAAGTGGTAATGGTATTCAACTTCCTATATGTACTCTTTATTTGTTTCCCTTATTGGGAACAGGATCACAAACCGAGGGTGTTGTTTTTTCAAGCGATGGTAATCCATAAATTAGGTTATTCTTAACTAATCTCTCAGGATATTTAAAATTTACATGACTTGACTTAGTCATTGATGAAAAAGGTCCATTGTGGATACCTTAGAATTATTACACACTAAATAGGACATTGGAATGATACCGTAGCAATCACTACACCAAAAATGCTAATTTGGCATGCGTAGGCACGGAGGATCTGACATGGTTTAGAATCGTGTCATATTTTGTCACGGTTCATTCCCAATCTGGTACGGTATAAAAATGCACCAGATTGTTCCATGATTCACTAAACACAATCCAAGACAAATCCCACGGTTGTTCACAGTCATCCTTAATTATACTTTACTCTCTCTCTCTTTCTCTTTCTCCCTTTTGTGGAGACTCTCTGTTGCACCCTCCTCCCTCCACCCCCTGTCACCATCCTCCCTACACTATTTAGTCTCTCTACATTTTTCATTTCTCTCACCCGATTTAAATCTACAAATAGTAGGTTTGTATGTGTGGATTTTTTCAGATGTTGAAGAAGCACGACTGGAGAGAAGATACCGACCTACAACATTTTTGAATACCCAAGTACTCATGCCGCTAGGGTTTACACCTTTTCATTTCCTATTGGATTATGATTCGACTTTTGTGATGATATAAAGATATAATATAATCTTCGTAATGTTGGTATAATAAATCAGTATTTATAAAGTGTAAGTTCATTTTTTTAATGTTGGGAATTATTTGTATGGTAATTTCAGTATTTTGTTTCGGTAAATTTGGCTTATAATTTTGGTAAATATTTTGTTTATTAAATTCTTGAACCGAAACGAATTTCCATATTTTTTATTTTGGCTTTTGCTTTCGATAATTACCAAAACCCATTTTTTGCGACCTACAGGTAAGAGTATGGTAGATGGCAAGTCTAGAAACCATCCCGAGTTTGATATTCAGGAGTATGGAAATGCATTACATTAGTTTTAATTTCTCTTCCCATGCATAATCACTACACCAAAAACAGTAATTTGGCATGGTTTTGAACTGTGCCAGATCAAATCTGACACGATTTTGAACTGTGCCAGAATCAGGTGTTCCAAAATGACCATTTTTTTTCTGGCACGATTTAAAAGTGTGCCAGATTTGACCAAATAGGAACACTTCTTGCACACTTTTAAAACGTGCCAGAATTTGATATTTCTAGCACACTTTCGGCACAGCTTTGAACTGTGCCAGATTGAGTACATTTTGATAAACTTTTGGCACAGTTCAAAAACGTGCCAAAATATGATAAACTTTTGGCACGGTTTTGAATTGTGCCAAATTTTTGGATAAAAGAAAAAAAAAATTATTTGAAAACAAGAAAATTCACAAATTACAAATCTCGCACGTTGTTGATAAACTAATGTACACACAAACTTCAAAATATTACAAGTCTTTAGTAGTTCATAGACAAAAAAAAATGGATAGAATTTCCTCTATTTTCTGGACATTCTAAAACTTGTTAATATAAAACCTATGTAGTAGAAAGCCCGCACAGCCACAAAATATAACAATAAAATTATAAAAACCCGCATGGCCATAAAAGTCAATAATAAAACTACAAAAGTCCGCACGGCCATAACCCAAAAAAATAGAATCCAGAATATTAATGAGATTAAATAAATACTCCACTTGTTGTAAACCATTGACTTCTCCATGTGTTCCACGTGAAAAAATGCAAATGATAAAATGTTATCCTGCAAAAAAAATACGATACACAAAAGAGATGATATTAGAAACAAAGTAATTTATAAAAAAAAGCTTACTCAAGCTAAAAAATTACATATATGTGTTATAATTATTATTATTATATTCTGAAATTGAAAATCTTACGCAAGTTATGACTACCTGATCAGCTCCTACAAGTTACATTGGTCCCGTGTAAGGTGTTTGTGCCTCTTTAACGGCATATTTTTAAGTCCAATCTAGATATTTTCAAATTATCGTAATACTCTCAAATTGGGAGAACCGTGACTACACGGTCAATTTCTACAAGTTACATTGGTCCCGTGCGAGGTGTTCGTGCCTCTTACAGGACCGTTCGGGGGCTTCTTTGGGTTTTCACCCTTTAACAACTTGTTTTTAAGCCTAATCTACATATTTTCAAATTATCCTCATATTCTCAAATCGAGAGAACCGTGAATACACGATCAGTTCCTACAAGTTACATTGGTCTCCCGTGCAAGGTGTCGGTGCCTCTTACGGGGACATTTGGGAGCTGGTTTGGGTTTTCACCCTTTAATGACTTGTTTTTAAGCCTAATCTGCATATTTTCAAATTATCATCATATTCTCAAACTGGGAGAACCGTGATTACATGGTCAGTTCCTGCAAGTTACATTGGTCCGGTGCGAGGTGTTTGTGCCTCTTACGGGGCCGTTTGGGGGCTAGTTTGGGTTTTCACCCTTTAACGACTTATTTTTAAGCTCAATATACATATTCTCAAATTATCGTCATATTCTCAAACTGGGAGACCCGTGACTACACGATCAGTTCCTACAAGTTACATTGGTCCCGTGCGAGGTGTTTGTGCCTCTAACGGGGTCGTTTGGGGACTGGTTTGGGTTTTCACCCTTTAGCAACTTGTTTTCAGCCTAATCTATATATTTTCAAATTATCATCATATTCTCAAACCGAGAGAACTGTGACTACACGGTTAATTCCTACAAGTTACATTGGCCATGTGTGAGGTGTTCATGCCTCTTACGGGGCCGTTTGGGAGCTGGTATGGGTTTTCACCCTTTCACGACTTATTTTTAAGCTCAATCTAGATATTTTCAAATTATCGTCATATTCTCAAACCGGGAGATCTGTGATTGCACGGTCAGTTCCGACAAGTTACATTGGTCCCGTACGAGGTGTTCGTGCCTCTTACGGGGCCGTTTGGGGGTTGGTTTGGGTTTTAACCCTTTAACGACTTCTTTTTAAGTGTAATCTAGATATTTTTAAATTATCGTCATATTCTCAAACCGTTAGAATCGTGACTACACGATCAGTTTCTACAAGTTACATTGATCACGTGCGAGGTGTTCGTGCCTCTTACAGGGTCGTTTGGGGGCTAGTTTGGATTTTCACCATTTAACGGCTTGTTTTTAAGCTTAATCTAGATATTTTCAAATTATCGTCATATTCTGAAATCGGGAGAACCGTGACTACATGTTCAGATTCTACAAGTTACATTGGTCCCGTGCGAGGTGCTCATGCCTCTTACGGGATCGTTTAGGAGCTGGTTTGGGTTTTCACCCTTTAACGGCTTATTACTAAGCCTAATCTAGATATTTTCAAATTATCATCATATTCTCAAACTGGTAGACCCGAGACTACACGGTCAGTTCCTACAAGTTACATTCGTCCCATGTGAGGTGTTTGTGCCTCTTACGAGGCCGTTTGGGAGCTGGCTTTAAGCCTAATTATGGTTTGGGCTGGTTTGATATGTTATTTACGTGTACGAGCATTCCTAGCGCATAGGTTGTAATGCCAAATGTGGCAATTAAATTTACTGTTGTAATTTTGAAGGTCGATTTTTTACCCCCCATTCAAAATTTCGGATAATTTAGTCATCTATGGTAGTTCATGTGGGAGATAAATTTTAAGCTTTGTTTGATGTGTGATAAGGTGAGACTGAAAATTTAAGATAATTTAATTCCATCTCAGATTTAATGTTAGTTGAGTTGAAATTTAAAATGGGATAAATTATACTCAGTAAAGCTTCTATCTATGAGTTGTGTTGTGGGATCACTAGCTCAAAGGAAATATTTTCTTCATTGTGATTGCTTAGTGTATGATTATGGACAGTCAGGCACAAGTCCTTTCTATGCCATGTAAGAAGAGTAAAATAATCGTCATATAGTAATGAATTATTAGTTTGTAACGTTTATAAAGCAAATTAGAGATGTGCAAGTATATTTGGGGCACAAGAACACGCAAAAATAAAAAGACCAAACACAAACCTATAGAAACTGAAGTGAACACCAACCACAATTCCATGTCCGATTCCTCGTTTGTCCAATATTCATGGGGCATTATTCTGTTAAATCTCGAGTAAACCAAAATAAAGATTACAATAACACAATGTATAAGACATGAAGTTAAATCTCGTTGAATTCAAACAACAAAACTGAACTTTCAGATATTGAATTCAAATTACAACACATAAATCGAAGAATTCATACATTATTTAGCGAATATACTAATTATATAAAGAAATCACTATAAAACTAGTTCTTCAGTAAACACAACTTCGCACCAACCCAATTACTGCCCCTACTTTAGTTCTTCAGTAAACATAAATTCACACCAATCCAATTGCTACTCCTACTTCTATAAAAGTAGCATTTGTACATCATACCGTGATATTTTCATGAGACTCTCTTGCAACAGATCCAACATTTACAATATGGATAATAGGAGACATGGTGCCATATACATGCAACAGAAATATCAACATTGAAATAGGACAGTATATATATATAAACATACATACATATGGTAACTTTTATACAAATTGGAATAGTTCCCAACTACTGTAATATTTTAATTAATGAACAAGGATGACCGGGGGTAGCCCTCTGTTATATATACAATAGCGCAGAAGCACACTTAATAAAACTTGCATAATAGGCACATAATTAATAAATTAACTACAGAAAACACATCAATCTCACTTAAGATCCTTCCATTTTTTGCTTTGAATAAAAATTTATGGTTTACATATAATTGTAAAATAATCACTAACATAATTGAAGCAAACAAAAAAGGCTAGAAACAATAGCAAATACGTTACTAATATGATAGTAATGAAGAGCAAAGAAATTCGAATTCAAATCTCCAATGGTATTACTAATATGATAGGAATGAAGTAATAATTCGAATCCGAATCAATATACCATCATTTTGGACTCTAACGACACGTCAACAACTTCAAATTCTGTCTCTTTGAAGCTTAGGGTGCGATATACATACATCCCCATGTAAGGGGAAATAAATTATTCATATTGATACGACTACTTGTAACACAAATCATTCCATATGAAATTCTTAAACTTACGAATAACAACCTTGCTTAAACTCATGAAATTCTTAAATAATTTTGATCATAGCTTCAAGTAATATACAATGTGTGATTTTCCATCTTTTTTGGTCCCCGCATTAAGAATGCCTGTAATACTTCCCAAACCAGCATATTTTGACCATGCATCAGTAAAAGAAAAATAGTCACATTAACACATTCGAGTTAGATGAATCAACCTTGTTCCATTAGCACTGTAGGCCATTGTTGTGCACCATCGACCGGGAGCGGGAGCATCATAATCAAGCCGAGATCCCAAATTATCATATAACCACACTTTTATCTTTCCATCTAGAGCTAAAATTAAACCATAGAAAAGTCAGAAACTAAAGATGTAATAACAGCCCCAAATTTACATGTTTAGCTCGGTAATGTATTGATTCTATTTTTCTCTTCAGTACATAGCCAAATTATACTATTTATGCCTAAAACGAGAATCATCTATAGACACAAAATGCAAAACAAAAATCGAGCTAATTAAAAATAAAGTTTCAAAAACAAATCTAGGTAACAAAGAAATAGTCAACCTCATAGATGAGCGAGGTGAAATCGTATAAATTTCATGGACTAAAGACGAAGCAACAACGACAATCTTAATCGACTAAGAAAATACAATGTATGTACTATATACATACATATATGTGTCAATGTATAGCGAGTGAAAGAGGTGAGCTTACTCTGCATATTGAGAGCTTCGAGACCAAACAATGGTGGTCTGGAGAGCACAGCTGGAGAGTAGAGATAGAGTTTGGTGAGCTGTAGAGAGAGAACGTACATGTTTACCTCAGTCCCGATCCATGGGTTTCCCTCATGGATCTTCAATCGATAAAACCTAAATGGAATTTTCTTGAGCGTGTGAGAGGGAGAGAGAGATAGAGAGAGCGGGGGCCTAAGCGGGAGAGAGAGGGAGGCTAAAAAATTGAGGGGGCTTAATTTTTATTTTTTTTTGGTTATTTATATTTTAGTGAAGTGTCCTCAATTTTGGCACACTTTTAAACAATGCCAAATTTTGGCACTGTTTTAAAGTGTGCTAGATTGTCATTAAACCGTTCCAGAATTTGGCACCGTTTTAAGCTGTGCCAGAATTTGGATATCTAGGTGTGCCAGATTGCTGTTTTTGGTGTAATGGATGTAGTAGCATGAATTTAGTGTTGTTCCCGCTTGCATTCGCTTAATATTTGATATGGATATCACTTATTCTTTTTGGAAGATAATATGTATCCTTTTAATTCAAGTTAGAATGATATGTCACTTCTTAAATTATTAAGGTCATTCCCATTATATTTCTATGTGAGAACGATATTAGGATTCATTACAATCTATTTCAAAAGAGGAGATTTATGGATTCTTACGATGATGAACATATGTTTTAGTAATGTCTCATGGAACTTTAGCACTGTTTTGAAAAGATAATGTGTATGTTGATGTCTTGGATGATGATAAGCTCTCATCGTATTGTTCTTTATAAAAGGGCATAAAATTTTATTGTCTTCAAATAAATAGATTTGAGCGTGGGATCTTCACTTGTAAACGGTGGATGACATAAAATTTAAATTATTCTAGCAAAAAAAATTGATTTTATTCTCAATGTTGCCCTAGTACGATAGAAAATTGTGCTATTAATATAGACATGTTTCTGTTTAATTCAATTTCTTGTTAAGGAAATGCTTTTTGTTTAATTGTTAGTAATAGTTATGCTCTAGTGGGTTACGAATGTTTCCTTATGAACAGTGCTTGGTCCATGTTCAATTTGTTTTAATTCAATTGGTTATGCCTTTTCTATGCTACACATACATCTTATGTGGTGGTGGTGGTGGTGGCTCATTTGTTGGATATTTATGTATGCTCTTGTTTTATGACAAAAACACTTATCATAGAATTATGCTTGGAGGTTGTTAGCTTAGTAAGTAAGCAGTTATTCAAGTTTATGGATAAATGTTAGATATTCAAATTTGTGAATTAAGTTTTAGAAAACGAGATTTGAGCCTTGCACCTAGGCTTTAGTGAGACATTGTCTCCTTAGTGTGCCTTGGCCCTTAAATATCTATCTCCCCCCCACCTCCCCTAAATCTAGGGCAATTGAATGAATGAAGTTTAGAAGTAGAATTAGTACATGGAATGAAAGGTAGTAGTAAAACTATCTTCTATTAGAAATAAAACTTACTTGAGTTATGTCAAAAGTTTCCTTGGATTGGATACCATGGACCCGAGTTATCAAACAAACAAAAAACCGAACGGTTTATTGGAGTTTCTTCCTGGGATAGTTATCTTATTCCTAACCACATGTTCCACCTATGGTCTATTGGAGTTTATTCCTTGCCTTTTTTTTTTCTATTTAATAACTCTCATATATCAAAATTTCTGGTTGTAGCTTTCCACGAGAGATTTGTAGATGTAGTCTTTATTAGAACACAAACACCAGAGATCATCACACCATTCCATGGAAACCTGATCATGTAACCAAATTATAGAAATATACAGTGTTTACATAGACTTGATTTATCAACTAAAGGAATTTCCATCTTGATTGTATTTATAATATGGCAGTACAAAATGGTGATTCTGGGCAAAGCTTCATGTCTTCCCAACATGTTCTGGTGTTGGCATAATGATTTTGATGATAATTTTTCTACGCTATTCTGCTAGAGCAAAGCAAATTTTTACCAGTATGTCAGTGAATTGGTACCAACAAAAGAAACTCTCAAATGCTATGCAACCAATTATGAATACATCATAATTATTTCTAATCTTGTGCCTTGCTTTCATCCATCAACCTGAGCTCTATTGGATAGTCTACTAGTTAGGGATGAATGCACCCTTTTTTTTTTCTTAATGTAGAAGTATTTGAAGTAGAGGAGCCAGTATCTTGAATTATGTCTTTTCCTTTGTTTCAAAATAATATATGTCATAGCTTCAACAGTGGCTTATCAAGACAATATTCTGATAACTTGTTGGCCAATAAATTCATCTTGTAATTGAATGAGCGTACGTCTTCTTGGATTCCTAATGGCCTTAAGACAAGACTTTAAACCTTACTCAACTCGTTACTGGAGACACGAGTAGATTAGCAGAATGAAAATGGGTGAAAACAAAGGAAAAAGGAATCTATTTTTTTACTCAAATCACACCAGGTGGATCGGTCCTATTTAAGAGGTTGGTGATTCAAGTGGATGGCCCACAAAATGTAACCAAACCTCATCCGTTCATTTCGAATCAAATGAACACAATATACTGTTGTTCCACAACTCTCCAGATGTGGATACTTTGCCAACCTTGTGTGGACCGTTTGGCATTTACTGTTTCACCGGGGACATTGAATAATAGAAAATAATAAAAGGAAACATGTTTTCATTATTTTATATGATATCTCGAAATGCTATTAAACTTTCCATATAAACAAAAATGCTTTTTTTGTTGGCAGACAGCCTGCTTTCATCTTCAATGGACAAGACATTTAGTTTATGGGATATGGAAACACAGAGCTATTTAAAATTGTTTGCGCACAATGATTGTGGTAAGTAAACATGCACATATTGTTGTTTTTCTCAAAGCAGGACTATTGAACCTTCGTTTCCTTATAACGTGCTCATTTTTGGCAGTAACCTGTCTATAGTTCAATCTGATATATGATGATTACATCATTAGTGGCTCACGAAATGCAATGCTCCGAATTTAGAACATAAGTGGACTGATCTTCACGAGTTGGTTACTGTTGCTTTATATACTCCTGATGGCCAGGTAGTTCTTGGAAATTTCAAGTAACTGGGAAAAGAAGCTAGAAATTTACCAATTAGATTCAATTTTTTGATTATTCCACCATGATTTATTGTTTAAAAGTCTTATTCAATTGATATTTTGATTAAGCGAAATAACAAGAGAAATGTGTTCATCCAAAAGAAAAGTAGAAAGATATTCTGATCACATAATGTAGTTCAAGATAAGAAGTGTATCTTGATTTGCATATGTTTACTAATGTCTTATTTTCATCTGGAAAGGTGCCATAGTTGGTTCACATGAAGGGAATTTTCGAATCTATAAAACCACCGTTATGTGTTGCTCTACTAGTATGCAGACATTTAGAATGAAGTGGAATCTTTACATCATTGTTGACGTCCTAAATTTGCCTAATACAGTCGAACCTCTTCTTAAAACTAAATTCTACAAGTTTATTAAAAAAATATGTAATGATTCCTACTTGCTTTACAAGATCCGAACCTCACAAATTTAGCACCATTTTAAATAACGCCTTCTTCTGGGAAAAAGTTGACGGATGCTAACAGTGGATTCCTTTTTCAAATAGCCTCTGCTCCAAATTTATCCCAGCAATACTATCTGTTTTTTATTGGAGAATTCTTTATGATAAAGTCCCCACATGTGTGAATGTTCAAAAGAGGGGAATTCCCACTATGTCAGCCTGCCTTATGTGTAACACATTCAAGTGTGTTGAGAGTAAATATCACGTTTTAGATCAATGAGAATTTGAAATGAGGATTTGGAATTGGCTGGCTTCGCTTTTCCAAATTACTCTCCTTAACAATAGTGACATTGATGTTTTTGGAAAAAAGTTATTAGAATTAAGTATAAGCCCAAGTTCCATAATATTTACTGTTTATAAAAAATGGTATGCTAGGAATTATATGAGATTTAATAACATAACTGTGTTTACATTATTTCTAGTAACATACAAGATTGGATAAAGTTCCTTAGTCCCCATGTTCCTAGATGCACATATAGGAATGAAGAGAAAAATGGTTTCAATAATTTTAGCATTCAAAAGGTATAGGAAAGCACATGCCAACACTACTGTTCTTTTGAGAACCCCTCTTATTTACTGGACTAAGGCAAAGAGTGATTGTTTAGGAAAAGGGAACCCAAAGCCTGCTACTTATTGAATAGTTTTAGGGAATTATTAAATTGAAAATGTAAATTGTAGTTCCGCAAACGTCCATCACCTAGTGACCAACTTAAAAGATATATATAAATATGCATTATGGAAGTTGATACTTTGGGGATAAACATCATATGAATTTCAAAACGAAATGGGTAAAAAAATTGTATATGGTTTTTATGGTGGAAATGGCTAAATCAGTCATAAGAACTTTTAATATAATGTCAAAATTAATAATATCTTCATCTTTTTCCTTTGAGAATGGGTGCATACAAGTTTACCTAACACTTATTAAACCATCTATACTTGCTAGTTTATGCGATTGCACAAACTACTATCGAATGTAAAATTATATGATTTGCCTAAGACTAATAACATTTTGACATTTAAAAGACACTATGATTGACAAACAAGGAGCATACGGAGTGCATACACATTTTTTTGAGCCTTTATTACATAGAAAGTAGTATCATTTTCAAAATTTTAATTTCCATCACATAGTAAGTATAATAATTGTGTCACTACAAGAAATTTTATTAATTCAAATTATATTTGAACATTGAAAATGAACTTAGATTACTGTAACAATTAATCTATTATAATAACCAACTCCTATTAATACCTAACATATACATTATTATACATACATTATAGAAATAAGTATATGTATGAAAATAATTTTTAGATAAGAACCTGAATAAAACATTTTATTTACTAACGAAAGGTGCTAAACTGCATAAATTTGAGAGAGGAATGTACTTCAATGTCCATTCATATAAGTGTAAACCATTTTCATATTATAAGTTGATGGATATCGAATTTTTTGTAGAACATTACATACTTGTTAAGCATTTCCTCAAACAACTAATATGCACACCAAAGTGTAATTTATATTACCATCAATAATAATATGTCATCCAAACTCAATAACTCACTAAATTGAATACAATTTGAATTATACTATTATGCACACCCAAAAGCATATTACACTACCAAATTGTATGAAGTGCTGCAAGATGTTTAGTTGTATTATAGTTCTTTCTTGGATCAACCAACAAAACCTACAAATGTATGCATAAGCATTTATATTATTTCTTGTATTCATTCTAAAATAATGTACACTATCATTCCAACACAAATAACATGCACTTTCATTACAAATGTATGATGTTTGGAATGTAATCTTCATTACAAATAACCTAAGAGGCACGAATATCTCACACGAGACTAATGTAACTCGTATGAACTGATCGCATAGTCACAGGATCCGATGTTGAGAATATGACAATAATTTGAAAATACCTAGACTTAGACTTAAAAACATGTCGTTTAGGAAATAATCATAAACGTCTTCCAAACGGTCCCGTAAGAGGCATGCACACCTCACATGGGACCAATATAACTCGTGGAAACTGATTGCGTAGTAAAGAGACTCCTGATTTGAGAATATGATGATAATTGGCAAATATCAAGACTTAGGCTTAAAAAAATTCCATTCAAGTTTGCAAATAAAAAAAATCCAAACAATGCCGAAAGAGGTATAAACACCTCAAACGGGACCAATGTAACTCGTAAGAAGTGATCGTGTCGTTACCAGACTCCCGATTTGAGAATATGGCGATAATTTTTAAATATATAGACCTATGCTTAAAAATACGTTGTTCAAATGATAAAACTAAAAACAACATCCAAATAGCTCCGTAAGAGGCACGAACACCTCGCACGAGACCAATATAATTGTAGACACTGACCGCATAGTCATGGGACTCCCAGTCTGAGAATAAGATGATATTTTATAAATATCTTGACTTAGGCTTAAAATCGTTATATTACAGTGTGAAAACCCAAAAAAAAAATCATAAACGACCCATTAATTGGCACGCACACCTCGCATAGGACTAATGTAACTCGTTGAAACTAATCGCATAGTAAAGAGACTCCCGATTAGAAAATATGATGATAATTTCAAAATATCTAGACTTAGGCTTGAAAACATGTCGTTCAAGTTTGAAAACCAAAAACAACCACCAAACGACCCCGAAAGAGGCCCGAACACCTCACACGGGACAATTGTAACTCGTAGGAACTGATCGCGTAGTCATGGGACTCTCGGTTTGAGAATATGATGATAATTTGTAAATATTTAGTCTTAGGATTAAAAATATGTTGTTCAAATGAGAAAACTAAAAACAACCCCCAAATGGCTCGATAAGGGGCATGAACACCTCGCATGGGACAAATGTTACTCATAAGAACTGACTGCATAGTCGTGGGACTTACGGTTTCAGAATAAGATGATAATTTGCATATATCTAGACTTAGGCTTAAAACCATGATACTAGAGTGAAGAAACTCAAAATAACCCCTAAATGGCCCCGTTAGGGGCACGCACATCTCGCATGGGATCAACGTAACTCGTAGAAACTGACCGCGTAGTAAAAGACTCCCGATTTGAGAATGTGATAGTAATTTTTAAATATCTAGACTTATGCTTAAAAATATGTGGTTCAAGTTCGCAAACCAAAAATGACCCCCAAACAACCCCGAAAGAGGTATGAGTACCTCGCACGGGACCAATTTATTTCGTAGGAACTGATCGCATAGTCACGGGACTCCTGAATTGAGAATATGACAATAATTTGTAAATATCTACACTTAGGCTTAAAAATATTTTGTTCAATTGAGAAAACAAAAAATAACCCCCAAATGGCTCTGTAAAAGGCAAGAACACCTCGTACGGGACCAATGTAACTCGTAGGAACATACTTCGCTGTCAAGGACTGCTAGTCTGAGAATAAGATGGCAATTTGTAAATATTAAGTCTTAGGCTAAAAACCATGCTTTTAGAGTGCAAAAATTCAAAATAGCCTCTAAACGGCCTATAAGAGGAACAGACACATCGTACTGGACTAATATAACTCGTAAGAACTGACCGTGTAGTCACGTGACTCCTAGTTTGAGAATATTATTATAATTTGCGAATTTCTAGACCTATGCTTCAATATATGTTGTTCAGGGGAAAAACCAAAAATATCACCCAAATGGTCCTGTGAGTGGCACAAACACCTCGCATAGGACGAATGTAGCCCGTAAGAACTAACCGCGTAGTCACGAGACTCACGGTTTGAAAATATGGTGATAATTTTCAATATCTAGACTTTGGATTAAACACATGTAGATCGGGGGCGAAAAACAAAAATAACCCTTGAACAACCCTGTAAGACGCACGAACACTTCGCATGAGACCAATGCAACTCGTAGGAACTGATCACGTAGTCACGAGTCTTTCGGCTTGAGAATATAACAATAATTTAAAATTATCTAGACTTGGGCTTAAAAACATGCCGTTCAGTGACAAAAACCTAAAATATTCCCCAAATAGCCCCGTTAGAGGCACGAACACCTTGCACGGAATGAATTTAACTCGTTGGAACTGATCGTGCAGTCACGGGACTCCCTATTTGAGAATATGACGATAACTTAAAATATCTAGACTTAGGCTTAAAAATATAGCTTTCAGGGCCTAAAATCGAAAACAACCCTTGAACGGCTCCATAAGAGGCACAAACACTTCGCACGGGACCAATGTAACTCGTAGGAACTAACCGTGTAGTTACGAGACTCTAGGTTTGAAAATATATCAATAATTTGTAAATATATAGACTTAAGCTTAAATATGTCGATAAGTATACACAATTTGTTTGTTTAAATATAACCTTTTAAACAATATTTGATTACTGATATCATCTTTCTTTTGTATTTCCTTTTTTTGTAGGATAAGATTTCATCGTTAGCTTTTATCCACGTGGAACACACGAACAAGTCAATGGTTTACACCAGGAAGATTGTTTATTTATTGGTGTCGACATCGGGGATTTCTTGTTTCAATATGTTATGGTCGTGCAAGATTTTTTATTTTTTTATTTTATTTTATTTCCATGCATGCTTTAATATTATTATTGTTCAATTTTATGGGCGTGCAAGCTTGACATTAGAGAAGGATTTATATTAAAAGGTTTGTAAATATCCAGAAAAGAGAGGAAATTCTTCTTAATATTTGTTTGGTCGGTGAATTATTGTGACGAGTAATATTTTGATGTTCAATATGTACATTACTTTATGAACAACATTCCAAATTTGCAATTTGGGTATTTTCTTCATGTTTTTGAAAAATAATAAATATTTATTTATGACAAATTTAGCAGTTTTTTCTTGTTTGTTTGCAAATATATTTTTTATTTAGTGAAAAGTTTGGCACGATTTAAAATCGGACCAAAACCGTATCATATAGTCAAATATGATTACGCTTATGACACAATTTAGTACGCCTTATAGCTGTGCCAAAAATGAAAATATAGCACGGTTTAAAAACGTGCCTAATTTAAAATCTGGCACGACCTATAAGCATCCCAAAAGCATGCCAGATTAGAATCTGGCACGATTTAAAACCATGCCAAAAGTGTACTAGATTGTCAAATCTGGCTCGGTTGATTCTATAACGGTTTTAAATCATTCGAGATTCGGTTTGGAATTGTTTTAAACCATGTCAGATTGTTGTTTTTGGTGTAATGAATAGTCGGTAGTCCTCACACCTTGTAGCAAATGTTAACTGGATTGATCATTAATGTTACACTCCGTCCGATCCAACTTTACCTCAAAGTTAGCATCGCAAAGTTATCTTATGATTATAAAGTTTTCTTTTAACCCTTCAACATAAAACACATTGTCTACCCTAGGAAAGCCAGAAATCTCTACAAACCTCGTCCTAATATGCTATACATACTCCCATCTCCAAATGTGACTTTACCTTTCTTGCGATCCATAAATTTGTTGAAATATGACTTATCATTGGTCATGTTCCTAGAGAAACCACTATCAAAATACCTTTAAGAAGTATCTTTAGCCTTAAGAGAAACATGAACAACAAGGGCTTGATCATCACATTTAGGTACCCAAGTGGTGGTAACCCTTTGCTTTCCCTTATCAATGTTGGAACTAGTCGATGTGTGGGATGTTTTCTCAAAATCTGTAGACATTCTTGGAAATTATCCAATCAAACACTTTGAAATAGTGACTAGAAACGCCACCTTCCCTTTAAGACTAGCAAACTTGCTAGGGTGTTGTGTGGGAGCATGTGTGAGAGACTCTTCCTAGATTGTAGAAAAACACTCTAAGGTAACCTCTTTGATTGCAATGGGTACAAGCATAGATTTATTTCGGTATACCTTGGTTAAAACACCTAGGACAAGTTCTCCTTGGTGGTTTAGGTCGAGGCCCATACGAATCCATTACAAATATGGGAACCTAATAGAGTGCGATACTAGAAGTGGATGCACCTTCATAACGTATCCCTTACCTCTATTTAAAACATAACCCGGAACCTAGGAACATCATTCCAACATTTTTAGAAATATCCTCTTAAGTGAACTTAGATTTCTAGGCAGGGTCGAGATCTTTCTCGAGTTGGGAAACACGGGCTTCAAGTTTCTCACGAGTCTCCACTGATGCTTCAACATCTCTCATAGGACTAGCCACTTTGTTGTTGAATTCATCATTTTCGCTCCCCACTGAATCAAGTTGCTCACTCAAAGAGATTTTAATTCAGATCTCATTCTTCATTGAAACTTTAAATGCCTTTTCTAGAGACAACACCCTAAGAGCCAAAATTTTATTTTATTTTTTGTTTTTTCATGACTTGGTGTACAGTTCAGAGTAAGCATGTTGGGACCACATTCTCACTCACTGAAATCATCACCCTCACTCTTTCCAGAGTGGTTCGGCACATTGATAAGGCTATCATGTTTATAAACATCTGTAATACCCCGTATTTCTGAATATTCCAAATATTCTATTTAATTAAATTGGAGAATTAAATGAGAAAATACGGCTTAATTTAAATTACGTAAGAGTAGTAATTTATAGAGTTTTATCTAATATTGTAATTTTGGAATATTAATCGAGAGATATATACCGGTTTATATTGCCTCACTATATTTACTTAGTGCGAGTGGTAAATAGTTACTTAACGCGTGTAGACCGTGTTGGGATGAGAATGAGTAATATTTTTTAAAGTGACTCAAATGATAATTTAGAGGTCGCAGATGAGTCCGGAAGGGTCAAATTAGTCAAAATAGTATACCCGGGGGTACTAGTTGAGTCCCGGGGTAATTTTGGACTAAATCGGGACCGTTCGGGGGCGTTTTGGTCTTTTAACATGAGAGGGTATGGAGACCTACGAAATTGAGAACTTTATATCAGTCGTATGATAGAGGGGTTAGGGTTATAAAGCCCATGAAAACACACCATAGCCATTAGAGATGAGAGAGAAACCATTCTTAATGCAAAAGGAAGAATTGGGAAGGATTCAAAGGAGATTTTCACTATCAACTTGTTGGGGAAGAAGGATTGAAGGATGAAGATCATCAATCATCAACAACAACCACGAAATCAGACCCTATTGATCATAAGGCAAGTTGTTTATTGCAAAAAATATAAAGTTATAATACCCATGTGTAGGATTTTTGAATAGTCTTGTTTAAATCAGTATTTTGATAGGAGAATGATGATATTTATACATGTTGGGATAGGAATCGCATGTAGAATGATTTAACTTATGTAGAGGATTAATATTCAGATTGGAGTTGATGAATTTTCGGAATAAAATCTGGATTTTGAATGAAAATATGGGAAGAACACCATAACTAGGGTTTCAAGAAATTTTGGGTTTAATTCACTATTTCTTTAAAGCGATTGGAGTTTTGATGTATTTGACACGTTAGAAATTGTCCTAGTATATGCGAAAACATGTTAGGATCATTGGGTAGAAGTTTGGTGGACTATAATGGAGTTTGAAGATTTGTTAATGGAGGAAAAGCTTAACGAAGAAGACAAACTGCGTTTGTCCCTGTTCGATCGATCAATCGATCTCGAACTATCGATCGATCGACTATGTCGATCGATCGACACAAGCTGTATTTCCCGAATTTTTTGTGTTTAAGTCTTCGTTGACTTTCGGGAATGAATGAGTATCCTAGGGTTTATAATATACTTATATGGGAGTGAGAATAAGACCAGTAGGTATATTGCTGAGGTCCGATAAGGCCATAGGGTGTAGGGCTTGGATTACGGACCGAAGAGAATAATCCTATTTAGTAGAGTATCGGGGACTTCGGAAATTGAGTTATGAGGCGAAGTAAAATTCAATTTAAGAAATAGACCAGTAGGGTAAGCAATAACTACTGAAATTATATGTAAGGGGTAACTAGGACCCTTAGAGTTGTGTGAATACTCAAATAAAGGCGACTAATGTGATAAATCGTAAAGCGAATATTGTACGGTAAATATATGAGATTAAAATATTACGTACATATATAATTAATAGGTCGGGCGTGTACCTACTGAATTATGTGATCTTTTAGGTCGAGAGATTTATACCTAAATTAATTATGTTAGGGTCGATGAGACCTTCCGAACTAACATAAAGTATTATATGTTTGGGGTCGATGAGAAATCCTGAACCAAACCTTGAACTGGTGTCGCGATGAGAGAGTCCCGAACCAGAATATGTGTGTATATATATTTTAAAAATAGTTGGGGTCGATGGATAATTTCGAACCAACTCTTACTTGGGGTCGATGAATCATTCCGAACCAAGAGTCCTTTACGTGTATAAAAAGGGAAAAATAGTAATGAATGATATTTAGTATATATTGTGTGTGAATTATATATACTTAATGATATTCTACTTCTGTGTATTAGTAGATTGATATATTATGTATTTAAAGATACATACTGAACTGGTAAGTTAAGTAGTGAAACTTAATTACAAAATGCACCTTTAGATAGAGAAAACCTATTTAGTAATTTAAGTAGCGAAACTTAATTACACAAGTGGGAAGTCAACAATTATGAGAATTGTAGTAACTTTAGTAGTGAAACTAAATGAGAAGCCATGAAAAATAACCTAGATGAAATGTTACTTGGGAATTAATTAACATACGCGCGATGTTAGTGAAACGGTTGTACTGTATGGGCGGTACTGGAACTTGAGCACATATAAGTTCAGTTGACTACTTTGGTTTTAGTTATCTTGGGAGGTATGGCTAGATAAACTAAGTGTAGAATGTTAGGTGCGCACAAAAGATGAGGGGTGAGTAAACTCAAGAGAGTGTACGAGAACCTAACATGTGTAATCAATAACCGCATTTTATATTGTGATAAACGCTTGTTAAATATTTTCAAAATGTTTTGAGTACTAACTCTTGCTATAAAATATTTTCAAAACCTTTTAGGTGTCCAGCCACAGGGACGCCATGTATGATGATTCCATTCCAAGGACTCGGAGCTGTAGCACATTGGATGCTTACAGGATTTTGACTAGACGATATCTCTCATTCAGATCTAGTACAGGATCTCACACTATTCTATGTATGGACTTGTGGTCCAGTATTAGTCTCAGATGTTAGTTTCAGATTAGTGGATTGTTCTTGTTCTATTGTTGTTTGGGAATTTTTAGCCGATGGTTTATTCGGGATTACTCTTTCTCTTTTGTACTTACACTTTGTTGTTTGGGTTATAGTACATGATTATTTTATTTCCGCATGGTTGGTTTATCTGTTTTAAGAAAGATAAAATTTGGCACCGGTCTAATTTTACTTAGGGGATAAGTAATAAAAAAGTTTTCGACAGTGATGCTAAGAATGAACCATTTAAGAAACCTGTTTTAATTTAATAAAGGCCTGATCACCCGATGTTTAATTAGGCGGGGTGTCACAGATGGTATCAGAGCATCAGGTTCTATTGTCCATATGATCTGTACGTCTTACTATGCTTTCAGCGTATCGTTCGATTGATATAGAGCCCTACCTTAGGATTGTTGTACTCCTCTACGTAGGTAGTTTACGTTCTCCTGCTATTTAGTATAGGTAGTGTTATATATACAAGTTCGATTAGGCACGGTACATCGAACATGGTGGTAGGACCAGCATTGGCGTTAGAAGGACTGTAGGAGGGAGGAGCTCGGTACGAAGCATGGAGTGTTCGAAGTTGGTAATCATAGGAGAGATGACCGTTGTCGAGCTCACTCCTAGTATATAATGGGAATAGATGCTGCAAAGGTTGGTGAGGCGTAGAAGGCATTTCCAACTGTCGCGACGACAAGGGGGAATGCTAATTTAGACTCGCCAATGTAGTGATAGTGGGAGGAGGTCTGAAGAAATGTTTGATGAGAACGAGCCGAAAAATGTGATAAAACGGCGACTGCGCATGTTAACCAATGGAAGTAGTATGCCTAGAGGTTTCGGCATTTAGGATGGAGTAGAAAGAATAATCATTGAAAACTTGAGTAAATTTTTGAGGCAACGTGGTGGAGACACCAGTCACCACATCCGGACCGAGGGTCCGTATACAAATAAAGGAACCTTACGTATAGTTTAATCGCAAAGTTCTCCAATGATGATTCAGAAGCGATGTGAATGGGAATATCTGAACCCCTCACGTGAAAGCCTGGTAGATGCCAATTGTGAGGAAGAAATTTATCGGTTAAAGTGAACCTGTAACCGATGAGACAGGTACAAGGGAAAAAGATCTCTTGAGATAATGGACTCGCGAGTTGTTGTCGGCCGCAATTTTGAGAAAAATTTGCTTGGACGACTTATGTATAGGAAGGCAGTATGGTACTTCTTACAAGGTTGATGTAAATGCTCCTAGGTGGGCGGAGCTAGGAGAATTTAAAGATTTAGTCAAAGAGTAAGACTAAATGTAATGGGGTTGGTGCAAGCCATAAGTGGAAACCCACTAGGGAATTTAATTATTAGATTCTAAGTCGAAACTGTTAAGTCCCATAGTGCGTTCCTCTTGGTCAGCAGAACTAAGGGAACCAGGATGACAGTGTTTAGAATCGAGGCTACCAAGTCCGAGAGGAGGGATACCCAAACCGGTCGGTGTGGCCTAGAGTAAGGGAATTTTTGAAAAGATGTCTAATGTGGTTGTAGGGCCACACGTTTTATTTTAGCTTGAAGTTATTTGAGGAAATAATAACTCCATTAAGTTTTTCATTCCGGAGAGAACAAGCGTGTTATGTCCGGAAACTATCTGAACCACCAGAGTGATGGACAAGGAATTATATAGGTTTTAGCCTCGAGTGAATGGGGTATATGACGATGCCTCACCTGAAAGTGGGTCGAGTTGTTATTGTTCATCAATAGGTGAGAGACTTCAGAGATTGTGAACGCGTCACAGTAATTTATTCCGGTGTGTAGGAACCTAAATGATGTGTATCAAGGTATGTCGCAGGACCGCTGAGCGGAGAAATCGAGCTCGCTGTTGTAACTAGTGCTATGGACTTAGTAATAGTATAAGCACGATTCCACTTGACTCCTTTAGAAATATTGGAGTATGGTTGCACATGTGGTCGAGGAATGGAATTTGGGCATCTCGACTATGTGTTGTTTCGACGATGCTCAGTAAGAGTGCATGGGAACAAGTCCCTTGTCTAAGTCCGACTATGAAAGGGAATACGATTGAATTTCTATGCACGTCAGTAGAAGAGACGTTGTTAGATGCTAGGACATCAGTGGAGCCGGTAGTGTTATGGAGGAACAATGAAAGGCTTACATCCCCATGACGAAAGGATAAGTGGGACTTTGTGGGAAAGAATTTGATTATTGGTCTATAGGGGATTGTGAATACCGACAAGATTGTAGTCACGTTGTGAAGACAAGGCGAGAGTTGAGGAAAAGCATGTTACAGGTGCGACGTTTGCAATGTTTTTGCAAATATGCACGGAGAAAAGGGTGTATGGGCGCCCTAGTCAATTGGCTTCCTTAGCCATCCGAGGTAGAGGGATGCAGAGAAAATTATTTATTAAGTACGCCGATGGAGGAAGTTGCGTCTAGTCGTGTTGATGAAATGGATTGAACGTCATGGAAGATAGACGGTAATCCAAGATTTTTGTGCTGAGAGAACCAGCACACCCTATGGGATAAAAGTCGGTGGGAAGCCGTTCAAAAGTTATCTCTTGATATGGGAGGCCTAACTATTGTGAAGAAGTGACGCAAGGTTCTACTTAACTGAGTGTTGAGAGTGACTCAAGTGTTACTAAAATGTTGATTCTTATAAGGTAATCAACCCTTAAAGTGCGCCAATTATGAAAAGTGCACGGATTGTAAAGTATAATATACCCGGAGTGAAAAGGGAATAGAGTACCATTTGAGGAAATATGACGTAAGTGGGAAGCGGTGTTGAGGAAGAGACATAGTGATATTTTCTCCAGACGCACCACTAGTTGATAGAGAAAAATAGACTAAAAATGAGCAACCGAAATGTGATAGTGAAACTATGTTTCCAATGATGGAAGGAGGAGACAGACTTATAAATTTGTGATGGTCTGTGAACATCAAAATTAAGCCAACATTTCACTGGGGTAGCGGAATGGGGTGACCGGGATGGATTAACATGTAGTTGAAAATGGAGAGTGCACAGTGTCGCTCTATATGATTGTGAATCAGAATGAAATCCTAAAATTCCACCCTGTAAGAGATGGTCAGGGAGGAATAGAGATAAAGTGTTATTTTGAGTAGGTTGTGTTTGCCTACGACTCAACGTTAGTGAGAAAGGAAGATAATACGCCCTTACGATAGTGGGATTTTGGACAAGCCCACTGATAAATTCATAGGTTGAATATATACCTATATGAGCATATTTGTAGGTAGCGTGAGACTGCCTATATGAACTGTACATAAGGGTTAGGTTCTTGGGTACCTATTATGAACATATGTGTACTTTGAGTGGTGGTTCGAGGAGACATTTCGAACTTTTAGTCCTTAACGCGTGATATGAGGACATTCTATTGGAGTATGACATTTTAGGGTATATGAAATGTGTAATATATGGCTCACGAATTGTCTACTCATGTGCGATGAGATATACATACTTACATTGGTGCTCGAGATGTGATTCTGAGACAATATAATTAATCACCATTGGTGATTGAGGTAGGGTTCGGAGCCAATAACCCCAAAAGTGTTACAGAAGGGGGGTGATTATAAAATAAGTGTTTATAGTATATGTTATGTGTAAGATATATACCTATTGATTTTTTTTCTACTTATGTGCAATAATAAGTGTGCTTAAATT
This sequence comes from Sambucus nigra, assembly GCA_949130495.1. Taxonomy (NCBI): domain Eukaryota; kingdom Viridiplantae; phylum Streptophyta; class Magnoliopsida; order Dipsacales; family Adoxaceae; genus Sambucus; species Sambucus nigra. Next base: position 530,882 of record CASBWL010000486.1, read on the forward strand.
CTGTATTGGGGTCGATGATGTTCCGGACCAATACATAAGGGATCGATCTGGGGTCGATGATTTTTCGAACCAAATCGATGATCAATATTGGTATTGACGGAAGGTCTAAACCAACATATGCATTACATTTACCTTGGGGTCGAGGTATTCCCAGACCAATGTAAATGATAGGATTATTGAGGCCGATAATTTTTGCCGGACAAATTTTCCTTAAAGTATATATTGTGTGCGAAATATATACCTTATAAGATTCTACTTATGAGTGATAATAGACACCTAGATGTTATATATAGAGATATACGTCAAATGGGTAAAAAAATTAAGTAGGGAGAAACTTAATTTTAAGAATTAGCGTTAGATTGGAAAATCTATGGAGTAATTAAGTACTGAGACTTAATTATGATATATGCAGCATGGGTAACATGCGATAAGAATTTATAATGAAGCAAGACATGTACTTGGGGCGACCGTTAGGATGATATGATTTGATGTTGGGTATTAGAGGATGCAATGACGTTTAAGGTCCTTAGTCTTAATACCAGCCTTATCCTAATTTCGAGGACGAAATTCCTTTTCAATGGGGGAAGTATGTAATACCCCGTATTTCTGAATATTCCAAATATTCTATTTAATTAAATTGGAGAATTAAATGAGAAAATACGGCTTAATTTAAATTAAGTAAGAGTAGTAATTTATAGAGTTTTATCTAATATTGTAATTTTGGAATATTAATCGAGAGATAGATACCGGTTTATATTGCCTCACTATATTTACTTAGTGCGAGTGGTAAATAGTTACTTAACGCGTGTAGACCGTGTTGGGATGAGAATGAGTAATATTTTTTTAAAGTGACTCAAATGATAATTTAGAAGTCGCAGATGAGTCCGGAAGGGTCAAATTAGTCAAAATAGTATACCCGGGGGTACTAGTTGAGTCCCGGGGTAATTTTAGACTAAACCGGGACCGTTCGGAGGCGTTTTGGTCTTTTAACATGAGAGGGTATGGAGACCTACGAAATTGAGAACTTTATACCAGCCGTATGATAGAGGGGTTAGGGTTAGAAAGCCCATGAAAACACACCATAGCCATTAGAGATGAGAGAGAAACCATTCTCAATGCAAAAGGAAGAATTGAGAAGGATTCAAAGGAGATTTTCACTATCAACTTGTCGGGGAAGAAGGATTGAAGGATGAAGATCATCAATCATCAACAACAACCACGAAATCAGACCCTACTGATCATAAGGCAAGTTGTTTATTGCAAAAATTATAAAGTTATAATACCCATGTGTAGGATTTTTGAATAGTCTTGTTTAAATCAATATATTGATAGGAGAATGATGATATTTATACATGTTAGGATAGGAATCGCATGTAGAATGATTTAACTTATGTAGAGGATTAATATTCAGATTGGAGTTAATGAATTTTTGGAATAAAATCTTGATTTTGAATGAAAATATGGGAAGAACACCATAACTAGGGTTTCAAGAAATTTTGGGTTTAATTCACTATTTCTTTAAAGGAATTGGAGTTTTGATGTATTTGACACGTTAGAAATTGTCCTAGTATATGTGAAAACATGTTAGGATCATTGGGTAGAAGTTTGGTGGACTATAATGGAGTTTGAAGATTTGTTAATGGAGGAAAAGCTTAACGAAGAAGACAAACTGCGTCTGTCCCTGTTCGATCGATCGATCGATCTCGAACTATCGATCGATCGACTATGTCGATCGATCGAACCCAGCCGTCGATCGATCGACGCCAGCTGTATTTCCCGAATTTTTCGTGTTTAAGTCTTAGTTGACTTTCGGGAATGAATGAGTATCCTAGGGTTTATAATATACTTATATGGGAGTGAGAATAAGACCAGTAGGTATATTGTTGAGGATAAGGCCATAGGGTGTAGGGCTTGGATTACGGACCGAAGAGAATAATCCGATTTGGTAGAGTATCGGGGACTTCGGAAATTGAGTTACGAGGCGAAGTAAAATTCAATTTAAGAAATAGACCAGTAGGGTAAGCAATAACTACCGAAATTATATGTAAGGGGTAACTAGGACCCTTAGAGTTGTGTGAATACTCAAATAAAGGCGACTAATGTGATAAATCGTAAAGCGAATATTGTACGGTAAATATATGAGATTAAAATATTACGTACATATATAATTAATAGCTCGGGCGTGTACCTACTGAATTATGTGATCTTTTAGGTCGAGGGATTTATACCTAAATTAATTATGTTAGGGTCGATGAGACATTCCGAACTAACATAAAGTATTATATGTTTGGGGTCGATGAGAAATGCCGAACCAAACCTTGAACTGGTGTCGCGATGAGAGAGTCCCGAACCAGAATATGTGTATATATATATTTTAAAAATAGTTGGGGTCGATGGATAATTCCGAACAAACTCTTACTTGGGGTCGATGAATCATTCTGAACCAAGAGTCCTTTACGTGTATAAGAAGGGAAAAATAGTAATGAATGATATTTAGTATATATTGTGTGTGAATTATATATACTTAATGATATTCTACTTCTGTGTATTAGTAGATTGATATATTATGTATTTAAAGATACATACTGAACTGGTAAGTTAAGTAGTGAAACTTAATTACAAAATGCACCTTTAGATAGAGAAAACCTATTTAGTAATTTAAGTAGCGAAACTTAATTACACAAGTGGGAAGTCAACAATTATGAGAATTGTAGTAACTTTAGTAGTGAAACTAAATGAGAAGCCTTGAAAAATAACCTAGATGAAATGTTACTTGGGAATTAATTAGCATACGCGAGATGTTAGTGAAACGGTTGTACTGTATGGGCGGTACTGGAACTTGAGCACATATAAGTTCAGTTGACTACTTTGGTTTCAGTTATCTTGGGAGGTATGGCTAGATAAACTAAGTGTAGAACGTTAGGTATGCACAAAAGATGAGAGGTGAGTAAACTCAAGAGAGTGTACGAGAACCTAACATGTGTAATCAATAACCACATTTTATATTGTGATAAACGCTTGTTAAATATTTTCAAAATGTTTTGAGTACTAACTCTTGTTATAAAATATTTTCAAAACCTTTTAGGTGTCCAGCCACAGGGACGCCATGTATGATGATTCCATTCCAGGGACTCGGAGCTGTAGCACAGTGGAAGCTTACAGGATTTTGACTAGACGATATCTCTCATTCAGATCTAGTACAGGATCTCACACTATTCTATGTATGGACTTGTGGTCCAGTATTAGTCTCAGATGTTAGTTTCAGATTAGTGGATTGTTCTTGTTCTATTGTTGCTTGGTAATTTTTAGCCGATGGTTTATTCGGGATTAATCTTTTTGTTTTGTACTTACACTTTGTTGTTTGGGTTATAGTACATGATTATTTTATTTCCGCATGGTTGGTTTATCTGTTTTAAGAAAGATAAAATTTGGCAACGGTCTAATTTTACTTAAGGGATAAGTAATAAAAAAGTTTTCGACAGTGATGCTAAGAATGAACCATTTGAGAAACCTGTTTTAATTTAATAAAGGCCTGATCACCCGATGTTTAATTAGGCGGGGTGTCACAACATCCTCATTGGACTGGTGATGAACGCGGTGAAATTACATCCATGTAGTGATTCATACCCATAGTCCACCGACTCAACATCACTATCACTTAGAGTGGCATTATAAGGAGTTTTGCTTTTTCCCTGTCTCTTAAGACCGCAGGACACTCATGGGCTTTGTTATTTTTCCCCTTACAATCATAGCATATCTCTGAATCATCATTCCTAGGTCACTCACCTCTAGCTCTCCATTGATTATTCTAAAAACACATTCTTACTTCCTTTGAATTTTTTTTTTTCTCAAAACTTTTATTTTCCATTTTACAAAGAATTTATTTTTTGACTTTGAAAAACTTTTTAAATTTTTTAGCAAACATGGAAATATCATCGAGATGAAATTCAGAATCGGAGTCAGAAATCTCGTCTTTTTTTTTTATTGAGCTTTTAAAGCGATTATTTTCCCCTTTTTCTTTTGGGTTTTGGGGAACATATGTATTTCATAAATTTGAAGATCAACTATGAAAACTTTTATCATAAGCATATCTAGAACTCCCAAAGAGTTAATAACCATGGTTTTCCCATTGAAACGGGATGGGAGAGGCCTCCGAATTTTCTTAACTACCTCTTTTTGAAAATTATTTCATGCAAATTAAAACTAATGTTCACAATATCAAACAAACGTGTAGAAAATTCATCAAACGTTTCAGATTCAACCATTATTAGAGTTTCAAATTGTGTGGTGAGATCTAGATCTTAGAGGCTATGAAAGCATTGGTACCCTTGTAAGTGAGTTGGAGGATATTCCAAGCTTCCTTAGACGTGGCACACGTCATGATACGACGAAATTTATTAGGAGTGAAAACCAAAAATGACATTTAATCACTGAGAGTTAAAGTTACACAGTTTATGATCAAATTCAATCCAATTTTTTATTATTTTAAGGCTAATGATATTTTCATTAGTCGCAGTAGGAGGTGTCCACCCGCTTCCAATAGCTAGCTAAAAGCACTTGTCCATCTATTTTAGAGAGGATCTCATTTGAGATTTCAAATACACATTATTTTATCCATAAAACAAAGGCATCCTATCTATATGTTCTCCATATAACCACCATGATTTATCTAAATAAATTGTAGAAACAAGCTCCGATACCAATTTGAAAAATAGAGGTTCTCCGATTAAATCTAGAAATCTAAGATTAGGTCACACATACACATGCCAAATTCTATTTTGTGCAAATTTTATCTTATTTAATTAGGTGCAAGATATTGAAACTAAGTAGAGATAAAAGTAAAAATAGAAACCAACAAGACAAGAGATAAGAGATAAGAGATAAGAGATAAGAGATAAGAGATAAGAAAAAATCACTTTCAAGCAAAATCAATATTTCATCACTTTCACAACTAGGTATTATAGAATGACAACTACACACTTACAAAAACTTAGACTCCACTAAGTGACACGATAATGTCTTTATGACTTATTATTACCACCAAGCGATGTAGTTCTAGAAATGCCCCATATCAAGACCCACTTAACTCGATGTCCACCGTTCACCTCAAGAAATTGTATTCTTAACTTCAATAATAGAGAATTAACTTCATGAGGATATAAACAAGGATTGTGCTCTTCGTGTTTTGATGAAGTGATCTTAAATCATCGAAGGAGTTTTGATTTGAAAAATAAAAGACTTTGATCATAAAAAAGTATTTAAAAGTCTTGATTTAAAATGCCAGTTTTCATCTTTATATAGAGGTAGAAAAAATCCAAGAGATATACATGAAAGATTGCATTTAAAATCAAGTAAAAAATAAATTTTCTCATACTCGTTCGAACAAGCTACATCTCATTTGAATAAAGTACCAAATCTTTTTTGAACATCCATCAAATGACTCTTCTAACTAAATTCCAGAGAAAGACAAAATTCACAAAAATTGATCTTGTTTAGATCAAGTTTGAAGTTGTTCTAATAATGTATGAACACTCACTCGAATGACATTCAATGTCGTTCTAACGAATTTGGAAAATAAAAAAAATTGAAACATATTCTATGTTATCAAACAATTTTAAAATACCTCAGAATGAAAAAATTACGGAGAAAAAATTCATATACAATCTCCGATAAATGTAATGACGATCCATTTTAGATTACAGTGTTTGATCACTAACAACTATTTACTTAAAGTCTTGAAATGTACATGATGGTTAAGTGGGGTGTAATGGAATAAGACAAATTTTAAAACATAATGAGCATCATAAATATTTCTTTTACAGATGTATTTCATTGAAGTTATGTAGCAGTCACGGGCATTTTTAGATTTCCAAAAACCTCTCCCACATACTTGTGGGTTAGGAACCTCATTAACAGTCTTCATGTAGAGATGACAATATTTAAGTAGTTAAGTGAGGGTCTTCCTAGGATCACATTGTAGGAAGAGGGCAAATGCACCACTATGAACCTGTTCCAAATAGTTTTATCTTAGTCTTTGGAACCAAGGGTGAGGGGGATAATGACATACCCCAAAGAATAGGTCCGCTCTTTGTTGCATTCAATCATAAGAGTGGTGACAAGTTTCATGTGATATACACTAAGGTCCATATCCTCAAACGCATATAAGAAGTTGATATTTGAAAATCTCCATGTGTCGATCATAATCTTTTTTATATCGGAATTCCCCATGATCACTTTGATCATGAAAGGGTTGCCATTAGGCAGGCAGACCCTTTTGAGGTCTACTTATGGAAATATGATCATTGTCATGTATTTTGGATATTTATGGGGGAGATAGACATGGTGAACATGAAATCATTCATACTGGATGCTTTTAAAGTGATCCTCTCTAGCTTTCATTAATAGACCACCCCCGGTGAAACCTCTATAGATAAAGTTATCATGTATTAGGGGCACATGATCTTTATTCTAGTTCTTATTGTCATATTGGCCTTTGCCTGCATCTTTTTCCACACATTTTTTGACGTATCCCCTCTTAATCACCCATTTAATTCATTCTTTCAATCTAAATCAATCTCTTGTGTTGAGACCATGATCTCTATGGAATCGAAAGTACGCTCACTTGTCTATTTAATTATTAATATTCCTTATGGATTTTGGATGGGGTAAGATATCATGAGTTCCATGACTATAAAGACCTCCTCTATGGTTATCGTGAGCATCATGAAGTGTTTGGCCTCTAGAAGCATCTTTTTTTTACCATGTATTGCTTCTTCTTAGCCTTAGACGCTTTTTAGCCCCCTGATGTCGGCAGAAGAAAATTTTCCTCTTTACCTGATGGGGAGAAGATATATTATTCCTAATGGAGATAACATCCTCAATATTCATATATTTTTGAAATCTTTTGAGAAGATCAATTATGGATTTTGGAGTCTTCTTTCTTAAACACTCATTCATTCCGAATCATAACACTCATTACCCTCGAACTTAGGCATTTTAGCCCCCTTAGTACTGTAATTGCTATAAATATGCTCATTAATTAGAAAACCTCCATTTTATATGCTAACATGTTATTCGAGGTATTATTGAGCTTTTATAGGTGTTATGGTGCTTAGTATGAAGCTTGAACGCGTTCCGATAAAGTTTCGTCGCGATTCGCACGTTTAGGGGTATTTCGGTAATTTCACACTTCAAGATTTTTGGCTGAAGTATTGGCACAAGTTGTATCTCTCAGGCCAAGCTTCGCGTGGCCACGAATGGTGCTCGAATCGGAGTTCGAACGAAGGAAACACGAACCTTTAATTGAAAAAGAATTATAAAAAAAAAATAACAATTTAATTAATTCCTTCCATGTCCCTTTTCTCTTTTATTAACAATTTCATAAATTCCCTCTATTTACCTAACTCATTTTTTTGCATCAAACTCATTTCAGATATGGCGATTTGGCCCTAGGCTCGAGTTTTTGCTCAGGTTTTGGGTTCGTCTCAAATTGAGGACTTTGATCCGAAATTGGAGCGTGATTTTTGACCACTTGCGCATATGGGTCTTGTGTGCCATTTTGAATTGGGCTTTGGTTTGGTGGTTGCCACCATTTTTGGAGATTTGAGGTTTTTGGACATGGAAGTGGGTATTACAGTACACATTTGCAGCTGGTCCATTTCAACAATTATGGAGCTCTCGGGTAATACTCATTTGTGGGTTTTGTTTGTGCAGCTCGATTTGGGTTGTTGGAAGAAGTGGGTTTGGGTCATTAATGGCAGCCCTTGGTTTTTGTTGGATAGATACAACAGTTTCTGCGATGTGGGGAGGGACTGGCAGAGCGGTCGACCGGCGGTCGACCGTGTTTTGGATTTTATGCTTGCAAGTTAGACGGTGTGCCCTCTCCATTTTCGCGGTCGACCAGCCTGAGGCCCCGGTCGACCGCTCCCCTGCTTTTGCTGCTATCCATTCCTTTACTTTTTTTTGTTTTTATTTTTCTGTTTTCTTCTATTGTATTAATAGTGACTTATCCCCTTTTTCTATTTCATTTTTTTTTTGTTTTCTTCTTTTTGTAACTTAGTATAAAAGGGAAGAATTATTTTATTAGTTCAATTAATTATTTATAGATAGATTTTCTTCTTGTTCTCTATTTGGGAGCTAGGGTTTGGAGAGATTTGTGGGTGTGGCATTTTCTCCCTCATAGGATTTATTCGTATAGTGGGTTTGCCGTTGTGTAAGAACACTATTCATTATCTCTTTCCTTTAATCCAAGTTTCCATTTCTTTATTTTATGCTTTGTGCCCTAGTTTTTCATGCTTTTGATTTATTTTTCTTGTCTAGTTAATTTGTAAAGTTAAATTAATTAGTTGCTTTAATTAATTAGGTGCTTCAATTTATGCTTTTAATTATGTGTAGCGGCTATTTTAGTTTAGGCTGTGTTGGATTGAACTCATCTAGGGTTGTTTGGTTGGTTTGATATGGTGATGGAGTTTTACTTGTTTATTTCGATTAGGTTATCCTAGTTATTACGCCTAGGAGATTTAATGGGGAATATCATGTATGCTCCGTATTTACGACCTTGCGTGCATAATTCCCGGGGTATTTGTTGACGCCAAAATCATATTAGATTTTATACCAATTAACTCGGGGTGAGGGATATCCGACGCAACCTATAGTTTTTTTATTCCTTTGTTAACAAAATTTAATTTACACTCGCCTAAAATAGTCTTTTCTCTTTATTATCTTTTTTTTTGTTAGCGAAATTATCTTTTACACTTTTATTTTAGAAGTGTTAAACCGATTAAATTCTAGCAACTCGTGTTTGTGGATTCGATACCCGGACTGGCCGCTATACTCCTTTAAACGAGTGTAGCGATATTTTAGGTTTTTGTATAGAGTTGGTGAGCCAAAAATAAAATGACTGGCGTGTACGTGACTCTCGCACCGCCACAAAATCCTGCATATCAAATGGCGCCGTTGCTCGGGACTTGTTGTTTTAGAATTTATTTGATTTAGTATTTCGTTATATTTTCTTTCTATTTTTATTTTTTGCTAATATTTTTTGTTTGACTTCTACATTTGAGCGCCAAGGAACGCTTGAATTTGTTTCACGCATATCTTTGTGGAATTTGCCATCTCGAGCCTCTGTTGGGGTAAGCATGTCTTATTCCAATTTTTCTGGTAATCCTAATGATAATTCTCAAAATTCCCATAAACCTATGACTTTTGGTCAATACTTACAGGCCCAAAAAATTGGAACATCAAAAATGACTTTGGGTGAGTATTACGAAAGTCAAAGTCTGGATTACGTAAATTTTGCGAATGATCATTTCGATTTTGGGTCACAAGATCCTTATGATAAGAATTTTAAAACAAGTTGCAATATCTTTCAAAATTCTTATAATAATGATTTTGATAGTCGTTCCACTGGTAATTGTCAAATTTCACATTTTCAAGAATCCGCGCCTCGACCTATGACATTCGGTGAGGGTTTGCGTATGCTTGAAAATGAGAAAATTGAAAACCATTATCGGGAAGAAAATCGTTGTTGGGAGCATGAGTTGGATTTATTATTTGAATCCGACGACGATTTTTCTTCCGAGACTTTTGAAGTCGAGGAATGTTTTGAACCAAATGAGGACTTTATGACTACTTTGGAACAAATCATTCTTGACTTGACCCATGGTATAGTAGAGAATGAAAATGAGGAAGAAATGGGCGTAGTATCCATTTGCAATGGACTCGTTTCTTCTTTGATTCTCAAACAAGAAAGTTTCATTGCAAAAGATCATATTTCCTTCGAAATTCAACCTTCAAGCGATGATAACTCATCTCTTGAGATTGAATTTCTTTCGTGCCCGTCTTTATTCTATAATATCACACCGACGCTAGTACTCGATGAATCGGTTCCAAACTTTATAATTTCAAACCTTTTCACTGATGAGGATTACTTGCTCGAGTCGCCTTCCTTGAAGGCATCTTTGCCCTCATGTGCGCCACCTCCCATTCCAATTTCAAAATATTTGGGAGATAATTCTATTTTTCTTGCCCCACATGTGTATTTGTCACCAGTTTTATCCAAATCCCCCATCCTCCTTCCAAATTTTTGAATTGGGGATGGCTCATGTCTTCCACCTTACACATGCCTTCCGTTATTTGAACGGAATTCCTATTTTCCAGAAGGTATGCTTGAGAGTGAGGGTACACCAGTTATCCTCCAAAGTCAAATCCCTTTTTGAGTGGATCCTCAACTATTTAGACTTCTAGTGTATAGTTTGTGAGAAGCCTAAATATTATATTGTATATAGTTAGCTTTTTATTCTTTCTTTCTTTTTAATTTTTCTTTCCTTTTTAATTTAGTTTTGAGAGTGCGCTTGCGTTCAAATACTGAAGTTATTTAATTAAATTCAGTTTTCCCAATTTAAATCCTAAAAATGCAACTAGGTGTGATTGAAGAAGATGAAATCATGCAAGAACATTCAAACACACACAAGTTAGGAAAAATCCACCAAAGGGGCAAAACCTTTTATTTTTCACTATAATTTTGTAAGAAACGGTTACATGAATTATAATGAAAAATACTGTGACACAGAAATACCTGCAGTCATCGGCTTTGTAGTCGGCGGTTGGAATCTCCCTTGGGAACTCCAGGTGAGCAGGAATGAAGAAGGAAGACGGCTTCTCCATAAAGTTTGAACAAACACAAGGTTGTGTTCTTTGGGTTGCAAAGGATTCAAAAAGGTTTGGCAATGGTATGTGAATCAAAACATGAGTCTTGAGACTCAAAAAGAAGAAGACTTGAGGAGATAGAACTCTTAGAAACGTCTTCGTAAGTCTTGAAAAATAACTCCCCCGAAGTTGGCTTTTATAGGAAACCAAATAAGAGTTTTAAAATTCTGAAACTCTTCCAGCGTACAGGTACCCCGAATCGGTTCGGGTGTACCGCGAACTGGTTCTCCCCCTGAATCGGTTCAGCCCTCGGTTCGAGTAAAATCACTAGGTTGGGTCTTGAAAAACTTCAGCATTCTTCTAAGTCTTTTTCTTGGACTTTTCTCCATTTTTAACGGGCCATAACTTCTTCACCGTAGCTCGGATTGAGGTGACGTTTCTTCCAGTATCTTCGTGGTGGTGGGCTCTTCAAATTTCTGATTGACCAGTACTCTGAACGGTGACTGTAAAATTACCAAAATTCCCTTGAACTTCCATATATTGCCTTCTTTCACTGTTTTGACTTTTCTTGCGTACCACTAGCATACTGTCCCTAAAATCATGGAACATGAAGTCGTTGAGGCAGATGTGGGATACATGATGGAGACGTTGAATGCTTGATTCCCAAAATTCAGATTGAGGCCGTCGTGTGAGATCGTGAAGAGACGTGCCTTTTGTAGTGGCGTACGACATACATATATGTAAGATAACGGACATGACAAAAATGTCTTTACAAATCTCCCCCTATGTCTATGCCTGTACATACATAAAAATTCTGAATTATCAAAATAGTAAATTGACAATACAAATCTACCCTCCCATGATCCCAAAACTCGAACGGTACAAATTAATAAGACTTCATCGTTTGTTCTTAAAAAATCTCAAATCTTTTCTCATGAGGGTGTGCAACATAATATCATCAATGAAGTACCTACACACATGAGATAAAGCAAATACCAAGTGACGTATCTAGTTTGAAATGAGATAATCATACATACCAATATATGATAAGCATAAGTCAAATCTCAAAAACTCAAAACTCGCCCATAATATGATAATTCTTTCTCCCCCTTTTTATGATGTCCCCAAATAGACAAATGAGAAGAATAAATCAAACAAGCAAAGTCAGGGTGTCACAAGGAATAACAAAAAACTGTTTTTCGAATTTTTCAAAATTTTTCACACAAAAACTTACCATGAACGAACATAAAACAACCAAGTCAATGAAAGCGTAAATGAAAGTGTGTGAACAAATTCGATAGGAAAATCAATGCATGCAAACATGACATATGTGCACGATAAATATCGGATACTCCTACCGAATGAACTCAAAATCTTCCTTAGGTGTAAAAATATGGAAATATAAGATAATGACTCAATCAAATCAAATCAACACATAAAATCTCAAAGTGATTTTCACACCAATAACGTCCAAAATGATTAAATGCCTTTTCAGGACTTTCAAGGAAGTGCAAACCCATTTAAATTCTCCAACCAAACTCCCTCAAATTTATATTTTGAATAGAGGTGATCTAAATTCTCAAACTTTGGAGAATTTATGGTGAAACCTAATGGACCATATTTGGCATGAATTGCTTCTCATTGCCTTTAAAAAAATTCGGGCTCTTTTAACCTCTTTGGACCTCGGATAATAAAATTCCTCAATTTTAGGTCCTTTTTAACGGTGGCTTAGAAATCGCAAAGGCAAAATGAACCTTTCATAGCCCTTCCCCGTTTTCAAATAAACACACAGTCTGACCAAATGGTTTTTACATTCATTCCAATCTTGTCAAGTTTTATCGCATATGGTACATTGTATAGACAGAATTGAGATGGAAACACTCAAGCCAATATGTGATAGATAAGTAAAATAATCAAATAAAGCCTTGCATGTGTGCAATAAAGGAGATAGGAGTCAAACATGTAGAAAGATATCACTAATAACATCTCAAAGACTCCAAACAATGTAAAGCACATGGATGAAATGATGTAGCGTCTCAGATCTCTATCAAACAGTCACGTGGAATAAATGGAATGAATTTTGTGACTCGGCAATCTTAAATTCTCATCCATAAAAGGTGCAAATAAAATACAAAAATCTTTTTGTTCTTTTTCAAAAGATTTTATAAAAAGAAAATCTTTTTGGATTTTTTCAAAAGGTATAAAAAGCAAAATTTTTTTGGATTTTTCAAAAAATATAAAAAGCCAAAATAATAATACAAACTAATAGTACATGCTAGAAATAGGAAAAATGGACTACATTTAAAACACCCTATGCTAGAAAACATGCCAAGACCTCAACCGGGAGAAGCGGGGTAGTTTTCCAAATATGGTGACATCTTTTGAACCAACTCCACAAGATCATGTGTAATCCTGATAAAAAACCTCACTTGCTCGCGAATATATGCAAAATCAATATCATTACGAGCAAGAAAAGTATCATGAGTGGGTGCATGTCCAGGAATTTGTGAAGTGGCATGATATGGCACAAAACCCAACTTAGAACAAAACTTCCTAAGGTGTCCTCGCTTCTTGCAGTGGGAGCAAACATAAACCGGTCTAGGAATTAATTTATCAAGAATTTTGGGATGAGCTTTCCTAGATGGGCACCCATGAGACTCAATCACCAAAGTGCATATAGGCTCGGGAGCATTAGAAGTAGTGGATGCACCATCATGACCTTTTCCAACATTCTCACCATTATTCAAACGGGGATAGGTAACCATCTTATCAACCTTCTCAGATGCGTTATTTATTGAGACTTGGACCTCCCGTGCTTGTTTTAGATCATCCTCGAGATGTGATACACGTGTCGTTAGACTAGACACCGTGTTGGTCAAGTCGCATTTTTTCCTTTTTAGCTCATCATTCTCTTCCTTCAACTCACCAATACGAAGACCTAGGATTCTATTTGACCTTTTTGTTTCCATGGTCATGATAAACAACTTTCTAAAAGCTTTTTGGATCACACTTTCATCACCCTTCTCATCCTCACTATCTCTTAGGGTAGCGGGCATGGCAACTTTCTTGCCCTCTCTCCTAAGTCTAGTGGGACACTCACATTTCTTGTGCCCTGCCCCATCGCACTCAAAACATCTTATCATATCAAGGTTTTCCTTTCTCTCTTTTTCTTTCTCACAACAATTATTTCTTTTTCCAAACAGTCTTAAATCTTTCTTTAAAGAGGTGATCCTATGAACCAAAGCTTTGTTACGCTTTTTGGTTTCAAATGACTCATAATATAACTTAGCGTAGGTGCACTGAAGATCACACTCGCTCTCACTTGTATCATCCTCCCCCTCACTCACATCGCTCTCACTGTCGAGGTGTCCCTGTGAGGCAGCATCCTCATCGTTGTGAAGAGAACTAGAGGTGATCACATGACTTGCCATGAATTCAGTGAGGTTATTCTCATGCGGTGACTCATCTCCAGAATCCACCGACTCGACCTCACTGTTGTCACTAAGGGTAGCATTCAGGAAAGCTTTGCCCTTTTCTCTGTTCAGCTAAGTAGCACAGTCAAAAGCTCTATGACCCCTACCGTCGCACTCATAGCATCTCTCACTTTCTTTCTTAGGAGGATCTTTAAAATCTTTTTCATTTTTCTTTTCAAACTTATTTTTCTCAAAATTCTTTTTATCTTTGAAATTTCCATTTTTCTTAATTTTGATAATTTTCTTGAAATTTTTAGGAAAAAGGACCAAATCATCTAAGTCAAAGTCACACTAAGAATTTGACGTATCTATCTCTCTTTTTCGAGGTGAGTCAACTCTCTTTCTTGCCGACCCCTCACTCTTTCTCTCCTGGGCTTTAAGTGCAATTCCCTTATCTTTAGACTTGACAGATTTAGGAAACATATCAATTTCATAGGTTTGCACGTCTCCTACAAGTTCCTCCAATTTTAGCATATTTAAATTTCCTATATAATTTAGCACAGTGACTTTAGGGATAAAACGCTTAGGCAGTGATCTAAGAATCTTTTTAATAACTCTAGCATTAGGAATATGTTCACCAAGATTAAAGCTAGTATTAACAATATCAGACAACCTAGCATAAAATTCATCAAAACATTCAATCTCAAGCATGGTGATGGTTTCAAATTGAGTTATTAGATTTTGCAGTTTAGACTCTTTCACAGCATTAGTTCCTTCATGGGTAAGTTGCAAAACATCCCATGCCTCTTTTGACGTGGTGCTGGTCATTATCTGTTTGAACTCGCCAGGAGTGACGGATACAGAAATAGCACTTAACCCCTTAGAATTAAAAGATGACCATTTAATTTCTTCTTCAATCCATTCAGTGGAAGATTTTAAATTAGTCAAGTTTTCAATAGTGACGGAGGGAGGTGTCCACCCTTGTTCAACCAAAAACCAAACACGTTCATCAATGGCTTTTAATGCAGATTTCATGCAGGCTTTCCAGTAAGCATAGTTTGTCCCGTCAAAAACTGGCATTTTATTATATAACTTCTCCATTGAACACGCTCTTTTTCAAACAAAAATTAATTTTTTCAGAAAATTGATATCTTAAAAAAATTTGCGGAAAATTACACGGTAAAGTTGTGTAATTGGCTCTGATACCAATTTGAGAGTGCGCTCGCGTTCAAATACGAAAGTTATTTAATTAAATTTAGTTTTCCCAAATTAAATCCTAAACATGCAACTAGGTGTGATTGAAGAAGATGAAATCATGAAAGAACATTCAAACACACACAAGTTAGGAAAAATCCCCCAAAGTGGCAAAACCTTTTATTTTTCACTATAATTTTGTAAGAAACGGTTACACAAATTACAATGAAAAATACAGTGACACAAAAATACCCATGGGCGTCGGTTCTGTAGTCGGCAGCTAGAATCTCCTTTGAGAACTCCAGGTGAGCAGCAATGAAGAAGGAAGACGGCTTCTCCACAAATTTTGAACAAACACAAGGTTGTGTTCTTTGGGTTTGCAAAGGATTCATAAAGGTTTGGAAATGGTATATGAATCAAAACATGAGTCTTGGGACTCAAAAAGATGAAGACTTGAGGAGATAGAACTCTCAGAAACATCTTTGCAAGTATTGAAAAAATAACTCCCCCAAAGTTGGCTTTTATAGGAAACCAAATCACTACACCAAATCCTGCGAATGGTCACGCCAAGTGGGTCACAGCCCAAGTCCGCGACCAGCTGGTCGCGGACATAGGCCATGACCCACTCAATATTTGGCGTGACCAATTTTATTACCACATTAAATTATCCATGCTCTAGAAATGGTCACGGACTAAATCCCTGACCATAGAGAGTCACGGCCTGAGTCCCTGACTAGGTTGTGACCAGTTTGGCGCCAAAATTCCCTCCAAACTGGTCGCGGGTCGGTCACGGCCCAAGTCCGTGACCAAGTCGTGACCAGTTTGGCGCCAAAATTCCCTCTAAAATGGTCGCGGATGGGTAACGGACTTGGGCCATGACTAATGGAGCGACGAAATAGAAGACACACACATTAAGGGTCACGGCTATGGGCCGTGACCATTTGTGGGCCTGGGTCACGGCTATGGGCCGTGACCATACATCATTCAAAAACCAAGGCTGTTGGAAAAGGGTCACGCATTATGGGTCACGGCCCTAAGCCGTGACCAGATCGAAATCCCCATTGTCCTGCAAGCAAGTGATGGGTCGCGCACATGGGTCATGGCTGTTGGCCGTGACCAGTTTGGAATCGCCATTGTAAAAGTCAGTAATGGGTCACGGCTCTTGGCCGTGACCAGGTCAAAATCGCCAGAATTCATGCTCATTAATGGGTTGCGCACATCGGGTTAGGGCTCTAGGCCGTGACCATAGTCTGGTCTTAAAAAGAAATATTCCCAGCTTCTCATTTATTACGTCCGACTTCGTTCTTGTTAGGGTTTTTGCGATTTTGAGCTCCTGCGATTTCGGTTGGATTTCAGTTGGATTTGCATTTGGATTTTAGTTGGATTTGCATTTGGCTAATCGATTTCAGTTGGTATGTATTGATTCATTTGGATTTCGTGATTTCTAACTAAAGCCCTAATTTTTGTGTATGTATGTGTAGATTTATGTTTGTATGTGTGTATGTGTGTGTATGTATAGATTGTATGTATGTGTATGTATAGATTTATGTCAAAAAAAATATTAGGGTTTAGTAAACCATAAATAGTATGTGTGTGTATGTATAGATTATGTCAATAAACCCTAGCTTGTATGTGTGTGTATGTACAGATTATGTCAATAAACCCTAGATTGTATATGTGTGTATTTTTTTTAATCAAAATATGCCTGTGTTGTTTTTTTTTTGAGAAAATATAATTAAATGATTTTTTTGACATACGAGTCGCAAACATGTGTACACATTACTATAGTGAGATATTGTTGGCTTGGTTGTTGGATACTATGTTGAATTTATTGAATTGATACTAGTGTCGATAAATGTATATGTTATTAAATTTGTTGGGTGTGCTCTTGATTTGCCTATGAAAAAGTATATCACATATGCTTGTCTTGTTTTATGTGTATATGTATATGTATGTTTAAACTCTCATAACTTTCAAACCTAAACCTTAATAGCAGGACTCGTATTCATGCCCTCGTATACTTTTCTCTGGAAAAATGAGGCACGGTGATAAATACTGTCAACAAGAGTGGGAGAGGTTGCAATTAGACCGCACACATAACTCTTTTATTAGCGTGCGTCATATAGAGGGTACTCCTATTTATAGGTACGGAAATAAAAAGATCGAACAATTTAACTACCTTATAAATCATGGATTTGATATCCAGCAAGATTACTTGTTCGATCGTATTCTATTTTCTCTACCAGAAAACTGGGATGACGTTATATAAAATATATTTCACACACATAATCCCGATATAGCCCTGACCTTGGTTACGTTGTTGGAGAAGGCAGAAAAAAAAATCCACCCGTTATGGATACAACTGCGTACAGAGAGCATTGACATAGACTGTGATGTCTCGCGCCACATGAACGTAAAATTGAATCTTGCCAACAAAATGAGAAATAGGGGATTCCGAGTTCATGTCATTGACATCTACACATCAATCATAGATACCCTTCCTTCTAGTTGGCCACGTGCAAAAATTCATAGGTTCTTAAAAACTAATACCGAATGGATGGAGATCAGACACATTGAACTTATTCTAAAGTCTTACTTTGAAAAGGTATCTATCTATCTATATATATAAAACTAATTAATCTTGATTAATTAGTTATAATTTCATATTACTATAATTATTTAGTCACTTATATTTTTTAATTTTTGTAGATAATGTCGAAAGGAAACAACCCTAGGGTACCAAGTGCCGATGTGACACCACAACGAGGTTCACTATCTCTTGCAGAACCCAGATTCTCAACACCAATGTCTGAGCAATTCACAACTCCACCAATGGTTCACTCCTCACCAAGTCCAACCCCAAGTGCTCTTACGCCCCAATCCAGCACTCCCGTTGCTTTAACGCCCCAATCCAACACTCATGATGCCTCCCGCTCAAATGAAAAGAAGCCTATTGGCTTCTCCCTTCTCGGGAATAACCCGACGGGTGATAGGAATGACGTGCTGAAATTTAAAGCCCGGTGTTTGTCGCTGGGAAAAATGAACGTGGGAGTCAGTGGACCAGACAATTGGAACCTTGTTGATCAAGCTGTCAAAGATGACATATATGACCAACTTTGTAAGCATTTCTCATTTCCTGACAGTTCCACGAATAAGGTTCTATCTCGAGTTGCTGAAGGATTGAGGACATACAGGAGAAACCTTTGGAAGAAACATTTCCCAAAAGAGGCAGCGAGCTCCGATATTTTGACTTTGAAAGAGAAAGTGCCTCCCAATGTTGAAATGCCGGTGGATCAGTGGAATAAGTTTTTGGAGAATGAGACGAAGGAAAAAAAGTTGGTCCAGAGGGAGCAAAACAAAAAAAATAGGGCACAAAAAATTGATATCCATAGGCTGGGATCCAAATCATATGAGGATTTGAAGAATGAATGGGAGAGTAGGACAAAAGATGGTCCAGATGCCGGTAAAGACCCAAATCGGTCCAACTTATTCCTTCATACTCGACGAAACAAAGATAATAAATTCCCGCTGCACTTGGCTAAGACACTGGAATCAATAGAGGCCATCAGCAGTCAATCACATTCGAGCCCTACTGATGACTTTGACCTTGAAAATGATGCCCTGACTAAGACCTTTGGAAAGGACAAAAGGGGGAGGACGAGAGGTGTTGGCTCACATATGCCAAAAACAAAACTTCAACACATTGCACCTCTTGTGGACGAGCTTTCTTCGGTCAAGAATAGTATCTCATCCCAAAAGGAGCACCAGTTGAAGACCGATGGGGATGTCCATGAGATTAAAAATTCCCTGGGATTATTGACTAATCAAATTGGGAAACTTGTGAATCTTATTGAAAGTTATAGGCCCCCAATACCTCCTCAAGGTTTCACACATCCTTCCCCTCCAACATTCCCCTCTCAAATGCCTCATCCTCCAACATTCCCCTCCCCTGCAACTCCGCCAATCACGGGGCTCGGATCATTGTCAAACACTCACAGTGACTATGGCGAAGAGTACTATATCAAGGACATGAGCAATTCGAGGTTTGTTGGCGTGTGCATACTCATCTCCAGGGTTCCTAGAACTCTAGTACATCACCGACCTTTGGATAAGGGTGAGGCTAAAATAATGGTCGATGAAATATACAACGGCTGCGGAGATGCATCTGTGTACGTTAACAGTGGGGATGGGATGGAATTGAGGAATTATGCAAAATATTTTATTACTTGGCCACTTTATCTGTTGGCCAAGATTTAATAATATTTTTTTTCATTTCAGTTGTAATATTTTTTTTTTGTTTTAGTTGTAAGAATATTGTTTTTGCTTCAGTTGGAATGATATTTTTTTTGTTTCAGTTGTAAGAATATTGGTTTTGTTTCGTTTGGAATGATATTTTTTTTGTTTCAGTCGTAAGAATATTCTTTCTGTTTCAGTTGTAATAATATTTTTTAACCTATTACCACAGGACTGAAATTTGAAGATTATTACATGGATTTCCCACAATACAAAGAGTGGATGGGAGAGACTAATCGGATATCAATTAATCATGTAAAGGGCATTTATGAATTTGTTAAATATGCTTCCAAAAATCTTAAAAGTGAGAAGATTCCGTGTCCGTGCACTCATTGTATTAACGAAAAATATAAGTCATTGGAAGTTGTTGAGTTGCATTTACTAAAGTGGGGAATCTGTCAAGACTATATAATATGGACATACTATGGTGAAAAAGTTGTACCTTATGTTACAGAAGAATTACCGGGAGCCGACCGTGTAACGGAACCTCAAGGAGTAGAAGTGGTACATGATTCACCAACATATCGTCCATTGACCAACTTAATTGATGATGCTTACGGACTCCACAACCAACAAAACCGCCAACCTATGGATACAAATAATGCGCATTATGACCAAGTAAATGAACAAATTGATGCTGAACTACTAGGAGATCGGGAATACATACGGTTGATAGTCGATGCGGCTAGACCGTTGTATAAAGATTGCGATGAAGATCACTCGGTATTATATGCAATGATTGGTTTGCATAATTTGAAGAGTCAATTTGGTTTGTTTGGAAACAGCGTAACCGGAATTCTTAAGTGGTTTAAAGAAATTCTCCCAAAAGAGAACATGTTACCAGACAATTATCCTACCATGAAGAAGAGTTTGAAGGGTTTAGGTTTGAAATACAAATCTATTCATGCTTGAAAGTATGATTGTATATTGTACCGGAATGAGCACGAAGATAAGGATGAATGTCCTGTATGCAGTGAGCCTAGATATATGGTTTGTGAGAATGGAAATGACAAACATGCAAAAAATCGCAAGTGCTCGCAAGTCCCACAAAAGGTTTTGAAGTATTTTCCACTTGGGCCACGGTTAAAACATTTTTTTACTGTACCGTGGATAGCAGAGGCCATGACATGGCATGCTCGATGCGAGGTGGGTGGGAATTTGATGCGTCATCCGGTTGATTCACTCATCTGGAAAATTTCAAATGCACAACACCATGAATTTTCAAAGGAACCGCGCAACGTTCGTCTTGCAATCTCAACCGATGGGTTTAACCCTTTCGGTAATTTAAGTACTAGTCAGAGTTATTGGCCAGTTGTTATGGCGCCTTTAAGTCTTCCTCCGACGTTATGCATGAGAAAGGAGTTCACATTGTTATCTCTATTGATACCCGGACCGAAGGCTCCCAGGGATGATATTGATATATTCTTAGCACCATTAATCGAAGAACTTAAAGAGTTGTGGGATAAAGGCGTGACGGCGTTCGATTCTCATAAGGGTGAAGAGTTCACACTTAAAGCAATGGTGATGTGGACGATCCACGATCTTCCTTCTTATGGGACCTTGTCCGGTTGTAATGTTCATGGTTATTATGGATGTCCCATATGTGGGGAGGAAACTGAATCCTGTTGGTTAAAACATAGTGGTAAGTTGAGTTACACGGGTCATCGTAGATTTCTGCCGACCAGTCACCCTTTTAGGAACGACAAGTCTAACTTTTTGCTTGTCGATCACGAGTGAAGAACGGAACCTATTTGACTTTCTGGTCAGCAAATTGAGGAGAAGGCGGTGGATGCGACTGCGGGGAATAGGTATGTAGGCAAACACCCCCAGTTTGTAAACCTGAAGCGTAAAGCTAGGGAGGATCCGAACGACCCTAGTAAAGCGAAGCCATGGTCCAGGCGATCAATATTTTTTGATTTGCCGTATTAGAAAGATCATCGTGTAAGGCATATAATTGATGTGATGCACATAGAGAAGAATGTTGCAGAACATTTGATAGGAACATGTCTGGGTGGATCTCATTCCAAAGATGGAGAGCGTACCCGTCGAGATCTACAGGATATGAAAATAAAGAAGAGACTGTGGTTAAAAAATTATCCAACGACATGAAGAATTTCTATCCCCCCGACTGCTTTCACTTTGACTACTAGTGAGAAGAAGATCCTCTTAGACACGTTGTTCAACTTGAAGACTCCAATCGGTTATTCTGGTAATTTACGCAGGGTAGTAAACTACCAAGCAAATGACTTGAAACAGTGAAAGTCTCACGACTGGCACGTAATCATCCAATTAATCCCGTTGTTATTTCGGCATTGCTTCTCTGAACACAAAGCTCTCCGTCGGGCAATTATGGAAATCAGTTTGTGTTTTACCCTACTTTGTGGAAAAGTGGTAAACATAAGACACATTAAAGCTGTGAAATCAAATTTAGCCGAGGCAGTTTGTGTGTTAGAGAAATATTTTCCTCCGTCATTCTTCGATATCAGTATCCACCTGCTTGTGCATTTATGCGATGAAGCTTTATTATGTGGTCCCATGAGGTATCGTTGGATGAATCCTTTTGAGCGCTTGATGAAAACCTTCAAAGATTATGTAAAGAATACACGGTATATTGGAGGGTCAATTGCTGAAGAATACGTAACGGTGGAATCATCGCTATACGCTAGGGAACATATGCCAGAACAAGAGGTGAGGAGGTTTAATCCTCATGGAGAACCAGTGATAGAGGAACCTGACGAGTTTGAGGACGAATTATCGCTGGGGAACCCTAAAGAGGTGAAACTCACAGACCTATAATACGAGCAAGCAACTCGTCATGTCTTCGAATCGCAAGATGAAGTCCAAGACTGGAGAGAGTGAGTATCTAGTGAATTCTTCTTATTTGATTATATGTATTTTTTATTTTATGATCTAAACTCTATAATTTTTCGGTAGGAAGTACGAGAACGAAATTATCCAAAATCAAAGGAGAAATTGGATGACAATTGACTTTAGGGCATGGGTGTCAAAAGAGGTACTTTTCACATCTTATGTGTGCGGTTATTTATTCATGTGTGGTAAAAACATGCCTTAATACAAATTCATTAATAAATGCAGCTTCTAAAAAGAGGTGATGTCTCTTCCAGACTTGCACGCCTAGCAAAAGGTCCTAGTTTTCGTGCAAAAGAGTTTAAGAAATTCCTCACCAACGGTTTTGATTTCATTTCATATTCATATGAGGAAAAGCTTTTGACGCAAAACAGTGGAATATCAATTTCTGCCTTGACCACCTGTATCGCTAGCAAAAGTGATAAAAATCCAAAGATTACGGTGCTAACCTATTATGGGATAATTCAACAAATCCTAACACTTGATTACTTGGATTTCACAGAAACCGTATTCTATTGTGATTGGGTAAAGGTGGAGGATACAATGAATGCTTGCAAAGTTGATCCCGACTCCAAACTTATTATGGTAGATTTATCAAAGCTGAAGACTAAAGACCGCATAATCGACGAGCCTTTTATTTGTGCCTTTCAGAATGTAAAGAAGGTATTCTACTCGAAGTGCATAAACGATGGCAATTGGTCTATTGTTGTGCATGCACCAAAGGGTATGACTACTGAAGTAAACGCATTAAAGGCTCCAAAAGAGTTCCAGTCAGCTCTTGATGACAACCCTAATTTGAAGGATCTTTTAGTTGATTTAGAGGAAGATTGAGAATCAAAATATTATTTTATCCTCATCAATCTTATTTGTATCATATTATGATATTGACATTGTATTAGCACTTTACATTAATTTACAAATTTCATCTACTTTTAAGTGTAATGTCCCGCTATTGAACATAACTGTTTGCAAAATATTTTTTGGTTCTACCATTTTTTTAATTGAACATAACTGTTTGCAAAAAATTCATTATTTTTTCACTGTCATAGGATACATTGATGTTGGGGTCGAACTACTATCAAACATAATCTGAAATTGCATCGCTGCTGGCATAGAGAAGGTTCTGATTGGCGTTGGGTGTAACAAAATATCTAGGTAATGGATAGACCTATGATGAACTTTATTTTAAGGTTAAATATGCATTGATTCAATTTTTTAATTATTTTGGGTTTGGAGAACTTTTGAACAAAGAATAGTTAGGGTGAACACTTGAAAAAGAAGTCATTATCCAACGGATTGCAACTTTCTAGGATTAAGGCGCTCCCGGTTTGATTGTACGACGTAAATTTGCAAAAAATTAGACTTAAGCATAAAAACATGCCATCGAATGGTGAAAACGTAAAATAGCCACAAAACAGTCCCATAAGAGTCACGAACACCTCGCACGGGACCAATGTAAATCGCATGAACTGACCGTGTAGTCACGGCGCTCCCGGTTTGAGTGTATGACGTAAATTTGCAAAAAAATAAACTTAAGCGTAAAAACATGCCATCGAAGGGTGAAAACGTAAAACAGCCTTAAAACGTTCCCGTAAGAGTCATGAACCCCTCGCACGGGACTAATGTGACTCGTAGGAACCGACCGCGTAGTCACGGGGCTCCCGGTTTGAGTGTATGACGTAAATTTGTAAAAAGTTAGACTTAAGCATAAAAACATGCCATCGAAGGGTGAAAACATAAAATAGCCATAAAACGGTCTGGTAAGAGTCATGAACACCTCGCACGGGACTAATGTAACTCATAGAAACCGACCGCGTAGTCACGGGGCTCCCGGTTATAGTGTACGACGTAAATTTGCAAAAAAAATAGACTTGAGCATAAAAACATGCCATCGAAGGGTGAAAACGTACAACAAGCACAAAATGGTCCCGTAAGAGTCACGAACACCTCGCACGGGATCAATGTGACTCGTAGGAACCGACCGCGTAGTAACGGGGCTTCCGGGTTGAGTGTACGACGTAAATTAGCAAAAAGTTAGACTTGCATGCCATCGAAGGGTGAAAACATAAAACAACCATAAAACAGTCCCGTAAGAGTCACGAACACCTCGCACGGGACCAATGT
The DNA here is from genome assembly GCA_949130495.1 of Sambucus nigra. Lineage (NCBI taxonomy): Eukaryota > Viridiplantae > Streptophyta > Magnoliopsida > Dipsacales > Adoxaceae > Sambucus > Sambucus nigra. Next base: position 555,421 of record CASBWL010000486.1, read on the forward strand.
AACTCGTAGGAAACGACCGCGTAGTCACGGCGCTCCCGATTGGAGTGTATGACATTAATTTGCAAAAAATTAGACTAAAGAATAAAAGAATGCCTTAGAAGGGTGAAAATGTAAAAAAGCCACAAAACGGTACCGTAAGAGTCACGAACACCTCGCACGGGACCAATGTTGATAGTAGGAACCAAACGCGTAGTCACAAGGATTCCGGTTTGAGTATACGGCGTAAATTTGCAAAAAGTTAGACTTGAGAATAAAAAAGATGCCATCGAAGGGTGAAAACATAAAACACCCACAAAACAGTCCCGCAAGAGTCACGAACATCTCGCACGGGACCAATGTAAGTCGTAGGAACCAACCGTGTAGTCACGGCGCTCCCGGCTTGTGTGTGTGCGTGTGTGCATGTTTGTGTGTGTGCGCATGTGAGTGGGAAAGGGGGGAGGGGCTGGGCAGGGGGCGCGTGTGAGCGTGTGTGCATATTTGTGTGTGTGCGCGTGTGCGAGTGGGGAAGGGGGGAGGGGACGGGCAGGGGGCACGCGTGTGTGTGTGCGTGTGTGTGTGTGTGTGTGTGTGTGAGTGGGGAAGGGGGGAGGGGACAGGGCATGTATGCATATATGCAATCTGCATATATGCATATGCATATATGTAGTGAGAGTGTGCATGTGTGCGTGCGTGTGTTTGTGTGCGCGTGTGAGTGTGTTCATATTGGTGATAAAATCCAAAATAAAATAGAGAATATACCTGATCTAGGGTGAATCCAAGAGTGGGATCTACAAAACAAACCTCCTGACACTCATATTCGGTCATCTGATCCGTTACGGTTACCTCTAGTTCCGGTATCACGTAGGACTTTAAATAATTGTCACCTGAAAGAGAAATAACATATCTGCATATATAATTATTAATATGAAACTAAATGAGAGATTTAGGAATAAAACATACCACAGTGATAAATCATACTTGCTGAAACAAAAGATTCAACAAAAATATATTAAAACAAATTCGTGAGGTATACCTCATTTTTGGCAGCAACGTTAAACCCCCAATCCAAAAACTTAACAGATATGCCAGTGTATACATGTTTGTGTGTGTGTTTTTTGTGCGCGTGTGTGCGTGTGTGAGTGGGAAAGGGGGGAGGGGGCGGGGCAGGGCAGTGTTTCATATATATGCAGTTGCATCTGCATATATATGCAACTGCTGCATATATATGCAGGTGTGCGTGTGTGAGTGGGAAAGGGGGGAGGGGACGGGGCAGGGGGCGGGGCGGGGGAGTGTTGCATATATATGCAGGCATATATATGCAACTGCTGCATATATATGCAGTGCATATATATGCAACATATGAATATATATGCAGATGTCGCTTACAATTGACTTTTGATGAAGGTTTGCCTGCATATAGAACGCAAGTTCGCGTGCTAGGTCATCATTCACGTCCACCTCTTGCTCTTGGTCAATGTTAACAGATAGGTTGTGTATCCAATCCACGTTTTCAGTAGACCATCCTTGTTGTATAGATCTAATAAATATTTATAATGTGCCTACCTTTATTCAAACTGTCCAAAACTTCACCCTTGTTGTGACAAAGAAATCCACATTGACGGGGGGCTTTATCCTCCACATTTGCCTCCATGGGTACATAGTATCCCTCCTACCAATAAGCACCGAGGGTACGCTTATTTAAAGTAATGAAAAGTAATCATTTGTCAATGAATCGAAATACCTGGAAAATAAAACCAAAAAATCATGTCAAGTTTGCAATGGGTTTGAAATCCTAAATGTTTTCGAGACTATCCAATATCCTAACCATCTGCAATAATTAAGGCTCTAAATCAATCAACCGTCCATAGCCGCGGGTGAAAACTCGAAAACTCGAAACAGCCCCCGAACGGCCCCGTGGGTGGCACCAACACCTCCCACGTTACCAACGTAACTCGTAGGAACTGACCCCGCAGCCGCGGGTCTCCCGGTTTGAGAGTACGACGGTAATTTGCTTATTTCTAGACTTAGGCTTAAAAACATGACGTTAGAGGGTGAAAACTAGAAACATCCCCCGAACGGCCACATGGGTGGCACCAACACCTCCCACGGGACCAACGTAACTCGTAGGAACTGACCCCGCAGCCGCAGGACTACCGGTTTGAGAGTACGACGGTAATTTCCTTATTTCTAGACTTAGGCTTTAAAACATGACGTTAGAGGGTGAAAACTCGAAACAGCCCCCGAACGGCCCGTGGGTGGCACCAACACCTCCCACGGGACCAACGTAACTCGTAGGAACTGACCTCGCAGCCGCGGGTCTCCCGATTTGAGAATACGACCGTAATTTGCGTATTTCTACACTTAAGCAAAACATGGCATTAAAGGGTGAAAACTCGAAACAGCCCCCGAACGGCCCCGTGGGTGGCACCAACACCTCCCACGAGACCAACGTAACTCGTAGGAACTGTCCCCGCAATCGCGGGACTCCCGATTTGAGAGTATGACGGTAATTTGCTTATTTCTAGACTTAGGCTTAAAAACATGACCTTAGAGGGTGAAAACTCGAAACAGCCCCCGAACGGCCCCGTGGGTGGCACCAACACCTCCCATGGGACCAACGTAACTCGTAGGAACTGACCTCGCAGCCGCGGGTCTCCCGGTTTGAGAATACGATGATAATTTGCATACTTCTAGACTTAGGATTAAAAGCATGGCGTTAGAGGGTGAAAACTCAAAACAGCCCACGAACGGCCCCGTGGGTGGCACCAACACCTCCCACGGGACCAACTTAACTCATAGGAACTAACCCCACAGCCGTGGGTCTCCCGGTTTGAGAGTACGACGGTAATTTGCTTATTTCTAGACTTAGGCTTAAAAACATGACGTTAGAGGATGAAAACACGAAACAGCCCCCGAACGGCCCCGTGGGTGGCACCAACACCTCCCACGGGAGCAACGTAACTTGTAAGAACTGACCCCACAGCCGCGGGACTCCCGGTTTGAGAGTACGACGGTATTTTTCTTATTTCTAGACTTCAGCTTAAAAACATGACGTTAGCGGGTGAAAACTCGAAAGAGCCCCCGAACGGCCCCGTGGGTGGAACCAACACCTCCCACGGGACCAACATAACTCGTAGGAACTGACCACGCAGCCGCGGGTCTCTCGGTTTGAGAATACGACCGTAATTTGCGTATTTCTACACTTAAGCAAAACATGGCGTTAAAGGGTGAAAACTCGAAACAGCCCCCGAACGGCAGCGTCGGTGGCACCAACACCTCCCACGGGACCAACGTAACTCGTAGGAACTGACCCCATAGCCGTGGGACTCCCGGTTTGAGAGTACAATGGTAATATGCTTATTTCTAGACTTAGGCTTAAAAACATGACGTTAGAGGGTGAAAACTCGAAACAGCCCGCGAACGGCCCCGTGGGTGGCACGAACACCTCCCACGGGACCAACGTAACTCGTAGGAACTGACCTCGCAGCTGCGGTTCTCCCGATTTGAGAATACGAGCGTAATTTGCGTATTTCTACACTTAAGCAAAGCATGGCGTTAAAGGGTGAAAACTCGAAACAGCCCCCGAACGGCCCTGTGGGTGGTACCAACACCTCCCACGGTACCAACGTAACTTGTAGGTACTGACCCCGTAGCCGCGGGACTCCCGGTTTGAGAGTACAACGGTAATTTGCTTATTTCTAGACTTAGGCTTAAAAACATGACGTTAGAGGGTGAAAACATGAAACAACCCTCGAATGGCCCCGTGGGTGGCACCAACACCTCCCACGGGACCAACGTAACTTGTAGGAACGGACCCCGCATCCACGGGACTCCCGGTTTGAGAGTACGACGATAATTTGCTTATTTCTAGACTTAGGCTTAAACACATGACGTTAGAGGGTGAAAACTCGAAACAGCCCCCGAACGGCCCCGTGGGTAGCACCAACACCTCCCACGGGACCAACGTAACTCGTAGGAACTGACCTCGCAGCTGCAGGTCTCCCGGTTTGAGAATACGACCGTAATATGCATATTTTTCCTCTTAAGCAAAACATGGCGTTAAAGGGTGAAAACTCGAAACAGCCCCCGAACGGCCCCGTGGGTGGCACCAACACCTCCCACGGGACCAACGTAACTCGTAGGAACTGACCGCGCAGCCGCGGGACTCCCAGTTTGAGAGTACGATGGTAATTTGCTTATTTCAAGACTTAGGCTTAAAAACATGGCGTTAGAGGGTGAAAACTCGAAACAGCCCCCGAACGGCCCCGTGGGTGGCACCAACACCTCCCACGGGACCAACGTAACTCATAGGAACTGACCTCGCAGCCGCGGGTCTCCCGGTTTGAGAACATGACCATAATTTGCGTATTTCTACACTTAAGCAAAGCATGGCGTTAAAGGGTGACCTCGCAGCCGCGGGTCTCCCGGTTTGAGAATACGACCGTAATTTGCATATTTCTACACTTAAGCAAAACATGGCGTTAAAGGATGAAAACTCGAAACAGCCGCCGAACGACCCCGTGGGTGGCACCAACACCTCCCACGGGACCAACGTAACTCATAGGAACTGACCCCGCAGCCGCGGGACTCCCGGTTTGAGAGTACGACGGTAATTTGCTTATTTCTAGACTTAGGCTTAAAAACATGATGTTAGAGGGTGAAAACTAGAAACTTCCCCCGAACGGCCACATGGGTGGCACCAACACCTCCCACGGGACCAACGTAACTCGTAGGAACTGACACCGCAGCCGCGGGACTCCCAGTTTGAGAGTACGACGGTAATTTCCTTATTTCTAGACTTAAGCTTTAAAACATGACGTTAGAGGGTGAAAACTCGAAACAGCCCCCGAACGGCCCGTGGGTGGCACCAACACCTCCCACGGGACCAACGTAACTCGTAGGAACTGACCTCGTAGCCGCGGGTCTCCCAGTTTGAGAATACGACCGTAATTTGCGTATTTCTACACTTAAGCAAAACATGGCGTTAAAGGGTGAAAACTCGAAACAGCCCCCGAACGGCCCCGTGGGTGGCACCAACACCTCCCACGAGACCAACGTAACTCGTAGGAACTCACCCCGCAATCTCGGGACTCCCGATTTGAGAGTACGACGGTAATTTGCTTATTTCTAGACTTAGGCTTAAAAACATGACCTTAGAGGGTGAAAACTCGAAACAGCCCCCGAACGGCCCCGTGGGTGACACCAACACCTCCCACGGGACCAACGTAACTCGTAGGAACTGACCTCGCAGCTGCAGGTATCCCAGTTTGAGAATACGACCGTAATTTGCGTATTTTTACTCTTAAGCAAAACATGGCGTTAAAGGGTGAAAACTCGAAACAGCCCCCGAACGGCTCCGTGGGTGGCACCAACACCTCCCACTGGACCAACGTAACACGTAGGAACGGACCGCACAGCCGCGGGACTCCCGGTTTGAGAGTACGATGGTAATTTGCTTATTTCTAGACTTAGGCTTAAAAACATGGCGTTAGAGGGTGAAAACTCGAAACAGCCCCCGAACGGCCCCGTGGGTGGTACCAACACCTCCCACGGGACCAACGCAACTCGTAGGAACTGAAATCGCAGCCGCGGGTCTCTCGGTTTGAGAACATGACCGTAATTTGCGTATTTCTACACTTAAGCAAAGCATGGCGTTAAAGGGTGACCTCGCAGCCGCGGGTCTCCCGGTTTGAGAATACGACCGTAATTTGCGTATTTCTACACTTAAGCAAAACATGGCGTTAAAGGGTGAAAACTCGAAACAGCCGCCGAACGGCCCCGTGGGTGGCACCAACACCTCCCACGGGACCAACGTAACTCGTAGGAACTGACCCCGCGACCGCGGGACTCCCGGTTTGAGAGTACGACGGTAATTTGCTTATTTCTAGACTTAGGCTTAAAAACATGACCTTAGAGGGTGAAAACTCGAAACAGCTCCCGAACGGCCCCGTGGGTGGCACCAACACCTCCCACGGGACCAACGTAACTTGTAGGAACGGACCCTGCATCCACGGGACTCCCGGTTTGAGAGTACGACGATAATTTGCTTATTTCTAGACTTAGGCTTAAAAACATGACGTTAGAGGGTGAAAACTCGAAACACCCCCGAACGGCCCCGTGGGTAGCACCAACACCTCCCACGGGACCAACGTAACTCGTAGGAACTGACCTCGCAGCTGCAGGTCTCCCGGTTTGAGAATACGACCGTAATTTGCATATTTTTACTATTAAGAAAAACATGGCGTTAAAGGGTGAAAACTCGAAACAGCCCCCGAACGGCCCCGTGGGTGGCACCAACACCTCCCACGGGACCAACGTAACACGTAGGAACTGACCGCACAGCCGCGGGACTCCCGGTTTGAGAGTACGACGGTAATTTGCTTATTTCTAGACTTAGGCTTAAAAACATGGCGTTAGAGGGTGAAAACTCGAAACAGCATCCGAACGGTCCCGTGGGTGGCACCAACACCTCCCACGGGACCAACGTAACTCGTAGGAACTGACCTCGCAGCCGCGGGTCTCCCGGTTTGAGAACACGACCGTAATTTGCGTATTTCTACACTTAAGCAAAGCATGGCGTTAAAGGGTGACCTCGCAGCCGCGGGTCTCCCGGTTTGAGAATACGACCGTAATTTGCGTATTTCTACACTTAAGCAAAACATGGCGTTAAAGGGTGAAAACTCGAAACAGCCGCCGAACGGCCCCGTGGGTGGCACCAACACCTCCCACGGGACCAACGTAACTCAAAGGAACTGACCCCGCGACCGCGGGACTCCCGGTTTGAGAGTACGACGGTAATTTGCTTATTTCTAGACTTAGGCTTAAAAACATGACCTTAGAGGGTGAAAACTCGAAACAGCCCCCGAACGGCCCCGTGGGTGGCACCAACACCTCCCACGGGACCAACGTAACTTGTAGGAACGGACCCTGAATCCATGGGACTCCCGGTTTGAGAGTACGACGATAATTTGCTTATTTCTAGACTTAGGCTTTAAAACATGACGTTAGAGGGTGAAAACTCGAAACAGCCCCCGAACGGCCCCGTGGGTAGCACCAACACCTCCCACGGGACCAACGTAACTCGTAGGAACTGACCTCGCAGCTGCAGGTATCCCGGTTTGAGAATACGACCGTAATTTGCATATTTTTACTATTAAGCAAAACATGGCGTTAAAGGGTGAAAACTCGAAACAGCCCCCGAACGGCCCCGTGGGTGGTACCAACACCTCCCACGGGACCAACGTAACCCGTAGGAACTAACCGCGCAGCCGCGGGACTCCCAGTTTGAGAGTACGATGGTAATTTTCTTATTTCAGGACTTAGGCTTAAAAACATGGCGTTAGAGGATGAAAACTCGAAACAGCCCCCGAACGGCCCCGTGGGTGGCACCAACACCTCCCACGGGACCAACGTAACTCGTAGGAACTGACCTCGCAGCCGCGGGTCTCCCGGTTTGAGAACATGACCGTAATTTGCATATTTCTACACTTAAGCAAAGCATGGCGTTAAAGGGTGACCTCGCAGCCGCGGGTCTCCCAGTTTGAGAATACGACCGTAATTTGCGTATTTCTACACTTAAGCAAAACATGGCGTTAAAGGATGAAAACTCGAAACAGCCTCCAAACGACCCCGTGGGTGGCACCAACACCTCCCACGGGACCAACGTAACTCATAGGAACTGACTCCGCAGCCGCGGGACTCCCGGTTTGAGAGTACGACGGTAATTTGCTTATTTCTAGACTTATGCTTAAAAACATGATGTTAGAGTGTGAAAACTAGAAACTTCCCCCGAACGGCCACATGGGTGGCACCAACACCTCCCACGGGACCAACGTAACTCGTAGGAACTGACACCGCAGCCGCGGGACTCCCAGTTTGAGAGTACGACGGTAATTTCCTTATTTCTAGACTTAAGCTTTAAAACATGACGTTAGAGGGTGAAAACTCGAAACAGCCCCCGAACGGCCCGTGGGTGGCACCAACACCTCCCACGGGACCAACGTAACTCGTAGGAACTGACCTCGTAGCCGCGGGTCTCCCAGTTTGAGAATACGACCGTAATTTGCGTATTTCTACACTTAAGCAAAACATGGCGTTAAAGGGTGAAAACTCGAAACAGCCCCCGAACGGCCCCGTGGGTGGCACCAACACCTCCCATGAGACCAACGTAACTCGTAGGAACTCACCCCGCAATCTCGGGACTCCCGATTTGAGAGTACGACGGTAATTTGCTTATTTCTAGACTTAGGCTTAAAAACATGACCTTAGAGGGTGAAAACTCGAAACAGCCCCCGAACGGCCCCGTGGGTGGCACCAACACCTCCCACGGGACCAACGTAACTCGTAGGAACTGACTTCGCAGCTGCAGGTATTCCCAGTTTGAGAATACGACCGTAATTTGTGTATTTTTACTCTTAAGCAAAACAGGGCGTTAAAGGGTGAAAACTCGAAACAGCCCCCGAACGGCTCCGTGGGTGGCACCAACACCTCCCACTGGACCAACGTAACACGTAGGAACTGACCGCACAGCCGCGGGACTCCCGGTTTGAGAGTACGACGGTAATTTGCTTATTTCTAGACTTAGGCTTAAAAACATGGCGTTAGAGGGTGAAAACTCGAAACAGCCCCCGAACGGCCCCGTGGGTGGCCCCAACACCTCCCACGGGACCAACGTAACTCGTAGGAACTGACCTCGCAGCCGCGGGTCTCCCGGTTTGAGAACATGACCGTAATTTGTGTATTTCTACACTTAAGCAAAGCATGGCGTTAAAGGGTGACCTCGCAGCCGCGGGTCTCCCGGTTTGAGAATACGACCGTAATTTGCGTATTTCTACACTTAAGCAAAACAAGGCGTTAAAGGGTGAAAACTCGAAACAGCAGCCGAACGGCCCCGTGGGTGGCACCAACACCTCCCACGGGACCAACGTAACTCGTAGGAACTGACCCCGCGACCGCGGGACTCCCGGTTTGAGAGTACGACGGTAATTTGCTTATTTCTAGACTTAGGCTTAAAAACACGACCTTAGAGGGTGAAATCTCGAAACAGCCCCCGAACGGCCCCGTGGGTGGCACCAATACCTCCCACGGGACCAACGTAACTTGTAGGAACGGACCCTGCATCCACGGGACTCCCGGTTTGAGAGTACGACGATAATTTGCTTATTTCTAGACTTAGGCTTAAAAACATGACGTTAGAGGGTGAAAACTCGAAACAGCCCCCGAACGGCCCCGTGGGTAGCACCAACACCTCCCACGGGACCAACGTAACTCGTAGGAACTGACCTCGCAGCTGCAGGTCTCCCGGTTTGAGAATACCACCGTAATTTGCATATTTTTACTATTAAGAAAAACATGGCGTTAAAGGGTGAAAACTCGAAACAGCCCCCGAACGGCCCCGTTGGTGGCACCAACACCTCCCACGGGACCAACGTAACACGTAGGAACTGACCGCACAGCCGCGGGACTCCCGGTTTGAGAGTACGACGGTAATTTGCTTATTTCTAGACTTAGGCTTAAAAACATGGCGTTAAAGGGTGAAAACTCGAAACAGCCCCAGAACGGCCCCGTGGGTGGCACCAACACCTCCCACGGGACCAACGTAACTCGTAGGAACTGACCTCACAGCCGCGGGTCTCCCGGTTTGAGAATACGACCGTAATTTGCGTATTTCTACACTTAAGCAAAACATGGCGTTAAAGGGTGAAAACTCGAAACAGCCGCCGAACGGCCCCGTGGGTGGCACCAACACCTCCCACGGGACCAACGTAACTCGTAGGAACTGACCCCGTGACCGCGGGACTGCCGGTTTGAGAGTACGACGGTAATTTGCTTATTTCTAGACTTAGGCTTAAAAACATGACCTTAGAGGGTGAAAACTCGAAACAGCCCCCGAACGGCCCCGTGGGTGGCACCAACACCTCCCACGGGACCAACGTAACTTGTAGGAACGGACCCTGAATCCACGGGACTCCCGGTTTGAGAGTACGACGATAATTTGCTTATTTCTAGACTTAGGCTTTAAAACATGACGTTAGAGGGTGAAAACTCGAAAGAGCCCCCGAACGGCCCCGTGGGTAGCACCAACACCTCCCACGGGACCAACGTAACTCGTAGGAACTGACCTCGCAGCTGTAGGTCTCCCGGTTTGAGAATACGACCGTAATTTGCATATTTTTACTATTAAGCAAAACATGGCGTTAAAGGGTGAAAACTCGAAACAGCCCCCGAACGGCCCCGTGGGTGGCACCAACACCTCCCACGGGACCAACGTAACCCGTAGGAACTGACCGCGTAGCCGTGGGACTCCCAGTTTGAGAGTACGATGGTAATTTTCTTATTTCAGGACTTAGGCTTAAAAACATGGCGTTAGAGGGTGAAAACTCGAAACAGCCCCCGAACGGCCCCGTGGGTGGCACCAACACCTCCCACGGGACCAACGTAACTCGTAGGAACTGACCTCGCAGCCGCGGGTCTCCCGGTTTGAGAACATGACCGTAATTTGCGTATTTCTACACTTAAGCAAAGCATGGCGTTAAAGGGTGACCTCGCAGCCGCGGGTCTCCCAGTTTGAGAATACGACCGTAATTTGCGTATTTCTACACTTAAGCAAAACATGGCGTTAAAGGGTGAAAACTCGAAACAGCCGCCGAACGGCCCCGTGGGTGGCACCAACACCTCCCACGGGACCAACGTAACTCGTAGGAACTGACCCCGCGACCGCGGGACTCCCGGTTTGAGAGTACGACGGTAATTTGCTTATTTCTAGACTTAGGCTTAAAAACATGACGTTAGAGGGTGAAAACTAGAAACATCCCCCGAATGTCCACATGGGTGGCACCAACACCTCCCACGGGACCAACGTAACTCGTAGGAACTGACCCCGCGACCGCGGGACTGCCGGTTTGAGAGTACGACGGTAATTTGCTTATTTCTAGACTTAGGCTTAAAAACATGACCTTAGAGGGTGAAAACTCGAAACAGCCCCCGAACGGCCCCGTGGGTGGCACCAACACCTCCCACGGGACCAACGTAACTTGTAGGAACGGACCCTGAATCCACGGGACTCCCGGTTTGAGAGTACGACGATAATTTGCTTATTTCTAGACTTAGGCTTTAAAACATGACGTTAGAGGGTGAAAACTCGAAACAGCCCCCGAACGGCCCCGTGGGTAGCACCAACACCTCCCACGGGACCAACGTAACTCGTAGGAACTGACCTCGCAGCTGTAGGTCTCCCGGTTTGAGAATACGACCGTAATTTGCATATTTTTACTATTAAGCAAAACATGGCGTTAAAGGGTGAAAACTCGAAACAGCCCCCGAACGGCCCCGTGGGTGGCACCAACACCTCCCACGGGACCAACGTAACCCGTAGGAACTAACCGCGCAGCCGCGGGACTCCCAGTTTGAGAGTACGATGGTAATTTTCTTATTTCAGGACTTAGGCTTAAAAACATGGCGTTAGAGGGTGAAAACTCGAAACAGCCCCCGAACGGCCCCGTGGGTGGCACCAACGCCTCCCACGGGACCAACGTAACTCATAGGAACTGACCTCGCAGCCGCGGGTCTCCCGGTTTGAGAACATGACCGTAATTTGCGTATTTCTACACTTAAGCAAAGCATGGCGTTAAAGGGTGACCTCGCAGCCGCGGGTCTCCCAGTTTGAGAATACGACCGTAATTTGCGTATTTCTACACTTAAGCAAAACATGGCGTTAAAGGGTGAAAACTCGAAACAGCCGCCGAACGGCCCCGTGGGTGGCACCAACACCTCCCACGGGACCAACGTAACTCGTAGGAACTGACCCCGCGACCGCGGGACTCCCGGTTTGAGAGTACGACGGTAATTTGCTTATTTCTAGACTTAGGCTTAAAAACATGACCTTAGAGGGTGAAAACTCGAAACAGCCCCCGAACGGCCCCGTGGGTGGCACCAACACCTCCCACGGGACCAACGTAACTCGTAGGAACTGACCTCGTAGCTGCAGGTATCCCAGTTTGAGAATACGATCGTAATTTGTGTATTTTTACTCTTAAGCAAAACATGGCGTTAAAGGGTGAAAACTCGAAACAGCTCCCGAACGGCCCCGTTGGTGGCACCAACACCTCCCACGGGACCAACGTAACACGTAGGAACTGACCGTGCAGCCGCGGGACTGCCAGTTTGAGAGTACGACGGTAATTTGCTTATTTCTAGACTTAGGCTTAAAAACATGGCGTTAGAGGGTGAAAACTCGAAACAGCCCCCGAACGGCCCCGTGGGTGGCACCAACACCTCCCACGGGACAAACGTAACTCGTAGGAACTGACCTCGCAGCCGCGGGTCTCCTGATTTGAGAACATGACCGTAATTTGCGTATTTCTACACTTAATCAAAGCATGGCGTTAAAGGGTGACCTCGCAGCCGCGGGTCTCCCGGTTTGAGAATACGACCGTAATTTGCGTATTTCTACACTTAAGCAAAACATGGCGTTAAAGGGTGAAAACTCGAAACAGCCGCCGAACGGCCCCGTGGGTGGCACCAACACCTCCCACGGGACCAACGTAACTCGTAGGAACTGACCCCGCGACCGCGGGACTCCCGGTTTGAGAGTACGACGGTAATTTGCTTATTTCTAGACTTAGGCTTAAAAACATGACGTTAGAGCGTGAAAACTAGAAACATCCCCCGAATGTCCACATGGGTGGCACCAACACCTCCCACGGGACCAACGTAACTCGTAGGAACTGACCCCGCAGCCGCGGGACTCCCGGTTTGAGAGTACGACGGTAATTTCCTTATTTCTAGACTTAGGCTTTAAAACATGACGTTAGAGGGTGAAAACTCGAAACAGCCCCCGAACGGCCCGTGGGTGGCACCAACACCTCCCACGGGACCAACGTAACTCGTAGGAACTGACCTCGCAGCCACGGGTCTCCCGGTTTGAGAATACGACCGTAATTTGCGTATTTCTACACTTAAGCAAAACATGGCTTTAAAGGGTGAAAACTCGAAACAGCCCCCGAACGGCCCAGTGGGTGGCACCAACACCTCCCACGAGACCAACGTAACTCGTAGGAACTCACCCCGCAATCGCGGGACTCCCGATTTGAGAGTACGACGGTAATTTGCTTATTTCTAGACTTAGGCTTAAAAACATGACCTTAGAGGGTGAAAACTCGAAACAGCCCCCGAACGGCCCCGTGGGTGGCACCAACACCTCCCATGGGACCAACGTAACTCGTAGGAACTGACCTCGCAGCCGCGGGTCTCCCGGTTTGAGAATACGATGATAATTTGCATACTTCTAGACTTAGGATTAAAAGCATGGCGTTAGAAGGTGAAAACTCAAAACAGCCCACGAACGGCCCCGTGGGTGGCACCAACACCTCCCACGGGACCAACGTAACTCGTAGGAACTGACCCCGCGACCGCGGGACTCCCGGTTTGAGAGTACGACGGTAATTTGCTTATTTCTAGACTTAGGCTTAAAAACATGACGTTAGAGGGTGAAAACAAGAAACATCCCCCGAATGGCCACATGGGTGGCACCAACACCTCCCACGGGACCAACGTAACTCGTAGGAACTGACCCGGCAGCCGCGGGACTCCCGGTTTGAGAGTACGACGGTAATTTCCTTATTTCTAGACTTAGGCTTTAAAACATGACGTTAGAGGGTGAAAACTCGAAACAGCCCCCGAACGGCCCGTGGGTGGCACCAACACCTCCCACGGGACCAACGTAACTCGTAGGAACTGACCTCGCAGCCACGGGTCTCCCGGTTTGAGAATACGACCGTAATTTGCGTATTTCTACACTTAAGCAAAACATGGCTTTAAAGGGTGAAAACTCGAAACAGCCCCCGAACGGCCCAGTGGGTGGTACCAACACCTCCCACGAGACCAACGTAACTCGTAGGAACTCACCCCGCAATCGCGGGACTCCCGATTTGAGAGTACGACGGTAATTTGCTTATTTCTAGACTTAGGCTTAAAAACATGACCTTAGAGGGTGAAAACTCGAAACAGTCCCCGAACGGCCCCGTGGGTGGCACCAACACCTCCCATGGGACCAACGTAACTCGTAGGAACTGACCTCGCAGCCGCGGGTCTCCCGGTTTGAGAATACGATGATAATTTGCATACTTCTAGACTTAGGATTAAAAGCATGGCGTTAGAAGGTGAAAACTCAAAACAGCCCACGAACGGCCCCGTGGGTGGCACCAACACCTCCCACGGGACCAAAGTAACTCATAGGAACTGACCCCACAGCCGCGGGTCTCTCGGTTTGAGAGTACGATGGTAATTTGCTTATTTCTAGACTTAGGCTTAAAAACATGACGTTAGAGGGTGAAAACACGAAACAGCCCCCGAACGGCCCCGTTGGTGGCACCAACACCTCCCACGGGACCAACGTAACTCGTAGGAACTGACCTCGTAGCTGCAGGTATCCCAGTTTGAGAATACGATCGTAATTTGTGTATTTTTACTCTTAAGCAAAACATGGCGTTAGCGGGTGAAAACTCGAAAGAGCCCCCGAACGGCCCCATGGGTGGAACCAACACCTCCCACGGGACCAACATAACTCGTAGGAACTGACCACGCAGCCGTGGGTCTCCCGGTTTGAGAATACGACCGTAATTTGCGTATTTCTACACTTAAGCAAAACATGGCGTTAAAGGGTGAAAACTCGAAACTGCCCCCGAACGGCAGCGTCGGTGGCACCAACACCTCCCACGGGACCAACGTAACTCCTAGGAACTGACCCCGTAGCCGTGGGACTCCCGGTTTGAGAGTACGATGGTAATATGCTTATTTCTAGACTTAGCCTTAAAAACATGACGTTAGAGGGTGAAAACTCAAAACAGCCCGGGAACGGCCCCGTGGGTGGCACCAACACCTCCCACGGGACCAACGTAACTCGTAGGAACTGACCTCGCAGCCGCGGTTCTCCCGGTTTGAGAATACGAGCGTAATTTGCATATTTCAACACTTAAGCAAAGCATAGCGTTAAAGGGTGAAAACTCGAAACAGCCCCCGAACGGCCCCGTGGGTGGCACCAACACCTCCCACGGTACCAACGTAACTTGTAGGTACTGACCCCGCAGCCGCGGGACTCCCGGTTTGAGAGTACAACGGTAATTTGCTTATTTCTAGACTTAGGCTTAAAAATATGACGTTAGAGGGTGAAAACACGAAACATCCCCCGAATGGCCACATGGGTGGCACCAACACCTCCCACGGGACCAACGTAACTCGTAGGAACTGACCCCGCGACCGCGGGACTCCCGGTTTGAGAGTACGACGGTAATTTGCTTATTTCTAGACTTAGGCTTAAAAACATGATGTTAGAGGGTGAAAACTAGAAACATCCCCCGAATGGCCACATGGGTGGCACCAACACCTCCCACGGGACCAACGTAACTCATAGGAACTGACCCCGGAGCCGCGGGACTCCCGGTTTGAGAGTACGACGGTAATTTCCTTATTTCTAGACTTAGGCTTTAAAACATGACGTTAGAGGGTGAAAACTCGAAACAGCCCCCGAACGGCAGCGTCAGTGGCACCAACACCTCCCACGGGACCAACGTAACTCCTAGGAACTGACCCCGTAGCCGTGGGACTCCCGGTTTGAGAGTACGATGGTAATATGCTAATTTCTATACTTAGCCTTAAAAACATGACGTTAGAGGGTGAAAACTCGAAACAGCCCGGGAACGGCCCCGTGGGTGGCACCAACACCTCCCACGGGACCAACGTAACTCGTAGGAACTGACCTCGCAGCCGCGGTTCTCCCGGTTTGAGAATACGAGCGTAATTTGCGTATTTCAACACTTAAGCAAAGCATAGCGTTAAAGGGTGAAAACTCGAAACAGCCCCCGAACGGCCCCGTGGGTGGCACCAACACCTCCCACGGGACCAACGTAACTCGTAGGAACTGACCCTCGACCGCGGGACTCCCGGTTTGAGAGTACGACCGTAATTTGCTTATTTCTAGACTTAGGCTTAAAAACATGACGTTAGAGGGTGAAAACTAGAAACATCCCCCGAATGGCCACATGGGTGGCACCAACACCTCCCACGGGACCAACGTAACTCGTAGGAACTGACCCCGCAGCCGCGGGACTCCCGGTTTGAGAGTACGACGGTAATTTCCTTATTTCTAGACTTAGGCTTTAAAACATGAGGTTAGAGGGTGAAAACTCGAAACAGCGCCCGAACGGCCCGTGGGTGGCACCAACACCTCCCACGGGACCAACGTAACTCGTAGGAACTGACCTCGCAGCCACGGGTCTCCCGGTTTGAGAATACGACCGTAATTTGTGTATTTCTACACTTAAGCAAAACATGGCGTTAAAGGGTGAAAACACGAAACCGCCCCCGAATGGCCCCGTGGGTGGCACCAACACCTCCCACGGGACCAACGTAACTCGTAGGAACTGACCCTGCAGCCGCGGGACTCCCGGTTTGAGAGTACGACGGTAATTTGCTTATTTCTAGACTTAGGCTTAAAAACATGACGTTAGAGGGTGAAAACTCGAAACCTCCCCCGAACGGCGCCGTGGGTGGCACCAACACCTCCCACGGGACCAACATAACTCATAGGAACAGACCTCGCAGCCGGGGGTCTCCCGGTTTTAGTATACGATCGTAATTTGCGTATTTCTACACTTAAGCAAAGCATGGCGTTAAAGGGTGAAAACTCGAAACAGCCCCCGAATGGCCCCGTGGGTGGCACCAACACCTCCCACGGGACCAACGTAACTCGTAGGAACTGACCCCGCAGCCGCGGGTCTCCTGGTTTGAAAGTACGACTGTAATTTGCTTATTTATAGACTTAGGCTTAAAAACATGACGTTAGAGGGTGAAAACTCGAAACAACCCCCGAACGGCCCCGTGGGTGGCACCAACACCTCCCACGGGACCAACGTAACTCGTAGGAACTGGCCCTGTAGCCACAGGACTCCCGGTTTGAGAGTACGACGGTAATTTCCTTATTTCTAGACTTAGGCTTAAAAACATGACGTTAGAGGGTGAAAACTCGAAATAGCCTCCGAACGGCCCCGTGGGTGGCACCAACACCTCCCACGGGACCAACGTAACTCGTAGGAACTGGCCCTGTAGCCACAGGACTCCCGGTTTGAGAGTACGACGGTAATTTCCTTATTTCTAGACTTAGGCTTAAAAACATGACGTTAGAGGGTGAAAACTCGAAATAGCCTCCGAACGGCCCCGTGGGTGGCACTAACACCTCCCACGGGACCAACGTAACTCGTAGGAACTGACCTCGTAGCCGCGGGTCTCTCGGTTTGAGAATACGACCGTAATTTGCGTATTTCTACACTTAAGCAAAACATGGCTTTAAAGGGTGAAAACTCGAAACAGCCCCCGAACGGCCCAGTGGGTGGTACCAACACCTCCCACGAGACCAACGTAACTCGTAGGAACTCACCCCGCAATCGCGGGACTCCCGATTTGAGAGTACGACGGTAATTTGCTTATTTCTAGACTTAGGCTTAAAAACATGACCTTAGAGGGTGAAAACTCGAAACAGTCCCCGAACGGCCCCGTGGGTGGCACCAACACCTCCCATGGGACCAACGTAACTCGTAGGAACTGACCTCGCAGCCGCGGGTCTCCCGGTTTGAGAATACGATGATAATTTGCATACTTCTAGACTTAGGATTAAAAGCATGGCGTTAGAAGGTGAAAACTCAAAACAGCCCACGAACGGCCCCGTGGGTGGCACCAACACCTCCCACGGGACCAAAGTAACTCATAGGAACTGACCCCACAGCCGCGGGTCTCTCGGTTTGAGAGTACGATGGTAATTTGCTTATTTCTAGACTTAGGCTTAAAAACATGACGTTAGAGGGTGAAAACACGAAACAGCCCCCGAACGGCCCCGTTGGTGGCACCAACACCTCCCACGGGACCAACGTAACTCGTAGGAACTGACCTCGTAGCTGCAGGTATCCCAGTTTGAGAATACGATCGTAATTTGTGTATTTTTACTCTTAAGCAAAACATGGCGTTAGCGGGTGAAAACTCGAAAGAGCCCCCGAACGGCCCCATGGGTGGAACCAACACCTCCCACGGGACCAACATAACTCGTAGGAACTGACCACGCAGCCGTGGGTCTCCCGGTTTGAGAATACGACCGTAATTTGCGTATTTCTACACTTAAGCAAAACATGGCGTTAAAGGGTGAAAACTCGAAACTGCCCCCGAACGGCAGCGTCGGTGGCACCAACACCTCCCACGGGACCAACGTAACTCCTAGGAACTGACCCCGTAGCCGTGGGACTCCCGGTTTGAGAGTACGATGGTAATATGCTTATTTCTAGACTTAGCCTTAAAAACATGACGTTAGAGGGTGAAAACTCAAAACAGCCCGGGAACGGCCCCGTGGGTGGCACCAACACCTCCCACGGGACCAACGTAACTCGTAGGAACTGACCTCGCAGCCGCGGTTCTCCCGGTTTGAGAATACGAGCGTAATTTGCATATTTCAACACTTAAGCAAAGCATAGCGTTAAAGGGTGAAAACTCGAAACAGCCCCCGAACGGCCCCGTGGGTGGCACCAACACCTCCCACGGTACCAACGTAACTTGTAGGTACTGACCCCGCAGCCGCGGGACTCCCGGTTTGAGAGTACAACGGTAATTTGCTTATTTCTAGACTTAGGCTTAAAAATATGACGTTAGAGGGTGAAAACACGAAACATCCCCCGAATGGCCACATGGGTGGCACCAACACCTCCCACGGGACCAACGTAACTCGTAGGAACTGACCCCGCGACCGCGGGACTCCCGGTTTGAGAGTACGACGGTAATTTGCTTATTTCTAGACTTAGGCTTAAAAACATGATGTTAGAGGGTGAAAACTAGAAACATCCCCCGAATGGCCACATGGGTGGCACCAACACCTCCCACGGGACCAACGTAACTCATAGGAACTGACCCCGGAGCCGCGGGACTCCCGGTTTGAGAGTACGACGGTAATTTCCTTATTTCTAGACTTAGGCTTTAAAACATGACGTTAGAGGGTGAAAACTCGAAACAGCCCCCGAACGGCAGCGTCAGTGGCACCAACACCTCCCACGGGACCAACGTAACTCCTAGGAACTGACCCCGTAGCCGTGGGACTCCCGGTTTGAGAGTACGATGGTAATATGCTAATTTCTATACTTAGCCTTAAAAACATGACGTTAGAGGGTGAAAACTCGAAACAGCCCGGGAACGGCCCCGTGGGTGGCACCAACACCTCCCACGGGACCAACGTAACTCGTAGGAACTGACCTCGCAGCCGCGGTTCTCCCGGTTTGAGAATACGAGCGTAATTTGCGTATTTCAACACTTAAGCAAAGCATAGCGTTAAAGGGTGAAAACTCGAAACAGCCCCCGAACGGCCCCGTGGGTGGCACCAACACCTCCCACGGGACCAACGTAACTCGTAGGAACTGACCCTCGACCGCGGGACTCCCGGTTTGAGAGTACGACCGTAATTTGCTTATTTCTAGACTTAGGCTTAAAAACATGACGTTAGAGGGTGAAAACTAGAAACATCCCCCGAATGGCCACATGGGTGGCACCAACACCTCCCACGGGACCAACGTAACTCGTAGGAACTGACCCCGCAGCCGCGGGACTCCCGGTTTGAGAGTACGACGGTAATTTCCTTATTTCTAGACTTAGGCTTTAAAACATGAGGTTAGAGGGTGAAAACTCGAAACAGCGCCCGAACGGCCCGTGGGTGGCACCAACACCTCCCACGGGACCAACGTAACTCGTAGGAACTGACCTCGCAGCCACGGGTCTCCCGGTTTGAGAATACGACCGTAATTTGTGTATTTCTACACTTAAGCAAAACATGGCGTTAAAGGGTGAAAACACGAAACCGCCCCCGAATGGCCCCGTGGGTGGCACCAACACCTCCCACGGGACCAACGTAACTCGTAGGAACTGACCCTGCAGCCGCGGGACTCCCGGTTTGAGAGTACGACGGTAATTTGCTTATTTCTAGACTTAGGCTTAAAAACATGACGTTAGAGGGTGAAAACTCGAAACCTCCCCCGAACGGCGCCGTGGGTGGCACCAACACCTCCCACGGGACCAACATAACTCATAGGAACAGACCTCGCAGCCGGGGGTCTCCCGGTTTTAGTATACGATCGTAATTTGCGTATTTCTACACTTAAGCAAAGCATGGCGTTAAAGGGTGAAAACTCGAAACAGCCCCCGAATGGCCCCGTGGGTGGCACCAACACCTCCCACGGGACCAACGTAACTCGTAGGAACTGACCCCGCAGCCGCGGGTCTCCTGGTTTGAAAGTACGACTGTAATTTGCTTATTTATAGACTTAGGCTTAAAAACATGACGTTAGAGGGTGAAAACTCGAAACAACCCCCGAACGGCCCCGTGGGTGGCACCAACACCTCCCACGGGACCAACGTAACTCGTAGGAACTGACCCCGCGACCGCGGGACTCCCGGTTTGAGAGTACGACGGTAATTTGCTTATTTCTAGACTTAGGCTTAAAAACATGATGTTAGAGGGTGAAAACTAGAAACATCCCCCGAATGGCCACATGGGTGGCACCAACACCTCCCACGGGACCAACGTAACTCATAGGAACTGACCCCGGAGCCGCGGGACTCCCGGTTTGAGAGTACGACGGTAATTTCCTTATTTCTAGACTTAGGCTTTAAAACATGACGTTAGAGGGTGAAAACTCGAAACAGCCCCCGAACGGCAGCGTCAGTGGCACCAACACCTCCCACGGGACCAACGTAACTCCTAGGAACTGACCCCGTAGCCGTGGGACTCCCGGTTTGAGAGTACGATGGTAATATGCTAATTTCTATACTTAGCCTTAAAAACATGACGTTAGAGGGTGAAAACTCGAAACAGCCCGGGAACGGCCCCGTGGGTGGCACCAACACCTCCCACGGGACCAACGTAACTCGTAGGAACTGACCTCGCAGCCGCGGTTCTCCCGGTTTGAGAATACGAGCGTAATTTGCGTATTTCAACACTTAAGCAAAGCATAGCGTTAAAGGGTGAAAACTCGAAACAGCCCCCGAACGGCCCCGTGGGTGGCACCAACACCTCCCACGGGACCAACGTAACTCGTAGGAACTGACCCTCGACCGCGGGACTCCCGGTTTGAGAGTACGACCGTAATTTGCTTATTTCTAGACTTAGGCTTAAAAACATGACGTTAGAGGGTGAAAACTAGAAACATCCCCCGAATGGCCACATGGGTGGCACCAACACCTCCCACGGGACCAACGTAACTCGTAGGAACTGACCCCGCAGCCGCGGGACTCCCGGTTTGAGAGTACGACGGTAATTTCCTTATTTCTAGACTTAGGCTTTAAAACATGAGGTTAGAGGGTGAAAACTCGAAACAGCGCCCGAACGGCCCGTGGGTGGCACCAACACCTCCCACGGGACCAACGTAACTCGTAGGAACTGACCTCGCAGCCACGGGTCTCCCGGTTTGAGAATACGACCGTAATTTGTGTATTTCTACACTTAAGCAAAACATGGCGTTAAAGGGTGAAAACACGAAACCGCCCCCGAATGGCCCCGTGGGTGGCACCAACACCTCCCACGGGACCAACGTAACTCGTAGGAACTGACCCTGCAGCCGCGGGACTCCCGGTTTGAGAGTACGACGGTAATTTGCTTATTTCTAGACTTAGGCTTAAAAACATGACGTTAGAGGGTGAAAACTCGAAACCTCCCCCGAACGGCGCCGTGGGTGGCACCAACACCTCCCACGGGACCAACATAACTCATAGGAACAGACCTCGCAGCCGGGGGTCTCCCGGTTTTAGTATACGATCGTAATTTGCGTATTTCTACACTTAAGCAAAGCATGGCGTTAAAGGGTGAAAACTCGAAACAGCCCCCGAATGGCCCCGTGGGTGGCACCAACACCTCCCACGGGACCAACGTAACTCGTAGGAACTGACCCCGCAGCCGCGGGTCTCCTGGTTTGAAAGTACGACTGTAATTTGCTTATTTATAGACTTAGGCTTAAAAACATGACGTTAGAGGGTGAAAACTCGAAACAACCCCCGAACGGCCCCGTGGGTGGCACCAACACCTCCCACGGGACCAACGTAACTCGTAGGAACTGGCCCTGTAGCCACAGGACTCCCGGTTTGAGAGTACGACGGTAATTTCCTTATTTCTAGACTTAGGCTTAAAAACATGACGTTAGAGGGTGAAAACTCGAAATAGCCTCCGAACGGCCCCGTGGGTGGCACTAACACCTCCCACGGGACCAACGTAACTCGTAGGAACTGACCTCGTAGCCGCGGGTCTCTCGGTTTGAGAATACGACCGTAATTTGCGTATTTTTACACTTAAGCAAAACATGGCGTTAAAGGGTGAAAACTCGAAACAACCCCCGAACGGCCCCGTGGGTGGCACCAACACCTCCCACGGGACCAACGTAACTCGTAGGAACTGACCCCGCAGCCGCGGGACTCCCGGTTTGAGAGTACGAGTTTAATTTGATTATTTCTAGACTTAGGCTTAAAAACATGACGTTAGAGGGTGAAAACTTGAAACAGCCCCCGAACGGGCCCGTGGGTGGCACCAACACCTCCCACGGGACCAAAGTAACTCGTAGGAACTGACCTCGCAGTCGCGGGTCTCCCGGTTTGAGAATAGGACCGTAATTTGGGTATTTCTACGCTTAAGCAAAGCATGGCGTTAAAGGGTGAAAACTCGAAACAGCCCCCGAACGGCCCCGTGGGTGGCACCAACACCTCCCACGGGACCACCGTAACTCGTAGGAACTGACCCCGCAGCCGCGGGTCTCCCAGTTTGAGAGTACGACAGTAATTTGCTTATTTTTAGACTTAGGCTTAAAAACATGACGTTAGAGGGTGAAAACTCGAAACAGCCCCCGAACGGCCTCGTGGGTGGCACCAACACCTCCCACGGGACCAACGTAACTTGTAGGAACTGACTCCGCAGCCGCGGGACTCCCAATGTGAGGGTACGACGGTAATTTGCTTATTTCTAGGCTTAGGCTTAAAAACATGACGTTAGAGGGTGAAAACTCGAAACAGCACCCCGAACGGCCCCGTGGGTGGCACCAACACCTCCCATGGGACCAACGTAACTCGTAGGAATTGACCTCGCAGTCGCGGGTCTCCCGGTTTGAGAGTACGATCGTAATTTTTTGTATTTCTACACTTAAGCAAAGCATGGCGTTAAAGGGTGAAAACTCGAAACAGCCCCCGAACGGCCCCGTGGGTGGCACCAACACCTCCCACGGGACCAACGTAACTCGTAGGAACTGACCCCGCAGCCGCGGGACTCCCGGTTTGAGAGTCCGACGGAAATTTGATTATTTCTAGACTTAGGCTTAAAAACATGACGTTAGAGGGTGAAAACTTGAAACAGCCCCCGAACGGCCCTGTGGGTGGCACCAACACCTTCCACGGGACCAAAGTAACTCGTAGGAACTGACCTCGCAGTCGCGGGTCTCCCGGTTTGAGAATAGGACCGTAATTTGAGTATTTCTACACTTAAGCAAAACATGGCGTTAAAGGGTGAAAACTCAAAACAGCCCCCGAATGACCCCGTGGGTGGCACCAACACCTCCCACGGGACCAACGTAACTCGTAGGAACTGACCCCGCAGCCGCGGGTCTCCCGGTTTGAGAGTACGACAGTAATTTGCTTATTTTTAGACTTAGGCTTAAAAACATGACGTTAGAGGGTGAAAACTCGAAACAGCCCCCGAACGGCCCCGTGGGTGGCACCAACACCTCCCACGGGACCAACGTAACTTGTAGGAACTGACTCTGCAGCCGCGGGACTCCCAATGTGAGAGTACGACGGTAATTTGCTTATTTTTAGGCTTAGGCTTAAAAACATGACGTTAGAGGGTGAAAACTCGAAACAGCCCCCGAACGGCCCCGTGGGTGGCACCAACACCTTCCACGGGACCAACGTAACTCGTAGGAATTGACCTCGCAGTCGCGGGTCTCCCGGTTTGAGAATACGACCGTAATTTTTTGTATTTCTACACTTAAGCAAAGCATGGCGTTAAAGGGGGAAAACTCGAAACAACCCCCGAACGGCCCCGTGGGTGGCACCAACACCTCCCACGGGACCAACATAACTCGTAGGAACTGACCCTGCAGCCGCGGGTCTCTCGGTTTGAGAGTACGATGGTAATTTTCTTATTTCTAGACTTAGGCTTAAAAATATGACGTTAGAGGGTGAAAACTCGAAACAGCCCCCGAACGGCCCCGTGGGTGGCACCAACACCTCCCACGGGACCAACGTAACTCATAGGAACTGACCTCGCAGCCGTGGTTCTCCCGGTTTGAGTATACGACCGTAATTTGCGTGTTTCTACACTTAAGTAAAACATGGCGTTAAAGGGTGAAAACTCGAAACAGCCCCCGAACGGCCCCGTGGGTGGCACCAACACCTCCCACGGGACCAACGTAACTCGTAGGAACTGACCCGGCAGCCGCGGGACTCCCGGTTTGAGAGTACGACGGTAATTTCCTTATTTCTAGACTTAGGCTTTAAAACATGACGTTAGAGGGTGAAAACTCGAAACAGCCCCCGAACGGCCCGTGGGTGGCACCAACACCTCCCACGGGACCAACGTAACTCGTAGGAACTGACCTCGCAGCCACGGGTCTCCCGGTTTGAGAATACGACCGTAATTTGCGTATTTCTACACTTAAGCAAAACATGGCTTTAAAGGGTGAAAACTCGAAACATCCCCCGAACGGCCCAGTGGGTGGTACCAACACCTCCCACGAGACCAACGTAACTCGTAGGAACTCACCCCGCAATCGCGGGACTCCCGATTTGAGAGTACGACGGTAATTTGCTTATTTCTAGACTTAGGCTTAAAAACATGACCTTAGAGGGTGAAAACTCGAAACAGTCCCCGAACGGCCCCGTGGGTGGCACCAACACCTCCCATGGGACCAACGTAACTCGTAGGAACTGACCTCGCAGCCGCGGGTCTCCCGGTTTGAGAATACGATGATAATTTGCATACTTCTAGACTTAGGATTAAAAGCATGGCGTTAGAAGGTGAAAACTCAAAACAGCCCACGAACGGCCCCGTGGGTGGCACCAACACCTCCCACGGGACCAAAGTAACTCATAGGAACTGACCCCACAGCCGCGGGTCTCTCGGTTTGAGAGTACGATGGTAATTTGCTTATTTCTAGACTTAGGCTTAAAAACATGACGTTAGAGGGTGAAAACACGAAACAGCCCCCGAACGGCCCCGTTGGTGGCACCAACACCTCCCACGGGACCAACGTAACTCGTAGGAACTGACCTCGTAGCTGCAGGTATCCCAGTTTGAGAATACGATCGTAATTTGTGTATTTTTACTCTTAAGCAAAACATGGCGTTAGCGGGTGAAAACTCGAAAGAGCCCCCGAACGGCCCCATGGGTGGAACCAGCACCTCCCACGGGACCAACATAACTCGTAGGAACTGACCACGCAGCCGTGGGTCTCCCGGTTTGAGAATACGACCGTAATTTGCGTATTTCTACACTTAAGCAAAACATGGCGTTAAAGGGTGAAAACTCGAAACAGCCCCCGAACGGCAGCGTCGGTGGCACCAACACCTCCCACGGGACCAACGTAACTCCTAGGAACTGACCCCGTAGCCGTGGGACTCCCGGTTTGAGAGTACGATGGTAATATGCTTATTTCTAGACTTAGCCTTAAAAACATGACGTTAGAGGGTGAAAACTCAAAACAGCCCGGGAACGGCCCCGTGGGTGGCACCAACACCTCCCACGGGACCAACGTAACTCGTAGGAACTGACCTCGCAGCCGCGGTTCTCCCGGTTTGAGAATACGAGCGTAATTTGCATATTTCAACACTTAAGCAAAGCATAGCGTTAAAGGGTGAAAACTCGAAACAGCCCCCGAACGGCCCCGTGGGTGGCACCAACACCTCCCACGGTACCAACGTAACTTGTAGGTACTGACCCCGCAGCCGCGGGACTCCCGGTTTGAGAGTACAACGGTAATTTGCTTATTTCTAGACTTAGGCTTAAAAATATGACGTTAGAGGGTGAAAACACGAAACATCCCCCGAATGGCCACATGGGTGGCACCAACACCTCCCACGGGACCAACGTAACTCGTAGGAACTGACCCCGCGACCGCGGGACTCCCGGTTTGAGAGTACGACGGTAATTTGCTTATTTCTAGACTTAGGCTTAAAAACATGATGTTAGAGGGTGAAAACTAGAAACATCCCCCGAATGGCCACATGGGTGGCACCAACACCTCCCACGGGACCAACGTAACTCATAGGAACTGACCCCGGAGCCGCGGGACTCCCGGTTTGAGAGTACGACGGTAATTTCCTTATTTCTAGACTTAGGCTTTAAAACATGACGTTAGAGGGTGAAAACTCGAAACAGCCCCCGAACGGCAGTGTCAGTGGCACCAACACCTCCCACGGGACCAACGTAACTCCTAGGAACTGACCCCGTAGCCGTGGGACTCCCGGTTTGAGAGTACGATGGTAATATGCTAATTTCTATACTTAGCCTTAAAAACATGACGTTAGAGGGTGAAAACTCGAAACAGCCCGGGAACGGCCCCGTGGGTGGCATCAACACCTCCCACGGGACCAACGTAACTCGTAGGAACTGACCTCACAGCCGCGGTTCTCCCGGTTTGAGAATACGAGCGTAATTTGCGTATTTCAACACTTAAGCAAAGCATAGCGTTAAAGGGTGAAAACTCGAAACAGCCCCCGAACGGCCCCGTGGGTGGCACCAACACCTCCCACGGGACCAACGTAACTCGTAGGAACTGACCCTCGACCGCGGGACTCCCGGTTTGAGAGTACGACCGTAATTTGCTTATTTCTAGACTTAGGCTTAAAAACATGACGTTAGAGGGTGAAAACTAGAAACATCCCCCGAATGGCCACATGGGTGGCACCAACACCTCCCACGGGACCAACGTAACTCGTAGGAACTGACCCCGCAGCCGCGGGACTCCCGGTTTGAGAGTACGACGGTAATTTCCTTATTTCTAGACTTAGGCTTTAAAACATGAGGTTAGAGGGTGAAAACTTGAAACAGCGCCCGAACGGCCCGTGGGTGGCACCAACACCTCCCACGGGACCAACGTAACTCGTAGGAACTGACCTCGCAGCCACGGGTCTCCCGGTTTGAGAATACGACCGTAATTTGCGTATTTCTACACTTAAGCAAAACATGGCGTTAAAGGGTGAAAACACGAAACCGCCCCCGAATGGCCCCGTGGGTGGCACCAACACCTCCCACGGGACCAACGTAACTCGTAGGAACTGACCCTGCAGCCGCGGGACTCCCGGTTTGAGAGTACGACGGTAATTTGCTTATTTCTAGACTTAGGCTTAAAAACATGACGTTAGAGGGTGAAAACTCGAAACCTCCCCCGAACGGCGTCGTGGGTGGCACCAACACCTCCCACGGGACCAACATAACTCATAGGAACAGACCTCGCAGCCGGGGGTCTCCCGGTTTTAGTATACGATCGTAATTTGCGTATTTCTACACTTAAGCAAAGCATGGCGTTAAAGGGTGAAAACTCGAAACAGCCCCCGAATGGCCCCGTGGGTGGCACCAACACCTCCCACGGGACCAACGTAACTCGTAGGAACTGACCCCGCAGCCGCGGGTCTCCTGGTTTGAGAGTACGACTGTAATTTGCTTATTTATAGACTTAGGCTTAAAAACATGACGTTAGAGGGTGAAAACTCGAAACAACCCCCGAACGGCCCCGTGGGTGGCACCAACACCTCCCACGGGACCAACGTAACTCGTAGGAACTGGCCCTGTAGCCACAGGACTCCCGGTTTGAGAGTACGACGGTAATTTCCTTATTTCTAGACTTAGGCTTAAAAATATTACGTTAGAGGGTGAAAACTCGAAATAGCCTCCGAACGGCCCCGTGGGTGGCACTAACACCTCCCACGGGACCAACGTAACTCGTAGGAACTGACCTCGTAGCCGCGGGTCTCTCGGTTTGAGAATACGACCGTAATTTGCGTATTTTTACACTTAAGCAAAACATGGCGTTAAAGGGTGAAAACTCGAAACAACCCCCGAACGGCCCCGTGGGTGGCACCAACACCTCCCACGGGACCAACGTAACTCGTAGGAACTGACCCCGCAGCCGCGGGACTCCCGGTTTGAGAGTACGAGTTTAATTTGATTATTTCTAGACTTAGGCTTAAAAACATGACGTTAGAGGGTGAAAACTTGAAACAGCCCCCGAACGGGCCCGTGGGTGGCACCAACACCTCCCACGGGACCAAAGTAACTCGTAGGAACTGACCTCGCAGTCGCGGGTCTCCCGGTTTGAGAATAGGACCGTAATTTGGGTATTTCTACGCTTAAGCAAAGCATGGCGTTAAAGGGTGAAAACTCGAAACAGTCCCCGAACGGCCCTGTGGGTGGCACCAACACCTCCCACGGGACCACCGTAACTCGTAGGAACTGACCCCGCAGCCGCGGGTCTCCCAGTTTGAGAGTACGACAGTAATTTGCTTATTTTTAGACTTAGGCTTAAAAACATGACGTTAGAGGGTGAAAACTCGAAACAGCCCCCGAACGGCCTCGTGGGTGGCACCAACACCTCCCACGGGACCAACGTAACTTGTAGGAACTGACTCCGCAGCCGCGGGACTCCCAATGTGAGGGTACGACGGTAATTTGCTTATTTCTAGGCTTAGGCTTAAAAACATGACGTTAGAGGGTGAAAACTCGAAACAGCACCCCGAACGGCCCCGTGGGTGGCACCAACACCTCCCATGGGACCAACGTAACTCGTAGGAATTGACCTCGCAGTCGCTGGTCTCCCGGTTTGAGAGTACGATCGTAATTTTTTGTATTTCTACACTTAAGCAAAGCATGGCGTTAAAGGGTGAAAACTCGAAACAGCCCCCGAACGGCCCCGTGGGTGGCACCAACACCTCCCACGGGACCAACGTAACTCGTAGGAACTGACCCCGCAGCCGCGGGACTCCCGGTTTGAGAGTCCGACGGAAATTTGATTATTTCTAGACTTAGGCTTAAAAACATGACGTTAGAGGGTGAAAACTTGAAACAGCCCCCGAACGGCCCTGTGGGTGGCACCAACACCTTCCACGGGACCAAAGTAACTCGTAGGAACTGACCTCGCAGTCGCGGGTCTCCCGGTTTGAGAATAGGACCGTAATTTGAGTATTTCTACACTTAAGCAAAACATGGCGTTAAAGGGTGAAAACTCAAAACAGCCCCCGAATGACCCCGTGGGTGGCACCAACACCTCCCACGGGACCAACGTAACTCGTAGGAACTGACCCCGCAGCCGCGGGTCTCCCGGTTTGAGAGTACGACAGTAATTTGCTTATTTTTAGACTTAGGCTTAAAAACATGACGTTAGAGGGTGAAAACTCGAAACAGCCCCCGAACGGCCCCGTGGGTGGCACCAACACCTCCCACGGGACCAACGTAACTTGTAGGAACTGACTCTGCAGCCGCGGGACTCCCAATGTGAGAGTACGACGGTAATTTGCTTATTTTTAGGCTTAGGCTTAAAAACATGACGTTAGAGGGTGAAAACTCGAAACAGCCCCCGAACGGCCCCGTGGGTGGCACCAACACCTTCCACGGGACCAACGTAACTCGTAGGAATTGACCTCGCAGTCGCGGGTCTCCCGGTTTGAGAATACGACCGTAATTTTTTGTATTTCTACACTTAAGCAAAGCATGGCGTTAAAGGGTGAAAACTCGAAACAACCCCCGAACGGCCCCGTGGGTGGCACCAACACCTCCCACGGGACCAACATAACTCGTAGGAACTGACCCTGCAGCCGCGGGTCTCTCGGTTTGAGAGTACGATGGTAATTTTCTTATTTCTAGACTTAGGCTTAAAAATATGACGTTAGAGGGTGAAAACTCGAAACAGCCCCCGAACGGCCCCGTGGGTGGCACCAACACCTCCCACGGGACCAACGTAACTCATAGGAACTGACCTCGCAGCCGTGGTTCTCCCGGTTTGAGTATACGACCGTAATTTGCGTGTTTCTACACTTAAGTAAAACATGGCGTTAAAGGGTGAAAACTCGAAACAGCCCCCGAACGGCCCCGTGGGTGGCACCAACACCTCCCACGGGACCAACGTAACTCGTAGGAACTGACCTCGCAGCCGCGGGTCTCCCGGTTTGAGAGTATGACCGTAATTTGCTTATTTCTAGACTTAGGGTTAAAAACATGGTGTTAGAGGGTGAAAACTCGAAACAGCCCCCGAACGGCCCCGTGGGTGGCACCAACACCTCCCACAAACACCTCTCAGAACGACGATAATTTTCATATTTCTACTTGGTTACTGGTAATTTTTACTCATATATGCAATTTTTCAGCTTGATTAATTTTTTTTGTAAAACTACTTGGTTACTGATATTTTTTTTTTGTATCCTATCATTTGTAGGATTTTTGCACGTGGATCAAATGAAGGAGGCAGTGGTTTACAACATGATGATTATTTATATGTTGTGGACATTCAGGATAATGTTTTTTATGTGTTATAGTCGTGCAGACTTTTATTGTTTAGTTTTATGGCCGTACGGGCTTTTATAATTTGATTGTTGAATTTTATAGCCGTGCGGGCTTTATAATAAGCAGGTTTTTCATTTACAGGTTTTGGAATGTCAAGAAAATAGAAGAAACTCTGCCCAATTTTTTTTTGGTCTGTGAATTATTAAGACGTGTAATATTTTTAAGTTTGTATATATATTTGTTTATTAACAACATTCTCAAATCGCAATTTGTGATTTTTTTTATTGTTTTGCCTATAATAAATATTTGTAACACCTCGTAGCAACCGACGGTGCACTCACAGGACCCCCAATTTTAGGATTGGACAAAAAAAATACATTTTTTTTTTAAATTATAGATAAATATGGTCATGGACTTTGTCCATGACCATTTTTATTTTATTTTTGTTGCGCTTAAAAATGGTCGCGGCCAAAGTCCGCGACCATTTTTTTTATTTTTTTGTCACGGTTATGGGTCACGGACAAGGGCCGCGACCAATTTTTTTTAATTTTTTTTGTCACGGGCGTGAGTCGCGGACTTTGGCCGCGACCAATTTGTCACGGTTGTGGGTCACGGATAAGGGCTGCGACGAATTTTTTTTAATTTTTTTGTCACGGACGTGGGTCGCGGACTTTGACCGTGACTAATTTCTCACGGTTGTGGGTCATGGATAAGGGCCACGGCCAATTTTTTTTAATTTTTTTTGTCACGGACGTGGGTCGCGGACTTTGGCCGTGACCAATTTGTCACGGTTATGAGTCACGGATTAGGCCCGCGACCCGTCACGACATGGGTCACGGCCAAACTCCGCGACCATCTGTCGTGACCCCTCTTGGCCATGACCATTTTTTGGTCACAAACTTGGACCGCGACCCACAAAAATGGTCACACCAGAAATGGTCACGGCCGAAGTCCGCGACCCACAGTTTTGGTCAGGGATTTTGGCCGTGACCAATCGCCAGTTTTGGTGTAGTGAATAAGAGTTTTAAACTTCTGAAACTCTGCCAGCGTACAGGTACCCTGAATCGGTTCATGTGTACCATGAACCGGTTCGCCCCCCGAATCGGTTCGGCCCTCGGTTCGAGTAAAATCGCTGGTTTGGGGCTTGAAAAACTTCAGCATTCTTCTAAGTCTTTTTCTTGGACTTTTCTCGATTTTCAACGGGCCATAACTTCATCACCGCAGCTCGGATTGAGGTTCTGTTTCTTCCAGTATCTTCGTGGAGGCAGGCTCTTCAACTTTCCAGTTGATCGGTACTCCGAACGATGAATGTACAATTACCAAAATTCCTTTGAACTTCCATATCTTGCCTTATTTCACTGTTTTGACTTCTCTTGCGTACCACTAGCATACTTTAGGAAATGATCATAGTAAATCTTTGTTATATCACCCATATTAGCCTTGAATTCACCTTATATGTTTACCCCCGTCAACCCCTTTGAGCCTAAATATTAGCCTTTCGTTTCATAAACCAAAAATCTCATACCAACTCCACATTGGAGTTATATACCATACTTTTTACCTTCCATACCTTTGTTTGGAATGTTACTTGGGATTGAATGATGTTATTGTCACGTGGTTTCAATTTAGGCATGTGAGAGTGTGAAAAGTAAAGAAGATAAAGAGGTGAAAAAGAGTGAAAAAGAGAGAGTCTTAAATAAAAGAAAACAAAAGAAAAAGTGAGAAAAAGAAGAAAAGAAAAGAAAGAGAAATTTGTATATGTTGTGTATAGTGTTCGAATAAGCTTTGATTACTATCCAATTGTTATATTTAATGCTTGTTTGGAACTTGTTTTCCAATTTTGAAATTGCCGGCATTTTCCCATTATCCCTAGTTTTCATCTCTAAACACTTTGAATCCGTATATACATATCCTTCATTTCTTACCTTAACCCCAAACCTACATTACAACCCTATTAAAGTCATATGTGATCCTAGGGTGAATTCAATTTAAAAGTTGAAATTGCTTTCATAATCTATGAAACTACATTTCGCCCCTTTTAATGGGCGGTATCTTTCATTGAGATTATAGTTTTTCATTTTCTATATAGCATTCTTCATTTGTGACATGTGTGCGGCCTAGTTTCCATTTATATTTACTCTTTATGCCCGCATGTTTCATGTGTTACCTCCTTGTTTCGAGTGAATTCACATGATGAGTGTAATGCCCGTGAGGATTGAATATATGCTTGCTTTAATTTTTATCAGGTTTATTAAAGTTTTTGCCAAATCATACTTTGCATGTGCTCGCTCCCCTCCCACATTTTAAGGTTTCAATTCTATGAGGTGCATTCTATAATGTTAATAATATGAACTTTTGTGTGAATTCATTCATTATGTTAATAACATGTTTGAAATCTTGTTCATTGTTGTTGAGTTTGTCGCATGTTGATTGGGCATATTTTGAGGAAATCATATAATGTTTGTGGGTTTCATCCCTAAAAACCCTCACGAGACGTCACTCGTCCACTAGGGTAACCTAGGGGTTCAACGGCTTATTGCATATGCTAAATGCAATCGCTCGCCCACGAAAGTGGATTTTATCCTTTTTCTGTCTTTTGTATATATCTCATGTTTTGTTGTTTTCTTATAGTTGTTCTTGCATTGAATTTCATTACTAGGGACTAGCAA
The DNA here is from genome assembly GCA_949130495.1 of Sambucus nigra. Lineage (NCBI taxonomy): Eukaryota > Viridiplantae > Streptophyta > Magnoliopsida > Dipsacales > Adoxaceae > Sambucus > Sambucus nigra. Next base: position 588,616 of record CASBWL010000486.1, read on the forward strand.
TGTGTAACTTAACGGTTGTGATTCGTCCCGAATCATATACTCATTACCCTCGAACTTTGGCATTTTAGCCCCCTCGAGTACCGTAATTGCTATAAATATGCTCATTAATCCGACAACCTCCGTTTGATATGCTAACATGTTATTTGAGGTATTATTGAGATTTTATAGGTGTTATAGTGCTTAGTATGAAGTTTGAGCATGTTACGATGAAGTTCCGTCGCGATTCGCACATTTAGGAGCATTTTGGTAATTTCACACTTCGAGATTTTTGCCCGAAGTATTCACGGAAGTTGTATCTCTTGGGCCAAGCTTCGCGTGGACGTGAACGGTGCTCGAATCGGAGTTCGAACGAAGGAAACACGGAACTTTAATCGGAAAAGCATTATAAGAAAAATAACTATTTAATTAATTTCTTCCATGTCCCTTTTCTCTTTTATTAACAATTTCATAAATTCCCTCCATGTCCCTAACTCGTTTTTTGCAGTAAACTCATTTCAGATATGGTGATTTGGCCCTAGGCTCGGGTTTTGCTCGGGTTTTGGGTTCATATCAAATTAAGGACTTTGATCCAAAATTGGAGTGTGATTTTTGACCACTCGCGCATATGGGTCTTCTGTTCCATTTTGAATTGGGTTTTGGTTTGGTGGTTGGCACCATTTTTGGAGCTTTGAGGTTTTTGGACATGGAAGTGGGTATTGTAGTACACATTTGCAGCTGGTCCATTTCAATAATTATGGAGCTCTCGGGTAATACCCATTTGGGGGTTTTGTTTGTGCAGCTCGATTTGGGTTCTTGGAAGAAGTGAGTTTGGGCCATTAATGGAAGCCCTTGGATTTTCTTGGATATATACAGTAGTTGCTGCGATGTGGGGAGGTACTGGAAGACCGGTCGACCGGCGGACGACTCGTGGTCGATCGGGTTTTGGATTTTATGCTTGCGAGTTAGAGTGTGTGCCGCTTTGGCCAACTTATCTTTGCTACTATCCCTTCCTTTCCTTTTTTTGTTTTTATTTTGCCTTTTTCTTTTGTTGTATTAATAGTAACTTATCCCCTTTTTCTATTTCTTTTTTTTTCTTTTCTTCTTTTTGTAACTTAGTATAAAAGGGGAGACTTGTTTTATTAGTTGAATTAATTAGTTATAGAGATATTATCTTCTTGTTTTCTCTTTGGGATCTAGGGTTTGGAGAGATTTGTGGGTGTGGCATTTTCTCCCTCATAGGATTTATCCGTATAGTGGGTTTGCCGTTGTGTAAGAACACTATTCATTATCTCTTTCCTTTAATCCAAGTTTCCATTTCTTTATTTTATGCTTTGTGCCCTAGTTTTTCATGCTTTGGATTTATTTTTCTTGTCTAGTTAATTTGTAAAGTTAAATTAATTAGTTGCTTTAATTAATTAGGTGCTTCAATTTATGCTTTTAATTATGTGTAGCGGCTATTTTAGTTTAGGCTGTGTTGGATTGAACCCACCTAGGGTTGTTTGGTTGCTTTGCTATTGTGATGGAGTTTTACGTGTTTATTTCGATTGGGTTGTCCTAGTTATTACGCCTACGAGATTTAACGGGGTATATCATGAATGCTACATAGTTCCCGAGGTATTTGTTGAGGCCAAAATTATATTAGACTTTTATGCGAATTTAAGGGTGTGACAACTCTTGATTTCATTAACTGTCAAAAGGAGACGCAATCTCAATAACTCGAGAGCCAATGTAACCATTTATACCAATTAACTCGGGGTGAGGGATATCCGACACAACCTATAGTTTTTTTATTCCTTTGTTAATGTAGTTTAATTTACACTCGCCTAGTATAATCTTTTCTCTTTATTATCTTTTATTTTTAGTTAGCGAAATTATCTTTTACACTTTTATTTTAGAAGTATTAAATCGAATAAATTCTAGCAACTCGTCTTTGTGGATTCGATACTCGGACTGGCCGCTATACTCCTTTAAGAGAGTGTAGTCATAGTTTAGGTTTTTGTATAGAGTTGGTGAGCCGAAATCAAACGACCGACGCATAAGTGACTCTCGCGTCGCGGTGAAACCCCGCCTATCAAAGTCCTTCGCATGTCTTCTGATGCGAGTTCTAGGATAAAGGTTGCCACACATGTGGTCTCATTCAGATCGTCCACCTAGAGTTCTTCTGAATTGGACCTCCTATATACTATCGAAGGGATTCACATGTCTTTTTCCTCAAGTGGATGAGGGAAATGATAACTTACACATTATATATGCTCCAATGACATGGATGATAAAATATCTTCCCATCGAAATGAAGCTTGGGATGGTCCCCGACTTGATCTTGGTGAACCAGTGCGTAGAAGTTCTTCCTTGAGTTAGCAATAATATCGATAAGACTGACCTATAGGTTTTTAGATGGTCGATGGGAGCTTTTGACCGATTTAATGGTTCAATTGTAGTCATTTTCCACTCTAGGGGAAGGGTATAATGCTGAACACCACTAGATAACGGAGACATTGTCTTTTAGAGGGCGAACTCAATGGTGATGGTATTTTGGGTCTTGCTATATTTGAGAAAATTTCCTAACCGATCTTACATCTTCTTTATCTCATTATCCTAGGGTCTAGCCACTGTGGAACCAACTTAGTATTGATCTATGAGGAGTGATAACGTATCCTTGATGGAAATTCATGTCACTGATGGTTAGGGGATCTTGTCACATCATCAAGATCATTTTTCTCCTCTAATGGGGGCTCGTGTCTTTCTCCATTTATAATATCTTTTAGTTCCTCCACCACTGGTGCTGGAGGGAGCCTACTATGTATGGTACCAAGTTTCTTTAGGAGAAATTTATATTGGTCCTCCATATCTTTAAGATGGAGGGGTAAGGCAACGGTGGTTAACATTTTAAGGAGAGTGAGATTTGTATTTCGAAGAGATGGAAATGTCATTCTTAGAGAGGTTACCAAACTCAAAGGTATTAATATCATAACTGACTTCATACCAACATGTGCTCCACTCTGGACCTCAGATAGGTAAGAGGAGATAAGTCTCAATGTGTGAGACAATGATTTAAAGTGGTTCGGATCAAAGGAGGGGGAACTACATCCACTACTAAAGTTGTGGTACTTGTTTATTAGATCGTAAATTAGTTATTATTGTCTGAGGTTTTGATCAATGTAGTTTGAGGTCTCGCTCCCTTTCTTAGTGATTCAAAGGATCTTAGTGAGTAATTGGTTGACTTCTCTAAGGGTTAATTAGTGTTTCTTTAGTGATTAATAAGATATATAAGATGTGTAAACACTAAACAAGATCCAATTTACACATACACAACAATGGATTTTAACAATGGCAAAAAGAGTAAAATTCTTGAGAATGCATAAAAATCTTAATTTACTCTAAGTCCAATGACTTGAACGTATCTTCTTCCTTTAACCAACCCATACCTATATGAAAACTCTAATAGAGATAGTGAGTCGATTCATGTGGCATGGTAGTGGAATCTCTGAGGTTTGACAGTGATAGTAGAGTGGTGGAGTAGTGGACAAAGGTTTTCTAGGTGATGTAAGCTAGATCTTGAGGGTATTAAACGAAAATGAGAGGACACAACGTAGGAGGTCTTGACTGGTTGTGGTAGGTGAATAATGTTGTGATTTTAACCTACCCACCATATTGGTTGAATGAGCTTTGCTAGATGTCCAGGGGGCTCCATAACAATCTAGGAATCATTATGAACTATTTTTTAGGTAGTACATACTTAATCACCCTAACTACGAGGGTTAGGTGACCTTGGGAAGTCATTTCTCTCCAGTTTTAGAGCTCTGATCTAAGCGCCAGTCATGGCAGGTTCTTAGTTTTGTGTCCTCCGAGCTTTATTAAAGGGATATTTTGGAACAACATATCCATCTAGGAGGAGGAAAGTTAAACCGCGGTCTTCCATAGTACATTGGATTGTATTTTTGGGTAACATAAGTCTTTGAAACCAAGTAGTACTTTTACTGAGGCCAGTTCTAAATTGTGAAACATTTTTTTTTACCTAGGGGTAGTTGAAAAGTTTAAGAGTCTTCAAAAGGCCAATGGCCAATTAGGCTGTCAATAAACTGTGACACCCCGCCTATTCTAATCCCGGGTTATCAGTCCATTATTAAATTAAACATGAATCATTAATGGTTTCATTCTTAGCATCTCTGTCAAAAACTAATTTAATTTTACTAATACCCAAATGGCCCGGTGTCATAATTTTAATCTTATTGTTAACATGCAAATAATTTTAAACTAATGAATCAAATTCACCATTCCAGTAAACATAATAATACATGATAAAATGACGAGATGAATAAATGTTTCTGGAATAAACACTCCAGACTGAAATCCAAATACAGGCATCCATAATATAAATCCAAATCCAATACTGGAATAAAATGAAAGTGCAATGTCTCTGAAATAACCACTATCTAGGAATGAGAGACAAACCCGACTGAGATAGAGAAATGATAAATATAAGCTGATAAATGTGGTGGTGTCTACTAACAAGGTTCTATAACATCCACAACAGCTGCATCATGTAAAATATAAGTGAACTCCTAAGCCTGACGTCCATATGGCTAGGCACCTAAAAAGGTTTTTACAAATATGGATTTGAAACGGGTTGGAGCTTTGGTAAAACACTTGGAAAATATATAACAAGTATTTAAAATGTATTAAAAGTAGATATTATATACATGTTAGCTTCACGTGCACTCAATTGACATCCTCACTACTCAACTATTGTGCACACCTAACGTATACTTCTAAACCAACCTAGTTATGCTACCCCGCCTAACTAGTCTTAATTATGTCTCGTACCGTTTAGTAATTCATCGTGCCCGCCCGTATTGTGCATACAATATGTTACTAAATTTCCAAGTCCTTTTATTCATTAGAAGTTACCAATTAATTATGAAGTTCCCCCATACTTAGATTACTTTAGATATTATTTTCCATCTTATCTACTATTGCACACGTAGTAGAATAAATCACACGTATATACAAATAAACACCACGCTTATAATATATACACATACGGCATTCGTAAGTGGAGACCCGCGATGTGGGCAAACTCTGGTACATCACGTACTAAGTAAAGCACATCGGGTTCAAGATCACACTCAAACCATACGTTAACAATTAATACAATTTGGAGGCAAACATAGTCCTAATCCTTTGGGATATGCACACACCTAACACACCCAAATGACTTGTCACACTCTCACTCACATAAGCTCAACCTTAAGTTCAATGTTCTGAGGTACAAGTCAAAATCCCTCCTGAAGGGCTCATCATGATAAGACTGTCCAGGATGCGAAACCTCCCGTGATAGTAGGTAGCCTAGGTATGTTCACATATATATAAGAAATCATACGATCTGTATTCACAATCCTAATATATTCCGTATGCATCCTAACTCTCGAATATCCTACGCATTACCAATTTATCATTATAATTCTCATCATATATTCCCGAGTGTTTCCCACTAACTGAAGTGTGCCAATTATCACCTAAATTATTTTAGTATGTTTTTCAGGAAAACTCTACTCTTCTAAGTCATATGTTTTCTCACCGTCCGTAACTCGTTCTCATTCTTCCGAATTCATTACATTATAAATCATGCCCAACTAATCTTGGCCCCAAATTCTTCTCATATGACTAAGTCTCAATATTATCATTGGCCAACTAGAAATTAAGATATCACTAATACTATTTTTGAAGGTATCCCAAAAGTTTCCTGGACCATCATTTACGACTTTAAGGCTAAAATAGGGAAATTTCCAAATTCTGGGCAAAATTGTATTGATTCGTACTTGGGCCGAATCGATTCGAACAACAACATTTCATCTTCTTCGTTCAGTTTTTGCATTTTTCTCCCTTTCTAACTCTCCAAAACTCCATTACACAATCCTAAACTCCCAACCAAATACACCAAACCATAAACTAATCGATATAAACGATTTCTAACGTAATTAAGTCATTAAATCATCAAGGAAATCCTTTAAATCGAATTAATTCAACGTTAACCACCAAAAAACCTAGAATATCCTTTTTATTCAGGAACCTCAACAAGAAATCAGATTTCTTCACATGTTCTTAATACCAATTCATGACATGTGTTCTACCTTCATAAAGGGATTAAACCTATCATGATTCCTACCCAAGAACATTCATGTGATTATTCATTCTACACTAACATGGATGGTATATGTGCAAAAAAATAGGAAGATAAATAATTACCTCAATTAGTAGGTCTGAATTTTTGTAGAACAAGGGTGGGGTTGCTTTCCTTTCCTCCCGTTCTAGACAACGGTGGTAGTTCAAGAATGGTGTGGGATGGCCTTGAAACTCCCTTTCTTCCTGCTCTAATGGCCTCTGTGTAGTGTTTGTAGCTTCTACCCTAACTCACTCACGTAACTGGTGATATAAATCTCCAATTTTCATGGGTCTCTTTTTCCCCAAAATCCAAAAAACCAAAATACCCCTTAGAGGTGCCGATTTGGAGTAAAAATGCCCCAAGACCCAATTCAAAGCACTGAGTAAACTTTTCTGACTATTTCGACCCTTCCGGACACAGTGGTGCACTCAAAATGACCATTTGAGTTATCTATAATGAAGTTACATTTTATCTCTCATCAAATTAAGTCCTGACAAGCACGTTCCGACTAAATTACAATAAGTGTCATATTTCTCACTCATGACAATCATAATACTTTCATATCAATTTATTACTCAATCACTAAGTAATATTCAATATAAATAAATATTAACCCTTGTCTCGCAAATTAATAATTATTTTAATCCAGATTAAATTACTATTAAGTTCCTATTTTAATTTAATTAATCCCAATATAAAAATCATTAAAAATATGGGGTGTTACATAATTCCCCACTAATAACGGAATATCGTCCCGAAATTCAGAAAAAAGGGAATACCTGGTAAAAATAACTCTAGATATTTGTCGTGAATCTCATCGTCACGATCCCAGGTACACTCGTCGGCATGATGATACCCCCACCGAACACGTACAAGTGGAACTACCTTCGACCTCAATCTCCTCCTACTATTGTAAGGACATGTTCTATAAATGTCCAGGGTAGTATCTTGGTATTTCTGTCAGGGTAGTATCTAGGTATTCCTGTTTTATCTTAGATTCTAGAATATATGTCTTATACCGCTACAGTCGGCTTGTCTGATCATGATCATATTTCGAAGGCCTCAATCCGAATTCTGCATTTCACGTATCCATCATCACCAACATCGTGCGTCATGCCTATTTCCTTCAATCTTGGGTTCGTGTTAACGTGTTCCGGTTCATAAGAGTCCACATACAGAGAAGTTGAATAAAAATAAAGATCGAACCGATCCGGTCATGAAGAAAATCGAACCGGTCTGATGACTTGAAATCTTAAGATCCAAGTTTGGATACCGGACCGATCCATTTAAAGAGAAAAATAAATCGATTAGAATGATGAACCAATCCGATTATCCTTTCCGGACGGTCAGATGAGCTCAGAAAAATACAGTGTAAATCTTTTCTTCGAGTTCAATAAATTGCCAAATTCGGAGACCTTTTCATTTAAGACTTTAGAGGAAACTTTTGTCAGACCTAATTTATCAAGTCTTCACCTTTTATCAAGCCCAAACACTTTAAGATTCACAAACACTCAGAATTATGAGTGAATCGTGCTAAACCCAGCCATACCGACATCTGTGGAGCATCGTTTGTTGAAAAAGGATTCTCTACACTGCTGAACTTGGACCGTCTTGCGGGAAGCTCTTATTGACGACAACGAAATGGTGCATGAGGGTCTTCGTTTGTCAAACTGTATTTCTGTATGTATGTAAGTTATTACAATCATATAGAAATAAAATGGTTTTGCCCATTTGAGGAATTTTTCATCATCTGCTTGTGTGTGATTAAATCTTTCATGATCTGAACGTGTTTATTGCTAATCAATCACTTTTAGATGCATAACCTAGGTGGGTTCTTGAATTTGGTTATCTAAAAACTGGAATTAATTAAATTAATTTATCTAGTTGTAGAAAAAGCGCACTCTCAAATTGGTATCAGAGCCGATTACACAATTTCACTGTGTAATTTTTCGAATTGTTTTTCCTAAATATCAATTTTTTTAATTGGTTTCTTGAAAAGGCATTTGTTCAAATGGAAAAATCATTTAGTAAAATTCCAATTTTTTACGGGTCTAACTATGCATACTGGAAAGCCCAGATGAAATCTGCCCTTAAAGCCATTGATGAACGTGTGTGAATCCTTGTTTAAAATGGGTGGACAACTACAACTGTCACTGTTGAAAACGTGGCAAGTTTAAAATCTGTGGCTCAATGGATAGAAGATGAATTTAAATGGTCCACGTATAATTCTAAAGGACTTAGTGACATTTCGAGATCCGTCAGTCCTGACGAGTTCCGACGAATAATGACGTGTACCATGTCTGAAGAAGCATGGGACGTTCTTCAACTCACCCATGAAGGAAGGAATGTTGTTAAAGAGTCCAAACTGCAAAATTTTATAACTCGGTTTGAAATAATTACCATTATGGAATCTTAATGTTTTGATGATTTTTATGCTCGTTTATCTGATATAGTTACTAGTTTCAACCTTGGTGAACACATCCCTAATGCTAGAGTTGTTAAAAAGATATTGCGTTCGTTGCCTAAGCGTTTCATCCCCAAAGTCACAGTGTTAAATTCTTTAGGAAACTTGAACATCTTTAATTTAGAAGAATTAGTAGGTGATCTTCAAACCTATGAAATAGACATGTTTCCTAAAGTTGTGAAAGTAAAAGATAAAGGAATTGCACTTAAGGCCCAAGCTAAAAAGAATTTTGAGTCAGTTAGGAGGAAGGTATAATCGTCTAAACGGAGTGAGGAAAATACGTCAGATTCTGATTTCGAATTTGATTTAGATGATTTGGCTTTGTTTGTGAAGAATTTTAAGAAGTTTCTCAAGTTAAAAAATAATGGCAAGTTTAATCATAAAAAGAAAATTGAGAAAAATAAAAATTCTGAAAAAGAAAAGAAAGAAACACCCAAGATAAATGAAGAGAGATGATATGAGTGTGACAGTAAGGGTCATAGAGATTTTGAGTGTGCTACAAGGCTGAACACACTCGCCAAAGAAAAAGGCAAAGTTTTTCTAAATGCTATCGTGAGTGATGATGGAGAGGTCGAGCCGGTGGATTTAGGAGAAGAATCACCGCATGAGTACAACTTCATCGCATTCATGGCTAGCCACGTAAGAGATTTTGATGCACCTCACATCGATGAGGATGCCTCTTCACATGGAGAACTCGACGCTGAGAGTGAGAGCAGGGAGTGAGAGCGAGAGTGACCTGAGTCGCGCTAATGCTGATTTATATGCCGATTAATTTAAAACCAAAAAGCATAATAAAGGTTTAGTTATTAGGATTGCAGCATTAGAGATAGAGCTAGGAGAGATAAGAGAGGGAGATTCCTCCTTGTGCACCGTTTTGAGAGAGAGAGAGTCTGTTTGTGAAGAGAGAGAGAGAAATCATGTTTGGAGAGAGAGAAAAGTGTTTTGAGAAAGTCAAAGGGGACTTGACAAAACAAGTGGCTAATATGACGAGAGACCTCTGTGCATCCGAAGAGGTTCGAAAGATACTGGAACCCTTGTTTCCTAGCTCACTCACGATCTTGAAAGAGAACGGGAAGTCAAGGTTCAAATCCAGGATAGATCTGGAAAGATGGGAAAAATGTTCCTCTCCCTCGTTTTGGGATCTGGTAAGAGGCCGAGAATTGGATTTGATGGTGCGTCCACATCATAAATTTCACCTAAACCAGTCCCTGAGTTTATGATGAATCGTATGGTCATCATCCAAAACCCAAGAAAGTTGTTCAGCCAAGAAAAGCAAATTGAGGTAGACCTCAGATTGTGTAATTTTGTACTTATTGTTAGAGGAAAGGTCACCTGAGAGACTTTTGCTATAGTTGGGTAGGACATGACATAGTTATGCTCCATCAAATCCCATGAATAATCTCACGAGATTGAGAGAGTAGGTTGAGTTTGTAGTTGCTACTTCCCAGAGTCTAATGGGAGAATTCCAATGGTTATCTGGTTTGTCTGTGAATACTACTAACTTTGCTACTAGAAACATCAACACCAAGGGCAAAATAAAAGGCTACCTCCTCTTGGGTACTTAAGAATGGAAACAAATCTCTTGTTTCTCATGTCACTCTGAAAGCTCATAATACCTCACAGTGGTATTTTGACAGTGGATGTTCTAGACACATGACTGGTGACGTCTCATTTTTTACCTCCTTAGTGGATCACAAGGAAGTTAAAGTCACTTTTGGTTTTGGGAGAAGGTCTAGCATTGTAGGACGAGGTACTATAGAGATACCAGGGTTTCCTAAGCTAGAAAATGTGTTGTATGTCAAAGGTTTAAAAGCAAACCTTCTCAGCATCAGCTAGTTATGCGACGCTGACTTTGCACTTATGTTTGATCGGGATGCCTGTAATGTGTATGATCAAGACGGTAAACTGGTATTACAAGGGGTGAGGACAGACGAAAACTGCTATGTGATATTACCCAAGTCCTCATTTATCTACAACAGCGCCACGATCACTCTTATGGATCTGTGGCATCAACGTCTAGGTCACGTGAACTTTAAAGATTTAGACCGTCTTATTAAAAAGGACTTAGTACATCACTTACCATCTCTTAGAAGACCAACTTCCACAGTTTGTGGACCCTATCATTTGAGAAAGAAAATTCGTAGCCCCCACATGAAGTTGAACTCCATTACCACCTCTAGAGTACTTGAGTTGATTCACATGGATCTTGTGGGTCCTACTTATACAGAGAGTTTGGGTGGTAATAGGTATATCCTCGTGATGGTGGATGATTTCTCTAGATATTCTATCATAGGTTTTACAAGGGAGAAATCAGATGCTGTTGAGTTTTTGACGACTAAGTGTCGTGTCCTGCAAAACCAACACGGTGTCACTATTAATAGAATGCATAGTTACAACGACACTGAATTCAAGGAGAAAAAGTAGATCTTTACTGTGATAGCCTTGGGATCAAACATGCATTTTTGGCCATAAAGACACCTCAGCAAAATGGGATTTTTGAGAGAAAAGATCGGACGATTAAGGAAATGGCTAGATTTATGCTTCTTGGTCGTAACGTTTCTAGGAGATTTTGGACAGAGGCAGTGTCTACCGTAGGCCATACAGTGAATAGGGTTTACTTGCGTCCACATACACTTCAGATGCCTTATGAATTATGGACTGGAAAGAAGCCCAACCTGAAATATTTCCATATCTTTGGGAGTAAATGCTACATCCTACGGGATAGAGAGCAACTACGAAAGTTTGACTCCCAAAGCGATGAGGGAATTCTATTAGGATA